>CM057449.1:1558145000-1558605000 GCA_016271365.2 Neoceratodus forsteri | reverse complement strand
GGTCTGCAAGGTTGGTTTGAAGTAGTGATGTAAAGTATACAAGGTTATTTGGTGTAAATTGCAATAATCTGCAAACATATTTATGGACCAATGAGTCAAATGTAAGTGCATTTTTGGTGTTTTTTATGTAACTGTACAATAACTGCATTTTGACCCCCTTAATGTAATCAGATCATGTGTGTCCTGCTTTTATTTTGAAGAACTCAAACACACCTACTTATGTTCCAACTTTCATATTTTTTTTTCACATTTTGAATGATTTGTACAATATTCTACTAGACTAATATAAATAAAAACCCAATTTGCAATTCCTAAACTTTGCAGGATCACTGGTGTCCTGCTCTTATATGAAAGAGCATACAGAAATTTTCCTATGAGCCAATTTGCTTGCTTTTTTCAAATTTTGAATGATTCTTGTACAATTTTGACCTTTCATACTAGATTACGACCCCACTGAAAATGAAATGTTACATCTCAACTTGGCTATCCTGGGTAAACAAAAATTAAATAAAGCCAATGCAGAAGTAATCATTGGTGGCTTTAAAGGGGCACTGTCAACCCCTTTTTGCATCATACTATTTCAAGTTGATAACCCACATTTTATGATTACTTACCTTCTCTAAAATTCATTGATGTTGCTGGTGGGTTAATCTGCCTCCTTTCTTAGTAGATAGAACTGAAATGCATTGTAGTTGTGTAATTAGACCCAACCTTGTTTTGTTTCAAATCCTTGATCTGCCCTTATTGCTCACTTCCTGACATTTAGGAACACCGCCAAGCAGTGCAGCCACTCAGGATGCAACAGTCTCCTCTGCGTGCACTGCATCTTGAGTGGCTAGACTATGTTGTTAGTGTTCCTATGTCCAGGAAAGCTGCAGTTGGAGTTGATTAAGGAATGTAAACAAACACATTTTGGTGCGGTAACACCAGTATGGTGGGCAGTCTGTTTTTCAGTTTAAAAATTAAAAAAAGAATCAGAATCAAATTAACAATCACATCAGCACATTCTAAAGAATGCAACCAATCATAAAATATGTTTTTTTAAACTAGGGACAGTTTCAAAAGGGGTTCACAGTGTCCCTTTAAGTACTCTTGTTTGCTTTATTTCTGCTTACTGTCACACTCTCTCTCCCTCTCCCTCTCCCTCCTTCCCACTCTCTCTTTTCTGTAATTGCTTTTGAATGTAGAACTTGGGTCATTTCATCTCTCTCTCTCTCTCTCTCTTTGCCTATTTTACTTTCTTTTGTAGCCACCATTTCTCTCTTCTCTAGGTTTCTTTTTCTTTTTCTCTGTGCTTTGTTGGGTTATTTCTCTCCTATTTGCAATCTTCTCTGTTGTCTATCTTTCTTGTAGTGGTCAATGGTCTTACTGCTCCCGTAAGACTACATTGCAGATGGTACTGTTGTTTAACTGAACCTGATATCTGCTAAAGGGTTGCTCCAAGAGTAAATTAATGCCTGGAGCTAACCAGAGGTATATTAGAACATGCATTGGCTCTTCACAAGTGAAAACACAAGCCTTCTACTGGCTGCAGGAGGCATGTGGCCAATAGGGTGCTATGGGGCTGCAGAAGCAATCTGTTTGTAAGGGCCCACTAATGGTGAATGCTCCACTGCCATAGCCATACCCTACCATGTAAATGACACCACAGCACTAGCAATGTGCTTCAGGGTCATTTGCATCCCATTAGGGTCTAATTACAGGCCCAAGGCAAACTGTGCATGCCCCTCTGCAATGCCTGTGTGCCTACAGATTGTGCCTGGTGTCCAGATGCTCCTCCACCTCCTGAGCACCAGTCCAGCATATTTATTACAATTACCTGGCATCCAGATGTTCCCCCAATCACCCCTCTGATATTGCTGAACAAGTTCCCTGGTATCCAGTGGTGTCCCCTGCCCCCCAGTCACACTGTGGGTACTGCTGAACAGTTGCTCTGGTGACCATTGGTGCCCCACCCCTAATCACCTCTTCATTATTGGTGAACAATTTCACTGCTGTCCAGTGGTTCCCCCACCTCCCATAGGTTTGACTGTCCCCTTATGACTCACCCACCTTGTCCCCAGCAAGCCCACCTTCTGTGAGTGACACAGGCACTCCACTCACCTCCATGGCTAGCTGCCAACTGACAATTCATGATTGTGCACCTACTGTAGTAGCAGCTGATTAAAAAAGGTGAGCGATTGCGGACTCTCAGTCGGCGGCCAGCCATCACCATCCTTTATCAGTTAACAACTATTAAATAAAATACCAGTTAAGCTGGATGTGTAATATTTCTATGTGGTATTTATAAGTGCAATATTCACAAATTCCACTCTCAGGACTTGATATTAATTGGACATACTACATTTGACATTAATTTAAGCTAGGCAAAGAGCTGTGAGAAATAGCTGTTAAAATATGAACATTACTTAAGAATCAGGACTTGCGAATGGTACCTGCTTTTCTCTTGAATATTAGGCAGATACTTTTAGAAATGAAAGCTTTGAGATTCTAAACTATAGTGAGTGCATCTTCAAATGAGCACTGAGTATGATCACTTCCCAAATGGGGTAGTCTTTTTTTGTATATCAAAAAGACATTTATTTTTTGATAATACAGATGTGTTGCTGAGTTTAATTGTTAATTCTGCAAATTGTTTGGCTTATAATTTAATTTTCTTAAATGGTTCTGCCTTGACTGGCTTGGAATGATGCAGTCTGTGGTTGTAGGGCTCTGAGTCATTCTGTTTTTATTTGGATATAAAATTAGCTGTGGAATTGTAGTGGATAGTACACCATGGCCCCCATATTCAAAGCAGATGTGCGGTGCAAGTGGCAGATGCACCGCACACAGGAGGAAATGTGCAATAGTGCGATATTAAGCAGTCCGGAGTGTGCCACGCAAATAGGGATGCGCCGTCATGCACCAATAATAGATATGATACAGATAATGAGGGCATGTATATGAATATGCCACGCAACTGCATACTGAACCAGACTGCACCAATGGTGCATTACGCAACACATGTGCGTGATCGTGCAAAGTTAGGTTTACAAAAGGCCACCCTAAATCGGCAAGCCACCCAGTGTTAGGTGCAAGAACTGCACTGGGAGAGGGGGAGACTGTGTGTGTGTGTGTGTGTGTGTGTGTGTGTGTGTGTGTGTGTCAGAAAGAGAGAGAGACAGAGAGTGAGAGAGAGAGGGATACACACACACACACACACACACACACACATATGGAATGCAGGCAACAGAATCACGACAGGCCTGTTATGTGGAATGGCTGCAGTCATGGCTGATGTGAGGAGACTGAGGGAACAACACACTGGCTGACGGAGGGCCCATAGGCAGTATGACCAGCAGAGATGGTACCATCCCTGCATCACATTCGAACAACTGACAGACACAGAGATTGTGGGGCAGTGCCGACTCAACAGAGTACCTCTGAGACAGCTCTGGGAGCTGCACCATGATAAGTTGCAGGCACCCAGACACAGAAGCCATGCCATGGTGGTGGAGACAAAGGTCACTGCAGCCATGTGCCTTCTCACTATGGGTACCATTCAGACACCAGTGGGCGACACCACTGGTATCACCCAGTCAGTGCCTTGTGCAGTTCCTAAATGCCCTGCTGCCCCATGCTAGTGAGTACATAGGTTTCCGTAGCGCAGCAGTGGAGTGGACAGAGACAAAGTAGGACTTCTACGGGGTGGTACAGCTACCCAGTGTCCTTGGCACAATAGATTGCACCCATGTGGCCCTGGCGATAACAGTGAGGTGTACCACAACAGGAAGGGCTTTCACTCAAACTGCCAGGTGGTGTTCAATACCACAGAGAGACTCACCTATGTGTATGCCAACCACTCTGGGAGTGCACATGATGCCTACAGTTGGAACCAGTCTGACCTGCGCTGCCAGTTTGAGTCTGGGGACCTGACTGGGGGCCAACTTGTGGGTGAGTGCAGCACAACAGCAGCACATGTGTACACAGGGTATGAAGGGTGTAGACCTGGGGGATGTACAGGGGGCACAACAGGCCGATGGGCAGCAGGGCATGCAGACATGCAAATGTGGGTGGGAGAGCAACATGGACAGTGTGACAGTAGACCGAAGGCTGGGGGCACTATGACAGCACAGAATGGGGCAGCTGGCCAAGGGAAACCAGAGGCAGGTAAATGCACAGGTATGGCATATGGCACACACAGGTGGGAGTTCATCCCTAGTGAAGTTAGGCCACCTCCGCCTACCAGATGACGTCACTGGTGCTGTGGGAACACACTAACAGGCAAATGCCCTGTCAATAAGGCTTTGAGCAGAATATGGCCACCACAAAGCATACAGAGTGACACACACAAACAATGGGAGAAAGGCCCACCTTTCATGATGCAGTTCCTGCTGCTGTACACCACATCGTTCCAGTGGTGCATCCCTACTCTTCTGCTACTATGCATGAAAATGAGGTGAATACATTCAGGTAATGAGATGCAAATATCCAGGATGGGCACAGACTGTATAATGAGGCCATTTGCATATGTTGGCTGAATATTGCAGTGATCCGGGCTGCCCAAACCATGATCCATTGCACATTCAGTCTTGTCCTGTTGCTCTGTGCATGTTTCTTTGCTCGATCGTGCATCCATGGTACTATTAGTTGTGTTTGCACAATCACATGTCCATAGATACAGAGATATAGATGGAAGATAAGGACTGCCAAGCCCATCCAGTCTGCCCTTAATTACTACCCTACTTGGTCACTGGCTGAAGCTTTTTCCTTCCCATCTCTAGGATTCCCTTGTTCCTGTCCCATGCATGCTTGAATCCCATTACAGAACTTGCTGCCACCGCCTCCTGGGGCAGGCTATTCCATGTATCCAACACCCTCTCTGTGAAAAAGCACTTCCTCACATTTCCCCTGATATGATCTCCCTCCAGTCTCATGTCATGACCTCTTGTTCTGGCACACTGTTTGAACTGGAATATCTCTTCACCATTCACCTTATTCATACCCTTGAGGTACTTGAATGTTTCTATCATATCACCTCGCTCCCTCCTCTGTTCCAGTGTGCACATATTGAGGTCTCTCACCCTCTCCTCACATGTCTTTTGCTGTAAACCCCCCACCATCCTGTTTGCTTTCCACTGCACAGCCTCAATCTTGTCGATGTCTTTACGAAGGTGTGGCCTCCAGGACTACACACAGTACTCCAGATGAGGCCTCACCAGAGTTTTGTACAGTGGAACTATTACCTCCCTTCTTCAACCTGTGCTACCCCTTCCAATACATCCCAACATCCCGCTGACCTTCCCCACTGCTTTGGCTGCCTGTCTGCTGGCCTTTAAGTCCTCCATGATAATTACACCCAAGCCTCTCTCCTCCCTCATGACTGACAGCAGTTCCTCCCCATTCTGTAGCTCACTCTAGGGTTCCTCCTCCCCACATGCACAGTTTTGCATTTTTGGGCATCGAACCTCAGCTGCCACTCTTCAGACGAGCTCTCCAGCTTCTCTTGGTCCCTTTTCATCCTGTTCACCCCCTCTGGAGTATCTACCCTCTTGCAGATTTTAGTGTCATCTGCAAATAGGCATACCTTCCCCATCAGTCCCTCCGCAATGTTGCCAGTGAAGACATTGAACAGGACTGGAACCAGGACTGACCCCCTGAGGTACCCCGCTTGTCATCCTCCTTTCCCCTGACTGGATCCCATTTACCACCACTCTCTGCTTCCTATTCTGTAGTCAGTTTCTAATCCAGTTAGTCACCTTATTTCCCAACCCTTTGCGGGCCAACTTATTTACCAACCTCTTGTGTGGTACGGTGTCGAAGGCTTTGCTGAAGTCCAGGTAAGTGATGTCGAATGCTCCGCCCTGGTCCACAGCCTTGGTCACCCAGTCAAAGAAATGTATTAGATTTGTTTGACACAATCTACCTGCCATGAAGCTGTGCTGCCTAGGATATTGCTCCCCATTGACAGCCAAGTGCTCCACAATCCTGTCTTCAGCAGCGTCTTCATGATCTTACCCACCACTGAGGTGAGGCTGACTGGCCTATAATTCCCTGCATCCTCCCTACTCCCACTCTTGTGCAGTGGAACCACATGAATCTTCCTCCATTCCTTAGGAACCACCTCCATTCTGAGTGACTCGCTGAAGAGGTCTTCCAGTGGGGCTACTAGCTCATGCTTCAGTTCTTTCAATATCCTGGAATGTATACCATCTGGCCCCATAGCCTTGTCCACTCTTAGTTTAGTGAGCTCCTCTAGTACCTTCGCCTCTGGAAATGGGTTGGTGTTGACCTCCTCATGCCCCTCATATTTGTTAACCAGTTGTGGCCCCTGACCTTCCTCCTCCACTGTGAAAACTGAATGAAAGTATTTATTCAGTAGCTCTGCCTTTTCCCGGTCTTCCTCTACATACTCACCCCTGCCCCCCCTCAGCCTTACAACCCCCCCCCAGGTTTTCTTCTCTCATTGATATATCTACTGTATAAAAAGCCTTTGTCCCCTTTCTGTGCCATCTGAGCTAATCTCTCCTCCGTTTGTGCTTTTGCCTTCCTAACTGCTTTACTTGCCTGACTTTGGCACTCTAGGTAGGCCTCTCTGTCCTCCTCTCTCTGGGTCTTCTTTATATTTCCTAAAGCTTTTGCTTTTTGCTCTGACTTTCTCTGCTGCCTCGTTTGAGAAGCATAGTGATTTTCTCTTTTTTTTTCCCTTGCTCCTCAGCTTGATGCATTGGCTTGTTACTTACTCCCACTATGGCAGCTTTTATGTGTTCCCACTGTTCCTCAACCCCCTCCCCTGCTTTTCCCCTTGTGAATGTTTCCCTGATGCTTTCTGTCATCCTGTTGAAATCCATCCCCCTGAAGTCCAATTTTCTTGCCCTACTGTGGCTTGCGTCTGACTTCTTGCTTAACGTAAACCACACCAAGCGGTGGTCACTGGCCCCAGGTGACCCTCCACCCTTACGTCAGCTATCCTGCCCCGTTTGTCAGAATCAGATCCAAGACTGACCTTTCCCTAGTGGGTTCACACACCAGTTGCCTAAGGCCAGTACCCTGCAGTGAATCCAGAATGTACCACTCCGTGCTGAGGCTGCTGCCAGGATGGCCCACTCCATATCTGGCATGTTGAAGTTCCCAAGGAGCAAGACCTCCCCCTTGGATGCCATATGATGTATTTTCTCCACAATCTCTTTGTCTTTCTCCCCCTCCTGCTGAGCTGGAGGCCTGTAGATCACCCCTGTGCATATAGCAGAGCCCCTTCCTGTTTTCAGTGTGATCCACAGTGCCTCCAACTCATTCTGCCTTCTCTGTACCTCTGTAGCTGTAATCCCTTCCCTGACATATAGGGCCACTGCCCACCTTTTCTACCTTCTCCATCCATCGTAAATAGGGTGTACCCTGAAATATTTACCTCCCAGTTGTGATTGGCTGTGTACCATGTTTCAGTCACAACAAACTTGTCCAGGTCTGCTTCCACTAACAGTACCCTGAGCTCTGGCATTTTTTTGCTTAGGCTGTGGGCATTTGTCAGTAAGACTTCCAATTCCCTTTCTGAGCTTCCTAGCATTCCTCCCCCTGGCTCCCTGCTTCCCATCCCTATACCTGGATGCTTTACCTTGGACCCCTCCATTGTAGCCCCAGCTGTACTTGCCTGTCCAGGCACCTCATCTGTATCTCATTGTCCTGACCAGTCACCTCCATCTTTATCTCATCATTCTGATCCTGCCTACAGGCAGTGTTGTGCAATGCCAGGCCGATAAAGAACAAGAGAGCATTAATTGTTGATCTTGTTGGAACATCAGCCCTGGCGTGCATCACTGAGACCTGGCTGGATGAAAATGGGGGATGCTGCAACAGAAGGTAAAGCCATCAAAAAATGGAGAGCAATGAGTACCAATGCCCATAGTCTGGGTAACAAGCTTCCTGAATTAGTGGCCTTGATGGAGGAGGAACATCTGATATCATGGCAGTCACAGAAACATGGTACACACAAAACCATGACTGGGACATAAACATACCAGGATACACTGTCTACAGGAGGGACAGGGAGGGTAAAGAGGAGGAGGAGTAGTTCTTACATAAGGGAAGGAATAAGAGCAACAGAACAAAAGGGTAAACAGGGAGGAGAAGAAGCACTGTGGGTAAATTTTGAGACAGGCAATGGCACCACAATACGCACAGGGTTATGCAGACTTCCTCTCAGGGGAGGAAATGGACAGGGAAATGATAGAAAGTATACTTAGAATGGTAGAAAAAGGGAGATATTGCTGATGGTGATCTGAATATGCCAGATGTTAACTGGAGTGCAGTTGCAGCTGCCACTCCGAAGAGTGCAGTTATTCTAGATGCCCTACAGGGGGCATGCCTTAGACAACTAGTACTGGAGCCCACTCAAGAGGGAGCAATATTAGACTTGATTCTCTCAAATGGAGATGGAGAGAGGATCACAGATGTAGAAGTGGGTAGCCATCTGGGAACTAGCGACCATCGAACAGTATGGTTCACAATAAACACAGCAATAGAGTCAAGCCATACAAAGACAAAAGTACTGGACTTTAGGAGGGCTGACTTTGCCAAATGGGTGAGTGCCTAAGGAATGCACTAGCAAATGGGCAGGAAGGAGGGGTGGAAGAACAATGAGGAATAATAAAACTGCCATCACAGAGGTAACGAGCCTTGTGTGAAGCAAATAAACAGAACAAGATGATGTAAGAAACCACTATGGTTCTCAAAGGAAGTGGCAGTGAAGGTTCAAGAGAAAGAAAGCATTCAGGAAGTACAAGGAATTGCAGAAGGAGCAGGACAGAGAACTGTATCAGTTAAAGCAAAGGAGGCTGGGAAGGCAGTCAGAACAGCAAAGGCCCAAACCGAGGAAAAGATAGCCAACTCAGTTAAGAAGGGGATATAACCTTTATAGGTACATCAGGGAGCAAAGGAAGTCCAAGGGAGGGATAGTGAGGCTTAATAAGGGAGGGAGGGGTGGGCAGAGGGAGACTGTGAAAAGGCAGAGATACTAAACAAATATTTTTGCTCAGTATTTACAAATGAAGAGGGAGAGGTACATAAAACAAACAGTAGTAACACTCTGGATACAGAAGTTGATACCAGCCCATTTACAGAAGAAAGGGTTTTGAAAGAACTATTAAAACTGAAGGTGGACAAAGCAATGAAGCCTGATGGGATTCATCCCAGAATTCTAAAAGAGCTAAGGGTAGAACTAGTGACACCACTGACTACCCTTTTTAACAAATCATGGGAGGATGGCGTGGTACCCGAGGACTGGAGGAGGGCAGATGTGATTCCCCTTCACAAAAGTGGGAGCAAGGCAGAAGCAGGAAACTACAGACCTGTTAGTTTAACCTCAGTGATAGGGAAAATGATGCAATCACTTCTGAAGGAAAGAATTGTCAAGTATCTAGAGGCCAGAGGGGCACAGGACCCTAGGCAGCATGGATTCACAGCTGGAAGGTCATGCCAGACAAATCTGATAGATTTCTTTGACTGGGTGACCAAAGTAGTAGATCAGGGAGGGGCTGTGGACATGGCCTACCTAGACTTTAGCAAGGCATTTGACACAGTCCCACACAAAAGATTAATATACAAGTTAGCCAGCCTGGGAGTGGGTCCCAAGATGACAGCCTGGGTAAAGAATTGGCTGGAGAATAGGACAAAGAGAGTAATAGTAAATGGAGTCCACTCAGAAGAAAGGAGGGTTACTAGTGGGGTACCGCAGGGTTCAGTATTAGGACCGGTCCTCTTCAATGTCTCTATAAGCGACATTGCGGAAGGACTGGAAGGAAAAGTATGTCTCTTTGCAGATGACACTATGATCTGCAACAGAGATGATGCACAGGGTGGGGTGAAAAGGATGAGAAGGGACTTGGCAAGGTTAGAGGAATGGTCAAATGTATGGCAGCTGAGATTCAATGCTAAGAAGTGCAAGGTAATGCACCTGGGAAACAAAAACCCAGGGGAAGAGTACACAATGGGGGGTGAGATACTAACAACAACAAAAATGGAAAGGGACCTGGGGTAGTCATATCAGATGACCTAAAGGTGGGCAAGCAATGTGAGAGGGCAGCAAGGAGGGCTGGGGGATACTGGGATGCATAGGGAGAGGCATCACCAGTAGAAAACAGGAAGTTATTATCCCTCTGTACAGACAGCTGGTGAGACCCCATCTGGAGTACTGTGTGCAGTTCTGGAGTCCCAATCTCTGCAAAGACATAGACAGGATGGAAGCTGTCCAGAGGAGGGCAACTAAAATGATGCAGGGTCTGCACTGGAAGACATATGAAGAGAGACTTAAGGAGCTTAATATGTATAGCCTCGAGGAAAGGAGGGAGAGGGGGGACATGATAGAAACTTTCAAGTACCTCAAGGGAATCAACAAAGTCCAAGAGGGTAGCATCTTTCAAAAAAAGAGGTGTGCAAGAACAAGAGGGCACAATTTGAAGATGGGGGCGGCTCAGAGGTAATTTAAGGAAGTATTTTTTCACAGAGTGGGCTGTGGATGCATGGAACGGCCTTCCGGAGGAGGTTGTGGAGTCAAAATCAGTGGTGGAATTCAAGCATGCATGGGACAGTCATAAGGCAATTCTAGGGGGTGGGGGTAAGAAGAAGTAGGCTGCTGGTTAACTAGGATCTGCAGCTTATCCAGTAGGTAGGCAAATGGGCAGACTGGGTGGGCCAAGCGGTCCTTATCTGCAGTCAAATTCTATGTTTCTATGTTTCTATGCTGGTCCGATACTGGAATCAGCAGTGCTGGCTGGGTATTCAGTGATACACCACCCGAGATTGGATCGGAGGGGCGGGGGTATAGCCATCTGTTTCAAAATGGAACTGGGCCTTATAGATGTACCAGTGGGGAACACCAGGTCCTTCAAGTGTATCATGGGCACAGGTGTGGGCTGCAGGATACTCCTCATCTATTGTCCAACTGGGGATGAGAAAGTTTTCCCTGCAGGAAGTAGCAGACTTCATGGCAGTCATGGTGTTGGAGTCCTCCAGATGGTTGGTCCTGTGGGACTTCAACGCATGGGTTGATGTTGAACTCTCGCATTTTGGTCAGGACTTCCTCCAATTGATGATTTCATTGGGCTTCACACAGGTAGTTACCTCTCTGACCCATAAGCATGGTCACTCTCTGGATCTGGTGTTCCTTATGGGGATGGAGGTCTCTGACCTGGTGGTGGAACCGGTCAGTTGATCTGACCATCACACTATAGGGTTCAGTTTTGTGGCTCCCCCCAAGAGACCTGCCCCTTCAGAGATGATCTGGTATCACCCTTGAAGGAGTTTGACCCTGAGGGTCTTATGGCAGTACTAGACCTATTGAGCAGACCATTGGAATGCGTGGATCCAGAGGATCTTGTTCTGTACTATAATAGTGTGATATCAGGGGCCCTAGATTCCATAGCTCCTGTTGGTGTTTGCCCACTCACCCTTCGCCCTTGGTCTCCGTGGTTTGATGGGACCTTGAGGGAGTTGAGGCGAGTGGGTCAAAGGTTTATTTATTTATTTTTTATTTATATTGCAATCAGTTTACAACCTTTGAGCCAGAGGCTCATTTCCAAAGGTACCTCATCAACAGAAGGGGAGATAATACAGATACAAAAATACATTGGAATGGTGCTGGTGGAAATCCGGCCTGGAGGGTAACAGGCTTAGACTGATGGCCCACTATTCTGACCATCAGTCAGAAATCTCTTGTAAGAAGACAGAGATCTTCCTGGACATAAAGTCTCCACCACTCATTCACACTGATGGGACTACGCCAAAGGTGCTCGGACTGAGTGGAAGCCAAAAATCTTCAGGAGGGCCAGCGCCAAGGTAGGGCCAGTCAGAAGCAGAGCCAAGAGACTGGCTCGCACTGTATAGGGTACCTCAGCGTCGACCCTCCAACCACCTCAGTTCCTATTTTCACACCGTCGAGTGCACTTCAGTGATGATGTAGCTTGCCCGCCGGGAGTCAAATCTTCACGTCTATACAACAGCAACTTTAGTTGTTCAGTATTTGATTTGTAGTATTTATTTATATAGTTAAAAAAAAAGTTTTTCTTTTCTTCTACAAAAGAACACAGAAGTCCTTTTCAGCCTACCTTCAACAGAGTCGACCATGAATGGGGCCGGTGATGGTAGAGAGACTTTGCATGAAAGCTGTGTTTCCAGCAGGGCTGGGTCCAGTCCGCCACTCTCTATGGAGGTGCAGTCTGATTATGGGCAGTCCAGTGGTTGGGAAGAAGGGCGGTCCTCCTAAAAGCACAAAAAGAAGGGGACCTGTTCTTGATCATTGTTGAGAACCTGGCATTGCTCAACCTCAAGTTTTTCTTCTTCCCACTGGTCAAAGAAGAAACGGTACCGCTCGGGTCACACTCTAGTATGTCTGCACATCAATTGTTAGTAATGGGGGGGGCAGAAGGCCAACTCTGACTCTGTCAGGTCAACTGCAGCCTCTGTTCCTAGTAGCTGGCATCCTCAACTCTGTAGTCCCTCCCCGCCCCTTGGGGGGTCCTCCAGTGAGCAGTTTCATCATTGGGCCGCTCTTATGGAGCAGTGGGTTCAGCAGTTTTCCTGACTTCCCGAACCTGCAGAGTCGACCTCGGAGCCTTCGGGCCTAGGGGCTTCGAACCCATGAGCAGGGCAGTTGGGTCAGCCTTGTCACATGACACCTTTTCCAGTGCCATTGGTGCCACCCTCTTGTGCTTTTCCCCTTCACATGGCTGCGGTGCAGGGCCCAGAACAGGTACCATGTTCTCCTACTCATATTTTCAGATCTTCATCCTTGGGTGCACTGAGATTTGGGTTGGGGTCTCTGAGCACTCGTGTGGCACCAGTTGCAGTGCCGTCTTCAACTCCGGTCTTGGAGGTACAGCGTCTGACGTTGCGCCTGGGTGCTGGCACTGTTTTTGGGGCTGGCACTGCCTTGGGTACAAGGATTCTCAACTCCTATTTGAGGAGCATCTCCTCCTTCTCTCTTTCCTCCCTTTCCTTTACATACTATCCCTCCTGGGCCAGTAGGAGATGATATTGAGCCTGATCCTGATCTGCGATTAGGAAATGACTTTGGTGAAGATTCATCTCTCGGAGTGAAAAGTAGGCCCTCTACTTCAGTTGAGGTTCTGGTCAAGGACCTGTCCTTTAAATCTCTACTGAAGAATATGAATTCCACCTTCTGTCTCCAGACTTTGGAGGTTGATCCGGGGAAGTTGTTGTACCTTCAATATCTGCATGTCCCGGAGATCCCTGTGGAATTGACTCCTCTGGTACAGCCCTCTTTCGAGACTCTCTCACAAATGGTGTGGGATAATCCGGCGCTTCTTCCTTCCGTGGCTAAGTCCATAGACAGGAAGTACGTGCCCCCTAAGGATTGACCAATCCTGTCCTCTCAAGCTTTTGCTGATGCCATAGCGGTCTTGGCAGAAAACGACAAAGCTGTTCTCCCTCTGGAGTCTACAGCTCATCCAGTCAACAAAGACTCTCATAAGATTGACACATTGGGGGAGTGAGTCTTTGCCGCGGCTACCCTAGGCATGCATATTGCTAGCTACCAGGGCTTTTTCGCACAATATGAGTATACCCTTTGGCATTCACTAAAAGCCACTGTGGAGACTCTCCCAGAGTTGAACATTGTCTCAGAGCTTCTCCAAACTATCACTAGAGGTATTGAGCCCAATAATCAGCAACTCAAGGCTGTTATGGGTGCCTTTGACACTGCTTCTAGAGCAGCAATAGCTGGGATATGCACCCGGTGCCACTCATGGTTATTTATTTATTAGAAAAGTTGGATTTACAACCTTTGATTCATGGACTCATTTACAACGGTACCTCGTCATGGGGGGGATAGACAGTTACATAGTGTGGTTACAACAGTGATAACAGTACAGGTGCAGAACATTAAACGTAGAGTACACATAGGTTACATAATAATTTTACTTATAATAGGTTACAGTCAAATACAAGGTACCCATGGGTTACATTGGGAGTACAGCTCTGGACATACCTAGATAATACCTGGAGAGGGTGGAGGTAGGGATGGGGAGTGGGGTGAGAGGGAGGGGGAGAGGACAGGCTGTCCGGAGGACATTGTCAAATCAGAGAGGCCTGACAGGAGGATCCTACAGTGGGATTAATTAGGTGCATCTACAGCAATGAGCATCGAAGAGATGGATCCAGAGGGCGATTTTGAAGGGACCAGTTCTGACAATGTTTGTGATGCTGGGTGGGAGGGAGTTAAACCAAGCAGGGACTCGGTAATGGAAGGATCTATGGGCTAGTGAGGTCTTGGTTCTGGGCACCAGAAAGGTGGTCTTGACAGAGCTATGGGTGGCAACAGATGAGGACGCACGCCGTAGGGAAGCAGAGACCCCCGGGGGGTTACAAACCTCGGAGTTTACAAATGATGCCCAGCAAAGATTCATTTATTTACCATTTGATGGGGTTTATCTGTTTGGCCCACAGGTGGAGCAGGCACTTGAGGCCACTCAGAAAACTAGGATGGTTATCAAGATGGCCAGACTGGCCCCTGCTGCCCCTCAACAGGGTGGGAACTGCCAGCAGTTTCATAACCATCAGCCCTTTTGTGGTAAAGGCAGAGGGGGCTTCAACAAGAACCAAGCCCCTCAGCCACAAAAGAAAATGCAGCAGAAGGCACAGGGCCCAAAAGCACCTAGTGCCACTCTCTGAAATTCTGGCCCAGGTCCCACCTCTGCTGTCCGAGGGGGACTCTTTTCCGGCAGTAGAGGGGCATCTGGCTCAGTTTTACAATCAGTGGAAGTCAGTCTCTTCGGACAAATGGGTTCTTAAGATAATTTGTGATGGTTATTCTCTGAATTTTTCAGATATCCCTCCAGATCATCCACCAAAATGACAGCCCAGGCTGTCGATTACTCAGTCAGACCTCCTTGCTTCTGAGATTTAAGGCCTTATGAACAACAGGGTAGTAAACGTAGTTTTACAGGAGCAACACAGCACAGGTTTCTACTCCCACTACTTCCTAGTTCCAAAGAAAACAGACAGTATGAGCCCTATTCTAGACCTAAGGAAGTTAAACAAGTTTCTCTTCAGAGAAAAATTCAAGATGATATCACTCGGTACGCTTCTACCTCTGATTCATCAAAATGATTGGCTGGCCTCCCTGGACATGCAGGATGCCTACCAACATGTTCCCATGCATCCAAGCCACCACAAGTATCTTCGATTTGTGGCCCTGGGTCAGCACTATCAGTTCAGAGTACTGTCCTTTGGGCTGTCCTCGGCACCGCAGGTTTTTACAAAGTGCTTTACAGTTCTTGCAGCACACCTAAGGAAACTTGGAATTCAAGTCTTCTTGTATCTGGATGACTGACTCCTTGCAGTTTCCTCCAGACAAGGGACACAGGAAGCAGTGACCACAGCTTTCATGTTTCTCACATCTATGGGAGTTCTGTTGAATCTAGAAAAATCGCAGCTACAGCCCTCCCAGCAACTCCTCTTCATAGGAGCCCTCCTGGATACCTCCAGTTCAAGGGCCTTCTTCCTGGAGGACAGGAGAAATGATATCCTCCAGATGGCTCACTTCATCAAAGAGAATGACTTGGTCTGAGCTCTCTTGATGCAGCGGATTCTGGGACTCATGGTGTCATCAGTGTTCATGGTGCCTTTGGCTCATCTTCACATGAGGACCACTCAGTGGATGCTCAGTACTCAGTGGTCCCTGACCACAAACCCACAGTCCTTTCACATCAAGGTGACAGAACCTCTAAAATGATCACTCACCTGGTGGACTCAAGATGGCAACCTTTTGAAAGGCTTTCCCTCTGTCCCACTGGAGACACAGATAACCATCACCACAGATGCATTTCTACCTGGATGGGGAGCTCACTGTCAAGATCTTCACACCCAAGGTCTGTGGAATCAGGATGAGTCTCAACTCCACATAAATGTCCTGGAAATGAGAGCTGTCTTGTACCCATGTCCGAGCCCTGAAGGACAACCTCTGTCGCAAAATAATTCTCCTTCAGATGGACAACAAAGCGGTGATGTACTACATCAACAAGCAAGGTGGGGCACACTCTTATCCCGTGTGCAGGGAAGTGATGAGAGTGTGGAAATGGTGCCTGGATCATGAAGCACTGATCCAAGCAGTCTACCTGCCTGGGGCCAAGAATGATCTAGCGGATCACCTCGCAGAACAGAGGTGGATCCTCATGAGTGGTCCTTCGACGTAAACGTCATGCAGTAGCTGTTCAAAGAGTGTGGCACTCTGGACCTGTACCTTTTTGCATCCCCACTTAATGCAAAACTGCCTCTATTCTGTTCCAGAAATCCAGAACCTGGTATTTTCTGTCAGGATGTATTCAGACTACAGTGGACAAGATGCTTTCTGTACACATTTCCTCCTCTTCCCTTAATTCAGAGGGTGCTGCTCAAGCTGGAGGCACAGGGGGCAGAATGATCCTCATCGTCCCATTCTGGCCTCATCAGATTCGGTTTCTGTTGATCAACAAATTATCGGAAGTTTCACCAGACAACTACCACTTCAAATGGACCTTCTGACTCAGGGCCCAGTGGTCCATCTCAGCCTGAGATCCCTTCATCTCCACACATGGCTCCTGAGGAGATAGAAGTGGGTAGATTTGATGTCTCCCATAGAGTCTCAGACATTCTCCTAGCGGCGTGCAAGCCAGCTACTAGGAAAACTTACATGGTGAAGTGGAAGTGATTCACCATCTGGTGTGCAAAGTCCTCCCTGGATCCCTTTTCTTGCCCACCAAACAAAGTCCTACAGTATCTACTAGACCTGTCAAATACAGGGCTACAATACTCAACCATGAAGGTTCATCTCTGCACGATCTCAGTTTATCACAAGCCTATACACACTATGTCTATGGCTCAGTTACCCTTGGTTAAGAGGTTCCTTAAAGGTATATTCCACACTAGGCCACCAGTCAGGAGACTGGTAGCCACTTGAGATATTAACCTTGTACTAGACATGCTCACCCATAAACCTTTTGAGCCTCTAGCAACCTGCGAGCTGAAGTTCCTGACCTGGAAGGCTGCCTTCCCCGTAGCCATTACCTCCACTCGCAGAGTGTCTGAAATACATGCCCTGGTCACAGACCTTCCTTATACAGTATTTCACAAGGACAAAGTGGTTCTCAGAACTCACCCTAAGTTTCTTCCCAAAGTAGTCTCAGAATTCCATCTGAACCAGCCCTTGGTTCTTCTGACCTGCATCGAGAACTTCCAGAATGAAAGAGAGCATACCCTACATTCTCTGGATGTTAAAAGGGTTTTGTGGTTCTACACAGGCAGAACTAAAGAGATCCACAAGTTAGAGTAACTCTTTGTCTTGTTCAGTATGCCTGGCTGGGTCAGCCTGTTGCGATCAGGTGTATTTCGGCATGGCTGGTGGCACGTGTCCGCCACTGCTATTCCATGGCACAGGTTAAGCTGGAAGGCAGGGTATATGCCCATATGGAATGTGCCCATTGCAGACATCTGCAATGCAGCTACTTGGAGCTCCATGCACACTTTTGTGAAGCACTATGCTTTGAATGACCATGCCAGACAACATCAATCCTTTGGCAGGACAATCCTTAACGGACTCCTGTCCTAAATGAGCTCCTCTCTCTTGCTGCCCTTCTCGGGGGATTATTTTAGCTCAGTGCTTTCCCATCAGTGTGAATGAGTGGTGGAGACTTTATATCCAGGAAGATATGGAAATTACATACCTACCGTAATTCTTGATCTTCTTGGATGAAGTCTCCACCACTCATTCACATGCCCACCCTCCATCCCCCGAGCTCACTTATCTGTTTTTAGTCTTCATTCCCTCGATGGCTGGGCTGTGAAGACTCTGTTGTGTTGACCCTTCTTATATGGGTCATTCAGACCCAACATAGGTTAGTTTCACTAAGTTAGTTTACGCTGCACTTCCTCTTTAAAAAAGGTACTGAGGCGGTTGGAGGGTTAACGCCAAGGTAGCCTATACAGCGCAAGCTGGTATCACGGTGCTGCTTCCACACGGCCCTACCTCGTCGCCAGCCCTCCTGAAGATTTTTGGTCTCCTGCTCAGTCCTAGCACCTCCGGTGTAGTCCTATCAGTATGAATGGGTGGTGGAGACTTCATCCAGGAAGATCAAAAATTACGGCAGGTACATAATTTCCATTTCCTGTCCAGGGAGATTTCTACTGCAAGATACTGACTGACTGCTCTTCTGAACTGTTGACAGACTGTGCAATCCAGCCTGCCTTCAGACTCAGAGAACGTTTTCACAATTGAAGTGTGAGGAGTTTGCTCGATTTTTTGCAGATAAGGTTGCCACCATTAGGTCAGAGATCCAACTAGCATGTTCTGTTGAGTGCTGCAACTGTCAGTGGGAGGTTACAGGCACCCAGCCTGCCTGGGAGAAATTTGATTAGCTAGCAATCATTGATATCGTGAAGATTGTTTGGGGCTTGCGACTGACTTGCAGTAGTTCACATTCTGGTCCAACCCATCTCCTGGTGGAGTCCGTGGATGTCATCGGACCAGTCCTTGATGAAATTGTCTAGTGCTCATTGGAGAAGGGTGTGTTCCCAGACCCCTTGAAAGAGGTGGTGGTGACACCCCTTTTGAAGAAACCTTCCCTCAACCCAGACTGTCTCACAAACTACTATCTGTCTCTAACCTGCCCTTTGTGGGTAAGGTTATTGTGAAGGTAGTCACGCTGTAGCTTGAGGATTATCTTGCCACCCACAACATCTATAATCCTCTCCAGTCTGGTTTCAGGAAGAGACATAGTACCAAGACAGCTTTTGTTCGGTTACTTAATGATCTCCTGATGGTGAGAGATTGGAGGAGCTGTTCAATCTCAGTTCTCCTTGATCTCTCTGCAGCATTTGACACCGTGGAGCATGGGGTATTACTGGAGTGCCTGCGGCTGATCTGTGGACTGTCAGGTACAGTACTCAGATGGTTCCATTCATTCCTCAAGGGCAGGTCCCAGAGAATGAAATTGGGGATTTTTTCCATGGCCCTTCTCCCCCTGTCATGTGGGATGCTGCAGGGCTCTGTTTTGTCTCCCATGTTGTTTGCGGTGTATATGCTGCCATTTGGAGACATTATAAGGAAGTAAGGGCTGAGTTTTCACTGCAATGCAGATGATACTTATCTGTACATGTCCTTTGTACCTGAACTGGATGATGCTATCTCGGTCTTTAACAACTGCCTTGCTGAGATTCAATATTGGATGAGTGCCAGCTGGTTGAGACTGAACCTGGATAAGACTGATATGTTGGTGGTGGACCCAGGTCATTGGGAAGAGGGGCTGCCTCCTGGTCAGCTGTCCAGGCTTGTCCTGGGGGGCAACCAGTTGAGGGCCTCAGACAGGGTGAGGAATCTGGGCATTGTACTCGATGGTGAGCTGACGCTTAAATCTCACTTGTCGTCAAGACCTCATTTTACCATCTGAGGAACATCGCCCGGATAAAACACCTCATTCTGCCTGATGATCATTCAACACTGGTCCATGCCTTTGTGACCACCTGCCTTGACTATTGCAATGTGCTATACCTTGGGTTCCCAGGGGTGTACATCTGCCTCCTACATCTGGTGCAGAATGTGGTAGCCAGGTTGTTGACTGGCTTAGCAAGATCTAGCCATATCATGCCTGTGCTCCGCGAATTGCACTGGCTGCTGGTGCAGTGGAGGATCACCTTCAAGGTCGCTCTGCTGACCTATAAGGCTCTACATGAACAGGGACTGCATTATTTGCAAGACCTCCTTTGTCCATACTGCCCACTCTGCCCGCTCCGTTCAGCCAATGAGGGATTGCTAGAGATTCACAGGGTCCATTTGATGACTTCTGAGGCCAGAGCTTTCGCTTTTGGGGCCCTGACCCTGCTGAATTCTCTGTCTTGTCGGGTAAGAGAGTGCCTGTCCAACAAGACATTTAAGTCTGCACTGAAAACTTTTTTGTTTGATGTAGCTTTTCCTGCTGTTGTTTAACTGGATTTTGAGCTATGTTTTATTGTTGGGATTTTAAATTAGATGAAATTATTTTATTTGTGCATATTGTACAGGCGCTTTGACATTTGAAAAGCGCCTTTCTAGAAATAAAGCATGACTTGACTTGATTACTTGCTGCTCTGATCTCTGGGGGTGGGCTAGCTGACACTCCCTGTATCTTCATGCTTCCCCCCCCCGGCAAGTTTAAATACTCACCCAGGATGCATTTAAACTTCTCATTAAGGACTGCCTTCCCTCTCTTGGATGGATACAGACCGTCTCTTTTGAACAGGCCCGCATCCCCCCCAGGTGGACCCCCAGTCCCCAATGAAGCCAAATCCCCTCTCTCTGCACCAGCTCCCCAACCACTTGTTGAAGCTACTGATTTGGAGATTCCTAGCTTCCCCCCTACCATGGGCCAGAAGCACCTCTGAGAATGTTACAGAGCTTGCCACCTCTCCAAGGTGCCAACTCAGCTGCTTGAATTCATCCTGTGCCTTTTCTATGCTAACCTTGTCACTGGAAAGGTCATTTGTCCCTAGGTGGAAAGCTACCTCCAGTTCCCCCCTTCTGACCACTGCACTAGTGATCCTTAGGATACGCTCTCCCTCCCACCAAGCTGTTCCTCCTGGAAAGCACTTAACCTCCTTCTCCAGCTCCCCTCCTGCCCTCAAGTCCATGTGCTGGACAATCGAGTTCCCCACAAAGAGTAACTTCCTCCTCTTCCTACTGGGTACTCTTCCTTGTGCCCCCCTGTCATTCACCCTGTGCCCCCATGTCCATACACCACTGCTGAATATTGCATTGTTTTTCAGCTGCGCATTTATTTGCACCACCCATCTCATTGCATGGTGCATGTGCCTGGTTTTGAATATGCCCCCCCATATGTACAACCTTGATCAGCCAAACCCTCTAAGGGAAGCAGCCACAAACCAAACCCAGAAGAAGCAGCTATGCTGTCATGCAAGGGTGCTAGGGAGGGTGCAAATTCCAGGGTGGCTAGCCATCAGACTACAAACAACAGCAAAAGGAAATGCATTTTAAAGTACTAAAATAAACCAGTGGCTGAGACAGTGAGATACAGAACTGTAAAACGTATTACTACAGAGTTAATGCCCACAATGTGTTACACTCTCAGCAATTTGATACAGTGACAATTAGTCTCCAAAAATTGTAATTAGTGCCCAATAAGTGCAAAAACAGTGCACAGGTACAATGCACTATATACAGACCCATCAGTCACTAGACACCAAAAATATTTGCAATATTTTTCTATAAAACTTTCAACATGGCCTTTTTTGGACCCCATCTCATGAACAATGCAGGTAATATTTTTCAAATCCAGGTCTAAAGTTGCAGTTGCTTAGCAAAATTATGTTTTGGGATGAATTTGAAAATGTTCACCTATCAAGTTCATGATATAGGGTCACAATAAGACTATGTTCAAAATTTTGGGTCAAAATAGTAAAAAATAACAAAGTTATGACCGTATGTTTAGATTTTCCATGTTCGTTCGTGACCATCTCAAAAAGAAAGGAAATTCATTGCAAAATACTGCATTTATTCACCAGTTAAGGTTCAACTTAATGCCACAAATGTAGGGAAATGTGATGTTAGGGCTTCCAACCCTAACTTCCCACCCTCCACCCCAAAGCAGCAAAAGAACAAGACCATGTAAGCAACCACAGACAGCCATGTTTCGATATGACAAACAACATACAACTGTTTTCAGATGACACTGATGTGCTACCTTTGTGGATTTGTATCTGTGGTGCGCACATTGCAAGACATACACACTCACTTCTGGCTGGAGCTAGAAATCCACAATACTTAAATCACAATACTACTTCTGTGTGCAGCAGCACAGGCTCTTTTAGCCATAGATACAAATCCTTAATACCCAAATTTTGGTGCATATGTTTTATACCTGCAACTGAAGATGCACAGGCCCCTCAGGGGCATGCATTTCTGCAAAGAGAAGTAGTGTTGCAGTTTGGGTGTCATAGATTTTTATTTGCATCTGGCACTGCAGAAGTGCAGGCCCCACAGAGACCTGCTCTTTTGCATCCAGAAGTTGGTGTTTATGTCTTACAATGTGTGTGAGTACCTGTGACTACAGAAGTAGTGCCGCAATTTGGATATCATAGATTTTGTGGGACCTGCACTTCTACAGCTAAAGGTCACTGTGTATGTTTTACATGTACAGTGTGCATGATTGCCTGTGGCTACAGAAGTGCAGGCCCTCTGCAGACAAAAGTAGTCTTATAATTTGGGTATTGTGGATTTGTATCTGTGGCTGTAGGGGCCTCTGCTTCTGCAGACAGAAGTAGTGTTGAGATTTGCATATTATAATTTTCTGTCTGCAGCCAGAAGTGAGGGTATATGCCTTGCAGTTTGAATGCTGCAGATACAGATCTACAAAGGTAGCAGATGAGTGCTACTGCATTTGTGTCATCTGGAAACAGTTGTATCTTGTTTGTCTTACCTGATGATGGCTGTCTGTTGTTGCTTGTATGGTCTTGTCCATTTGCTGCTTGGAGGTGGGGTTGGGGGAGTTAGGGTTGGAAACCCTAATGCCACATTTCCCTATTTTTGTTCTACCATAACTGGTACATTAATGCACTTTTTTGCAATGAATGTATGTTCTCGGGGCACGGTAGCGCCCCTATAGTTAGAGTTGTGAGGGTGTTTAATGTTAAACCCCTAACTTTACACCTTAATAGCTGCACCCCTATTCAATGGAATTGCACAAAAAAGTTTGCATGCATGGTCTGGGGGACAAGGTCTTTTGATTTGGCAAGTTTTGTGATGGTCAGCCGTCCAGATAATGGGATCTGGATAGCACAAAAAGAGAAAAAAAATCATTGTTTTTACTGTTTTTTTTATTTTTGCTCTTACCTACAGCCCAGACGGTTTGGGATTTCGTTCCGAAATTATCAGTGTACAGGGGTCTTGCCCTAGGATGGTGCCTTTTGTGGGTTTGTTGAGAATATTAATCTTTTCCCGAGTTATAAGGTTTTGAAACTTTGGTTCTGAGCATGCGCAGCAGGGATGTTCAGATAGATGTTTGATAAGAAACAAAAATTTTCATCCCATACCAAAGAATCTTCTTTCATGACCCAAGATTCTTCCTTAATGAGCTGAAATTCTTCCTTCATAAAACCACCATCTTGTGTTTGATTTTAAGAAAACAAATATTTAAAAAAACCTATGCAAATGATATATTTTCTGAAAGAAAACACCTGAACCTAGGTAAACGGGATCCATTTAGCAAGATTCTGGTGTTTGTATTTTTAAAATTGCCCTGGAAATAAAATTTCTGGGCTCCTAGAATTCAAGGGTGCCCAGCTTAGCCAGAGGAACCATTCTCCAATGTTCTCTGTAAGAAAACAGCAGGACATTCTTGACTTGTGAAGCCACAGCTGGAGTTCTGCTGCCAGCTTCAGTTTCAGCAGTGATCTGGGGATCATGAATGATCTCTCTATCTCTTATCTGTCTACTGTATCTATCTATCTATGTGTCTGTCTGTCTGTCTGTCTATCTATCTATCTATCTATTACTTTAGCTGACCAGGGTGGCCACCCCCAGCACCACTTCTTTGTCCCCACTCCCCACCCGGTTGCCCACCCCCACTCCCAATGTTCTTTTTTTAATTAGTAAGTGAACCACTTGTTGTTCATGCCACTCACTGAATTGCCCCTTGCCAAACATTCTTTTTTAAAACAAACTGCAATTTATTTTTTTTGTGAGCCATTTTAAATCCCTCCCAAACTACAAAACTCACTTGTGCCATAATCCTGCAGAAGCACCTCTCACTATGTCCGCCTGTCATTCACACTTCTTTAATTGCCTGCCCGCCTCAACATGCCAACCAGTCAGCTGGGATTTTCCATCCTTGCTAAAACTTCAGAGAGATTTTTAAAAATTAAGTAAAAGCCAGAAATTAATAATAAAAGTCAGAAAACTTAAGTAATAAAAAGAGAGTGACACATATCTTGGGCTGCTTCCTGTCTTTTTAAGAGTCACTGCCATGTTTCTGCCTTAATTATTCATAAAAGCTCCCTGCAATAATCACAATGCACATTGGGGGCTCACCCCATTTTCATTCAGTGCACACATCTATGCTTATTTAGTGATGGAATGGGCTGAGCATTATGTTTGACAACCCTACGGCATGCCTGATTTGCTGCCTTCAGGGTGGGGGGTGGGGTTTTAGGGTTGAAAACCCTAACTTCATATTTCCCTACTTTTTTTTGCTTTATCCTGAACCCTAACTGACACATTAACACATTTTTTTTTGCAATGAATATATAGTCATATTCATTGCAAAAAACTCTGTCAATGCATCATTTAGGGTTTCTATTACAGTGACAAAAGTCTGGAAATTCAGTGTTAGAGTTACCAACCTTACCACCCTACCCTCCATACATCAACAGGCATCAGGGTGTGCCTTGGGGTTGTTGGCTGTAACTCTCACCCCATTCCATGTGTAAACAAGCTGAGATGGTACAGTATAGGAGAATGGGGTATGAGTTAGCCTGATGACCCCAAGGCACACCCCAACACCTGCTGGTGTGTGGAGGGTGGGGTGGGTGGGTCGGTGATAGGGTTGGTAACCCTGGCACCGAGTTTCCAGATTTTTGTCACTGTAATAGAAACCCTAACTGATGCATTAACAGAGTTTTTTTAATCTCTATTTAGCCCTTTTACATCCTGTGGACCCCGACCCTTTGGGAGCACCAAGGAGTCATCCCCCTGCCTCAATCACCCTGCCTGATACTTACCACCCAGTCCCCATGTAGCTGTGGCTTCCCCCCTGAGCAGGGCTGAGTTGGGGTAGCAGACACCCCGATACTGTAAGTGGTGTTGGATTGGGGTAGTCAGGCAGGCGAGGGCATATTGGGGGCACGCTCTGGGTGCTCCATCTTCCCAGTGTCCACAGGTGTTTTTGCACTTCCCTAAGGAGGAGTGGCAAGCCCTTATGCCAAGGTGTTGCTGCCATCATCACCACTTCCCATCCCCAATGTCAACTCTGTCCCTGCTGTGCCCCTGGCTTCTGCCAGGGGCCAGTCGGGCACTGAGTATGGATCCCCCTCCCACCCAGGAGAGGAGAGCTGTCCTCCAGATGCTCAATCATCTCCTTCCCCTGCCAATCCCTGATGTCCTGGACTCACTCCCAAACCCGGGTCACCAGTTAGCAGTTTTTTGCAATGAATTTCCCTTCTTTTTGAGATTGTATAATAGTATCCTTATTTTACTGTGGGAGCACAGGGTCCTTTGGACTCTGTGTTCCAATCTCACCATAGATGCAGATATGTATGTTGGTGTAGGGCCTTGTGCTTCCATATGTCAAACAACAGTGACCAAATTGTCAGCATGGCAATCTTATTACCCCACCTTATGTACCCCGGTACAAAGAAATTGTGAAATGCAAGGCAAAACTTAATTACGTGCAACTGGAATGCCATTCTGCATCACAGGTGCAAAAACACATTTTGGGTGGGATGTGAAAAATGACAGCTGTGCTGTTCATGAGGTGGTGTGAAAAAATGGCCATGTTGAAAATTTGGCATCAAAAGATTGAAAAGTGTCAAATTTATGCTTGTGTGTAGAATAAATTCAATGGGCGCACCTAACTCGGGCATTTGCAGGAATGTTTTCACTAAATTTTCAACATGTCCATTTGTGGACCCCACCTCATGAACACTGGTGCTGTCATTTTGTTAATCAGTTCCAAAAGTTGATTTCACATGGTGACCATGCCATTCTGCGCCACAGGTGCGAAAACATATTTTGAGCAGGATGTGAAAAATGACAGCTATACTGTTCATGAGGAGGTGGGAAAAAATGGCAATGTTGAAAATCTGGAGTAAAACATTAAACATTGGCAAAGTTATGAGCGTGCACAGAAACTGCAACGCATGCTTGTAATGCAGTCATTTTTTGGAATTTATTTACCAAATTTTCAACTCGGGATTTTTGGGAGCTCCTCTCATGAACACTGGAACTGTCATTTCATTAATGGGTCCCAAAAGGAGGTTCCGCACAGCGACCATGAAATCACCTTACGGGTCTGATTAACAAGGTGATAGTGACAGTGTTCATGAGGTGAGGTTCCAAAAAGCCCATGTTGAAAATTTGGTGCAAAAATGTTGAAAAAAGGCTGTGATATCAACATAAGTCCATTGACAGCTATTATATGGCACTTACCTTGATTCTTCATTTTCGTGGTTTGGCTCTGAAGAGCACAGATGTGTCCTGGTCCACAGAAGATGACAGAAGAAGACCTCCAGTGGTAAGTATAGGGAAAGGAGTGTGTGTAGGGTTGTGGGTTGCTCGGTGGGAGGATCGTGATGGGGGATGGGGATGGGGAGACGACAAGGGACTGCTTTCTTTTTTCCCAGGATTACAAAAAAAAAGATGTCAGGGGACTGTTTTTTTTGTTTCAGGTACTGGTATATGGAAAACAACATTAAGGGATACCGGGGGGGCTCCCCAGTGCCAGATAGTACTGGTGGTGTTGGTAAGGGGTATAAAACATAACTGGGGACACTGGGAGTTGACTCCCCTGTGTCCCATCTTGGGAGGGCTACTGCCGACATGGGGATTGGGGACCCTGATGTAAGCAATGTGGGAGACTGTCGTGGATACTGGCATCTAGTGCCGGCATGGGGATTGGGCACCCCAATGTTGGCAGCAATAATTTTTTTGTTATAAAATAAATATTTGGGGGTTTTCGGCTAACAAAGTAGAATCCCAGTTCTTATCTGGTAATTAAGCAATAAGGCCCGACAGGGTGTGTGTTATTGTGTAATAACATCACTCCTGGGGTGGGTTGAAGCACGAGGCAAAGCCGAGTGCCCAGGTGTCGTGCTGGGGCTGCAATATTTCTTGCCGGGTTTCATGTGGAGTTGGAGTTGGTCTCTCCTGGTCTGTTGCTGGCTGCTGATTTGGATTCTTGGGCTGGCTTCGATCGGCCTTGACTTTTTGGTGGCCCTTTTATTCTATGGTGAAATAGGATTGTCCCCTATTGCTGGATTCTTTTGGTGACTCCTACACTTCATGGATGACTGATTCTTGGGATTATTTTCATCCTGCTCAGGAACTAAGGATTACATTCTTGGTGCGGTCTCCCTGGTGGTGAGAGGACCTGGGCTTCCACATATTTTTGACCTTATTTATTTTTCTATATTGAATGTTTTGGTGGTTTTATTTTACTGTGGACACCTACTGAGTAGACTGTGCCTCTCTATTTGGGCAGTGAGAGTGCCTGAACTTTCCTTCTTCCTCGTCCGTGAGAGGGATTGGGGGGTAAATCCATAATTCACAATTTTGTGTTCTGCATGTCCTGTGAGAAGGGACTGCAGTAGCTCCCGAGTTAAGTGTGGGAGTGACTTATCCAGTTAATGCGGAATAGGGTGGGGTTTTAATCCTTGTTTTATTATGTGTTAGGGTGGGTTAGTAGAGAAATTTTGGGGCTTATTTTAGTCTTATTTTATTGTATGTTATTATGTATTAATCTTTGTCTGTCTGGTTTATTTGATTTAATAGTTCTGGTTTTTATTTTTTAGAATAATAGTGTTTTGGTTGGAGGTGGGGTCGGAAGGTATTTTCTGTTTATTTATAATGTGTTGGGGAGGTTCAGCGATGGTTGGGCATTATTCCTCCACCAGGCTCAGGGAGCTATGTCCCTTTGAATGTCCCCCATTGCTATCTGACACCTATTTTAGGTGTCATGCTTTGGGCATTCTTAGGAAGCGTAAAAGAAGATGGAGTGCTGGGCCTGCTGGGGGACAGGAAAGGGGAGGGCGGATTGGGGTTGTGGGGTCCAGAAGATGCTCTGGGGTGAAATGGGGTCAGGATAGAGGTTATTCTTGTCTTGTCCCCATACCCAAGGGCTCCGATTTTAGTGGGCAGGTGCTGAGGTCTTTCCCGACAGCTCATTCCACCTTGGCGGCGTTATGCAATGCCAAATCTATTAAAAACAAGACAGCTATTATAGCTGATCTTGTTGGATCAACTGATCTGGCTTGCATCACCGAGACCTGGCTAGATGAAAATCCAGGCCCTATATTGGCCTCGGCAACTCCAGCTGGGTTCTCAGTGATACACGGGCCAAGGTTGGATCATAGGGGTGGGGATGTGGCCATTATGTTTAAGACCGAGCTGGGCCTTGTGGATGTGCCATTGGGAAGTACCAGACCCTTTGAATATATCCTGGGAGAGGGTGTAGGCTGCAGGATTCTCCTTGTCTACCATCCACCAGGAGACGGTGGAGAATTCTTGCAGGAGATAGCAGACTTCGTCATCAACATGGTGTTGAGGTCCCCCAGATTGATAGCTCCGGGGGACTTCAACACCTGGGCTGACAATGAACTCTCGAATTTTGGTCAAAATCTCCTCCAGCTGATGACGACACTGGGCCTAACACAGGTGGTTACCTCGTCGACCCATGTAGGGGGTCATTCATTGGATCTGATCTTTCTTTTGGGTATGGAGATTGCTGATTTGGGGGTGGAACCAGTCAGCTGGTCTGACCATCACACCATAAGGTTCAGCTTCAGGGCTCCCCCTAATAGGTCTGCCCCTACGGAGATGGTTCAGTACCGCCCTTTAAGGGGTATTAACCCCAGTGACCTAATTGCGGTACTGGATCTATCGGGCTTGTCGGGTGAATGTGTGAGTCCAGATGATCTTGTACTAGCCTATAACAATGCTGTGGGAGATGCTCTGGACAAGATTGCTCCTGTTGGTGTTTGGCCTCTCACCCTTCATTCAAGGAGCCCTTGTTTTGATGGCGCCTTGAAGGAGTTAAGGCGAGTTGGCCAAAGGTTGGAGAGAGTCTGGTGGAAGTGCGCCCATGATGCTGACAGGCTTAGGTTGATGGCATATTATGATGGCTATCAATCAGAAATCACCCATAAGAAGGCAGAATTCCTGTCCAGGGAGATTTCTGCTGCACAGAATTGACTAGCTCAGCTTTTCCGGACTGTTGACAGATTGTGCAATCCAATCTGTCTCCAGCCCAGAGAAGCTTTTTCTCAGCTGAGATGCAAGGAGTTCGCTCAGTTTTCTGCAGATAAGGTTGCCAGCATCAGGTCTGGCATCAGTCTGGCCTCTTCTATGAGGGATTGCAGTAGCCAACAGGAAGTGACATGCACTCGGTCTGTCTGGTCAGATTTTTGCCAGCTGGAGTTCATTGACATTGTGAAGATCATCCAAACACTGCGACCAACCAGTTGTAGTTTGGATCCAGGTCCTACACCCCTTTTAGTGAGATGTGTAGAAGTTATCTGCCCGATCCTTGCTGACATTGTCTGGAAGTCTTTGGAGAGGGGGGTCTTTCCTGACCCCCTCAAGGAAGCAGTCATTTGACCACTCCTTAAAAAATCCTCCTTGGATCCAGATTGTCTAGCCAACTACCGGCCGATCTCCAACCTGCCATTCATTGGTAAGGTTATTGAAAAGGCGATATGTGCTGCAATTGGATGATCATCTTACAACTCACAATGTCTATGATACTCTCCAGTCTGGTTTTAGGAAGAAGCATAGCACAGAGACTGCCCTTGTCCGGGTACTGAATGACCGCCTAATGGCTAGAGATTGAAAGGCACGTACCATTTTGGTCCTTTTCGATCTCTCTGCTGCATTTGACACTGTAGACCATGGTGTGCTGTTGGAGCGCCTGTGGTTCTTTTGTGGACTGTCTGGTACAGTCCTCAAATGGTTCCATTCTTACCTCATGGACAGGTTTCAGAGAGTTGCCATGGGAATTTACTTATTTTGACCCCACATTTTTAACATAGCCTTCTTATGACCCCACCTCATGAATAATATAGCTGCCACTATGCAAATCTTGCCCAAAAGGTAAATTCACAAAGAAACCACAAAATCACCATTCAGGCAGGAGTTGTGTAGTGACAGTCATGTTGTTCATGAGGTGGGGTCCCCAAAAGGCTATGTTGAAAATTTGGTGTAAAAATATACAACAATGGCAAAGTTATGCACC
Organism: Neoceratodus forsteri; assembly: GCA_016271365.2. Taxonomy (NCBI): domain Eukaryota; kingdom Metazoa; phylum Chordata; order Ceratodontiformes; family Ceratodontidae; genus Neoceratodus; species Neoceratodus forsteri. The sequence continues at coordinate 1,558,575,043 of CM057449.1, read as the reverse complement.
AAGTTGAAAATCCAGTTGAAATACATTGATTTCCAATATGAAAAAAGATCTTTTTTTTGTGAGGCATCATATAAAACAAGATCTTTTTTCATATGACACTGATACAAAAAAAAATTTCAATGTTAAATAAAACAGATCTTAAAGGCATTTCTCGAGCAGTAAAGTGCAGAAAGCACCTAAGGGGGTCCCAATAAGCAAGCTGCATGTGTTGGTTCCTCCCCAGAATATCATTTTTGGGGTTTCCATATTTGAATTTCTCAGGCAAAACTGAAAACAAGATGGCGTCCATACAAAAAATGAATTTTGCCATTTGAAACATTCTTTTTTCTTTTCATACAGCTATCTTTTAGTGCTTACTGAGCATGCTCAGAAACAATTTTTTCAAATTGTTAAAATGCAATAACTTACAGACAGCGTATTATTTTTCACCAGGCTAGCAAAAGGTACATCTGTGTGCTAATCCCTTTCTGCCCTGAAAGTTTCAGACCAAAATTCCAAACCATCTGGGCTGTAGGCAAGTTCAAAGAAAAATCCTAGCAAAGTTAATGAGCAACAAAATGTTTTTTTCACCTATCCAGAACTTGAAAACTGCACATCTGATCAGAATGCAACTTTCCATATTTAGAGATCTACCATGGCTGACAGTGTATGCCAGTTTTCATCCAAATCTGTTGAATGGTTGCAAATTTATTAAAGTGCAACTTTTTGAGTTTAACATTGCAGTGCCTGCTCAACCCTAACTATAGGGGTGCGGTCACACCCTAGGGAAATAAAAATTAGGATAAAAAGTCTCTGAAACATGGCCATTTACTTTGACAGTGTCATGTGCCATTTAATTTGACAAGACAGTGCCAATATTAGGGTAATGCTAATACATGCATTATGAAAGCCTGGGTGAGGACGCATAAGCAGACCATGAGAGATTCTAAAAATCCACAAGTAGTGTTTTATTATTAGTAGTAACAGAAAATAAAATCAAACAGAAATGTATCAAATGGTTTTCGGTATACACAGTCCAAAAACAAAGTCCAATTTCTGAGTTCAGAACTGAAATCTACCATTGACCAGCTTTCTGTAGCCTCAGGTCTCCAAGTCCCCTTGAATACACAACAGCTCCCTAAATCCTCCTCTCAGAAAAAACAGGCTCTCTCATTGTCAGTAGCTAGGTACAGATATTGTGACCTAGAACTTTCAGAACCTTATCAGTTTCTAGCTTCCACCAGAGCGCTGTGACCCACAGCTTCAGAACCTTGTTAGATCCTACAGTAGCTTCCAGAGCATTGTGACCCAGTTACAAGCCAGCCTGTATTGCTGACAGATTTCACCAGTCTGAGATCCAAAAGGTCACACTCGATTACAGCTGTTACTGTAAACATTTCAACAGTAATAAACTATATCTAGCTTACAAATCAGGGAACCCAGTTTCATACATATGTTTTATAACCATATATAAACAAGGTAGAGACAGGAAAAAAAGGAAAGAATAGAAAGTAAAGTAAGAGTTGACTGCATAGTCCAATAGGAAAGACAGAAATAGTAGAATCCTTGCTTCAAACTCTCTCCACACATCACAAATGGGACAGGGCCCAACCAAACCTGTCACACACTTATATAGCTAAATCATGTATCACACAGCTCCCCCCACATATTCCTATATGTTATATCATAGGGGCTGGTCATGCCCCTATAGCTAGGGTTGAGTAGGCACTTCAATGTTAAATCCCAAATTTTGCACTCTAATATGTTTGCAACTGTTCAATGGATTTTCATGAAAATGTGCATACGCTGTCACCTAGGGAAGACCTCTGGATGCGACAAGCTATATTCCACTCAGATGTACACTTTCTGAATTCCAGAAAGGTGAAAAACAGACATTTCGCTTTTTGACTTTACTGGATTTTTCTTTGAACTTGCCTACAACCCAGACAGTTTTTAACTGTGCTCTGAAATTTTCAGGGCTCGAAGTGACTAGTCCACATATGTACCTTTTGCTAGTTTGGTGAAAAAAATAATAATCTCTTCCAAAGTTATTTACATTTCTAATTTTAATCACTTGGCTACTGAGCATGCTTAGTAAGGGCTTCAAGATAGCTGTATGAAATGGAAAATGAATCCTTGTCCATACAGGAACATTCCTTTTTTATTTGCAGCCATCTTATTTAATTTTTTCAGCAACAAAAACTTTTAAAAGCCACTACAATGACACTCTGTGGAGCAACCAACACATGGAGCTTGCTTATTGGGATCCCCTTAACTGGATTCTGCAGTTCAATGTTTGAGAAATGCCCTTAAAATGTATTTTTTTAAGATTAAAATTATTTTTTCGTATCATGTGATATGAAAAAAGAATCACGAGTCACAAAAAAGATCCTTTTTGTATGGGAAAGCAATGTATTTCAATCGGGTTTTCAACTTTGGAGCATAACTTGGCCATTTTTACATATTTTTTTCACCAAATTTTCAACATGGCCTTTTGGGGTCAACAACACCTCATGAACAATGTCAGTGGAGTTTAGCAAATATGGTCCTAAAGGCAATTTCACAGTTGCTTGGTGAAATCACCTTTCAAGTGGGATTTTCAAAATGTTCACTGCCTTTGTTCAGAGGTGGGGTCATAAGAAGGATATGTTCCAAATGTGGTGTAAAAATTGCAAAGGTATGCACATGCATTCAAGTTCAACTGTGCTCACTCGTAACTTCAGGAATTTTAAATATTTTCACCCCAAATTGTCTACATTGCCATTTTTTTCATCACCTCATGAACGTGACAGCTGTCATTTTTCAAATCCTGGCCAAAAGGTGTTTTGTCACTAGTGGCACGGAATGATGTTGTGGTGGCATGGAATGATGTTTTGGTGGGGATTTGAATGTTCACAGCACAGCGTTTATGAGGTGGAGTAATAACAAGGCTATGCTGACAGCTTGGTTGCTGTTTTGGCTGAAATGCTTCCACACCGACATACACATATGCATCTTTGGAGTGATGGGAGTGCAGAGCCCAGAGGGCCTTGTGCTCCCACAGCAAAATGAGGATACAATTATACTATCTCAAAAAGTAAGAAAATTCTTTGTAAAATACTCCATTAATGCATCAGTTATGGTTAAAGTGACAAAAGTAGGGAATGTGTTTGGGTTCCCAATCCCAACACATTTCCCTGCAGGCAGCAAACCAGATGTAGGTGTTTTGGGGTTCTCAGCCTTACGCCACCACCTTTCATCAATAAAGAAGCTGAAAGGAGTACAGTGTATGACAATAGGGTGAGCATTAGGCTGGAGACCCCCAAGGTACACCTCATACCTGATTTGCTGCCTGCAGGGTGGGGGGTGCTAGGGATGGGAACCCTTCATGAGTCACAAAAGCAGGACTTGCTTTCGTGACTTGAAACAGCCTTATTTTATTAACATTTGAAAAAGTATTTTTTTCACAAAAATAAGCACTTGAAGAATCAAATTTACACCCTACACCATTGACTACATAAGTTTCAGGCTTACCTTCCAACACATTTTCTTGCTTTTGATGGACAAAGGTTTCTCTTGTTTTTCCCACTTTTGTGAGTGCTAAAGCTCAAAAAAGCAGGCATCTTATCTCATGAAACTGGGTACACGAGGTGAATGGGGTGGAAGGAGTAAGGGTTCAAAAAACGTTAAAGTTGCCTTTCCTTACTTTTGTGCCTTTTAAGGAGAACGACACTGAACCTGCAAGTCATTTCCTCCCAAAATAGCTGTTTCTTTTCAATTCTGTTTCCAGTTCTGTTACTGGTCCATCTCTACAGGCTTGTAATTTATCTGAGTGATTTACACAGAGTTAGTAAGTGCCATTTTAGAACTGTATGATGTAGTTTGTGCCTTGCTCAGCACTCCTATTGTTGTTACAATGCATCCATGTTTTACTACAGACCTCTGTGGCTTGGAAGGACATAAACTACATCATACAGTTCTAAAATGGCACTTGAGTGTAAATCAAAAATGCTCAGTGAGGCTACTAAAAGGCTTATATAGATGGAACAATAACTGAACTAGAACCAGTATTTAAAAACAGCTTCTACCAGAAAAAAGTCTTTTAGGGTCAGCACTGTTCTCCTTTGATAATAAATGTTAACTTGCAAATGTATGTAGCTTTCTGCCATTAATTGTCTTTTTGAGGCAGATAGCTATATTAGCTTATTTTGCATATGGCTGTACTGGCCATACACAAAACATCAGTGTCACCAGGTATGGGATTAGAATAACACAAATACAGGCAGACAAAACTTAGGTGGATAAAAAATGCCCCAAAGCATTAATTGTTCTATTTTCTGATTCCAAAATAAAATAAGAAACTTCATTTCATTTCATTTTATTGAAGGGTTAGACCATTGAGAATAAACTCATTTAAAATGGTGACCCATGGCATTACATAAAACAAAATAACAATTAATATAACATGACTAAAGACACACAAATACAATAATTACAACATTACATAAAAATACAATTTCACAACAAAAGAGAATACCAAAATGTACAGAAAGCAAAGGAAAATGAGGTTAGTAGTCCTCAACACAGCATAGCTTAGCTTCATCCTCTCTTCTGGTACTCAGTCTTATACATTCCATGGCTAGAAAGCAACTGGTCTCCCTATCTAAAAACTATGCCCCTAGAGGTGGTCCTTTTATATCATGCTAGGGGTGACCTCACAGACATGTAATCAGGCCACATTTCATAATTAGGCTTTCTAAGGCAAACAACCAGGCCTATACAGGAGAGAACAGGTTGTTTTAAGTCTTAATATATTAAGCAATCTTATTCCTTTAAAACAAGTAATATATAATACAATCCTGATCAATAAGTGAGCTCTGCATCCTTAATTAGCATTAATGACTGCTAGTTCCTCCCTCTGCACAATATGAATTGCATTTTGTTCAGTATAAAAATAGACCACTAGGGGCTGCTGTCTCCCTATAGTAAAATGCATTCACCTTCAGGCAACAGGTAGGCCCAGTTCTGGCCTGGAAGGGTGGAGGAAATGGAAACAAGAAAACAAAACAGGTAACCCTTTCTGTTACTTTTATCCAGGTACTTAAACACTTTGCAGAATTGCGGTAGTTTTATTTTAAGTCTTTCCCTTGGTTACCATTTTTAATGTGCCTGTTTCTAAATTAGAAGGGGGGAGGGGTCAGTATTAACTTTTAACAAAAACTGGGCCCTCTCTGGGACAAACACTGCAAGGGCTAAATTACAGACCCGCCCCATTCCTTTGTCACCTAATGTTTGTATTTGTAACCTAGACCCTCTTCCTTATTTCTGAAAAAGCCCTTATTATTACTATTTTTATTTTATCTGGCCTGGGTTTAAAGTAACCATTTTTTCCACATGCCTCTCTTTATGTTACAGATACAGCCCTCTAAGCAGTTTATTCAGTTGCCACTATGCTTTCTATAATAACTTATGCAGCTCTCACATCCATTTCTATTTAAGCATGTTGCACCTTAACCAATATACAAGCTCTGCAGGTTTTGTAGGACATGTTTTTAATGTCAATTTCTTTTAAGCACCTATTCTTCATTTATTTTAGTTTAGTTATTCATGTTTCAGTATAGTCTGCCTGCCTATGTATTCATTATCTATGGTATCCTTTTCAGCACAACAGGCACTTTTTTTTATTTAATTTTAACTTGTACTGCCTGCCCCTTAATTCTGGCAGCACTTTCTAGCAATATCTAAAGCACCTTGTTCCTTTAAAACCTGCCTGCATTTTATTTCTCAGGTGCGGACGCTTTCTGTCCGCCAAGACGGTACCCTTATCTCTCCTTTCGGACACTCGGGCTGTTTCACATTACAGCCAATTATATGCTATAAATATGCAGCTCATAATGGGTGAGAAGAAAAGTAAAAAGGGATATAGCACAGGATAAGATGGTGCTGCGGGTTGCCAGTCCAACAACATAACTTAGGAAAGAGAGAGAGAGAAGAATTAATAGGGAGAGATAGGGTGGAAGGAATGGAGGGGGGATTCAGACTACTTATTAGGGAACTTTTTCTAAGAGAGGGGTCACCCTGTCACACATCCCCCAACACAAGAGGGCAACTGTCTTATGGTTGACCAACACCCTACCAGCACCTTGGAAGGGTTGGAACTTCAGCCCACCCTCACCTGCAGCACTGTTCCAGGGTCCCTTTAATCAGCATAAGCATTTGCTAACTTTACAGTGTGGTCTATCACAGCTACACACACAATACATTACCCTGGGGTCGAAACTAAAAAATAAAACTGCTTAGTACACACATACATTTTTTTGAATCCATAACAGTACCTCCACCAGTACATACAAAAAAGAGAAAGAAACACAAACAGCAGTTTTATGCTGACCACTGGCTTCCTCTGGGTGGCCGTACAGGCCCGTACTCTAACTTTCTCCGGGGTGAGTCATACCCAGCTCTAACCCCACTCAGACACATTGGTTCTACTCCAGGGCCCCATCTTAGGTTTCACCCCATACCTAGATCCTTCATGACCCTAGGTTACTCTTCTCATTTCATTTCATACAGTATAGACATTCCTTGCATGCTATATGTTTCTTGTAATCATTTCATACGTATATCAATACTTGAGGGAAAACCCAGAACCCTCAAACCTTTGGTCATCCCATGTGTGTCATAACAGCTCCCAGAGGTCATCTCGGAACCTTTCAAGCTGAAAGCCTAACAGCCTGTCCCTAATTCCAAAACCTCAGGGGTGACGTGTCTTTAAACATCTATGCATTTATTCAGAGGTGTATCAAGGTTAGATGTTAGCTACCACCTTGTACCTTCTGCCCTACACAGGAGTCTCCCCCTCTTCCAAGGGTGCCATTTCTTGAAGCCCTCCACCTTTTGGGTTACTCCTCCCATACACCTTTTAGGTACCTCTAATGGATGGTATCCAGCACCGGCCTTCAGATAGGCAGCCACCTGCTGGTACATCCCTGGCCAGTAGTAGAAACGGGGTTATTTTCACCAAGACCTCCACATGGCTCAATGGCCTAGAGTGACTGGAGCATGTAGTCACAATCACTTCCTCCCTATAGGCCCTGGGCACCACTAGTGTGGCATCTACATGTCTTGTATGGGGATTGGGTTTCATGTGATACAAGACCCCTTCTTTGAGGTCATACCACCACAGTGGTTTCACCCCCATACCATCAGTACCCATACTACCCTCCTGAACTGAACCATAAGTATATAACTGGGCAACCTCAGAATCCCCTGCCTGTAATTTTCACCAGTCAGGTCGCGGGGTACTGGCAATGACACTGGTAACAGCAGTAACCTCACAAGTCTCTTCAACCTTATTGGCCTCTTCAGGCTTGCTTGGGTCATCACCCCAGGAGTAACAAGGTCAGACACAATCTTACCTGGGGACTTATCTCCTGCTACATCCTCTACCCAGTAGCAGCCCAGGAACACAGGCAGCTCAGGAATCACCAAATCCACAGTTGGTCATGAAGTTTGTAGAACTGTTAAATTTTGACTCCTGACTCACAGCATAGCCCTAAGCCCATTTGCTGTGCTTTTCCCCCTCCTGTGCCTGCCCACCCCCAACGCTAATCCCTTCTCCCATTAAGCTGCCTATTTAACCTCCCCTCTCTCTCCCTCTCCCACAGGAGCACACCCCCCTCCCCAGAGGAGCCTGGAGGTTGCAAGGGCCAGTCCCTGAAGCCCTCCCTGCCAGCGTTACACAGAAGCTGTCCACAAGGTAATTACCTCTGTTCCCACTCTCCTGGCTGCAATCGCGACCATTTCCCAGGACTGCTGTTGGGATCCTGCTTCTGGCACCTTTTTTGAATGACCATTGCAAGCTGCACAGTAAAGCCACCGAAAACTATTCGTTTCTGCTGCCCAAGGCTGGAACAGAACCCAATTTACCCTGCTCAGGCAGAACAGTAACTTTAACTGAATTGTGTGACTAAATGTACCAGCCCCACTTGGGAAAGCCACCAAAAACTCAGAGTTTCTGGTTCCAAGCTGTGACTGAATTAATTTCTCCCTGCACAAGCTGTACTGTGTGAATTAATATTATTTAATTTGGGCTAACTGCACAAGTGAAATCCATTTAAAACTCAGAGTTTCTGCTGCTAAATAGTTTAATTGTAACCCTGCACATGCTGAACTGGGGAAGTTTAGGAAAGTGTGACTGTTAAGGTTAAATCGTGTTCAGAGCAGACATTGCAACACTGCATAGCCTGATTTAAACTGGCTGAAAATAACCTATCAGACCACTTTTCCTGCTGCAGGTTACACAAAATCAGCACTAGAGGCTGCTGCTATGTACCTCAGATTCCCTACATATAAAATGCTATCCCTGCTAATAGCAGCCCTCCTGACTTCCAGGATCATACAGCAGACTCAGCAACCCCCCCCAGAGGCACCTAAACTATTTTTCAATAACTTTCATACACACCAATTCCTTACCTATGACGACTTGAAACTGTGTCCCTCCAACCTTTCCCCACATAAGCCTAGGTGATCATGCTGGCTTTCACACTCGCACACTCAACTTAACACACACACTCACACAGGATACTCACTGTACCTCAGCTCTCCCCCATCCAGACCCCAACCCCCACCTCCCTTGTAAGCCCCAAAACAGACCCCCTCACTCTTCCCACCCTTTTAGCCAGTATCACTCCCAGTCTCCCTGTCCCCACCACCAATGTGAAAAGTCCTACACCCTACCAAACCCAGTGTCACTTGTCCAAACTCTGCAGGTTAGCCCTCCTATGGCATGACCTTCTACTTCTCTTATTATCTGGCAATATCCACCCCAACTCTGGTCCACCCTGCACAGTGGCCCCATCTAGCAGACCAAGTAGGAGCCTTCTGCTACCTACTCTTAATATATGTAGCCTACCAAAAAAACACCCCCCAAGGCTGGATTTCCCAGCATGCACTGGAAATCCTAGCCCTATCTGAGAGGTGGCTCTCTGAAAGAATACCCAATGAGGTTGTCTCTCTCTCAGTAATTATACCATCTTCCAGGCTGACAGGTCCAGCAAGAGAGGCAGTGGGTGTGCAATCTATGTTAAATCCTCTCTTCATGCCACTGCAGTACAAACCCCTATACCACAATATGGCGCCCAGGCACTAACAGTTAAACTTATTCTGGGTACTAAAACCCTCCACGTCACTGCAGCCTATATCTCCCTGAGCAACCAAAAACTCGCATTTGACTCTATCCTCCACAGTATCTCACACATACCCAGCACTAGTGAAGTTATCATTATGGGAGATTTTAATGTCAATTGGCTATCCCCTGCCTCATCCAGCTTCAAAGACACTGCCCTGGCTTATGATCTTACCCAACTCATCACCTCTCCCACCAGAAGCGACAATAGAACAGGGACATCCACCCTTTTAGACCTCATCTTCACCAACAGGCCATGGAACATCTCCAAAGCCACTGTGCTCCCTGACTCTAACAGTGACCACTCCCTGGTGACCTGCTGGTGGTCAGGAAAATTACCCCCTGCCCCTCAAAATCACCTGGCAGAGGCAACTGAAAAGAGGAGGCTTAGAGAAGCTCAAAACCCACCTATCTACCAGCAATTGGCTCCCCATCTACACCACACAGTCTGTAGATCTGTCTCTCTCCCACTTTATAACCACTTTCAACATGGCCTGCAACATTTTTGCTCCCCTCTCCAAGCAAGTAGTGAAAACCAGAACCACACCCTGGATCACCACCTCACTACTTAACCAGCTCCAACATAGGGACAACCTATGGCATAAGGCACTTGACTCCCAATGCGCCCAGGATAGACAACTACACCATGAGGCCCACAACAAATGTACTTGGGCCCTACGACAGGTGAAAGCCACTTACTACCAACATACCCTCACCTCCTCTTGGGGAGATGGTAAAAAAGTTTGGAACAATATAAAGAAACTCAGTGGTAAATCCTGCTCACCCGCACCCACCCAGCTTACAATAAATGGGGAGATCACCCAGGGTCCTTCCTCTGTCACCGAAGCCCTCAACTCTGCCCTCTCGGACCTCTCCCATATACTCCCTCATAACTACTTCCACACTATCCCCTCCCACCCTCCCACTGATACCTCCGAGTAACAACAATACGATACCCTTTCGGCTGAGAGTCATTTCCGGCCTCGAGGCAAAACACTACATTTCCAAAGCTATTGCCAATACCTGGCACAACAATGATTCCCTAGATCTAAAACTCATTAGGCTGACCCTGGATGTCACACTACCCCATCTCACTAAAATTCTCATCCTCTTTTTATGCCTAGGTCAGTTCCCCTCAACCTGGAAGACAGCCATAATCACACCCATTCTGAAGAGCGGCGACCCCACTAACACAACCAACTATAGACCAATTTCGTTACTTCCTCCTCTTTCCAAGGCTCTGGAGAAAATAGTGTCGGACCAACTATCAGAACACCTAGCTAAACACAACCTTCTCTGCCGGGAACAGCACAGTTTCCAGTCCGGCCACAGTACCGTCACAGCTCTTACTGAGCTCACCTCATTCATCCATGAGGCTCTCGACCAAGGCTCTATAGCAGGGGCGATCTATGTGGATCTGACCAAGGCATTTGACATGGTCAGTCATGAGCTATTGCTTTGTGTCCTTCCACAACTAAATGTGGTCCCCGAGGCTACTGCCTGGTTCAAGGACTACCTAATAGGCCGGTCACAGCAAGTCAGGATAAACACCACCATCTCCTCCTATAAAACAGTTTCCTCAGGTGTCCCACAGGGGTCTATTCTTGGCCCCCTACTATTCACCCTCTTTTTGAACTCTCTCCCCAAGTCATGTAGCAGTCACCTGCTACTCTACGCTGATGATGCGGTAGTGTTTTGGAAACACCCACAGCCGAGCGCCCTCCAACAAGCTCTTCAGGTTTCTTCAGGCAGCTAGAAACCTGGTTCACTGAACACCGCCTGATCATCAACTATTAAAAAACAAAGTCCATGATCTTTGCCCACTGACAAAGCCCACACAGCCAGTCAGCTCTCCTAATCAAAAACAAACAAGGTGCCCCACTTGAACATGTTACATGTTTTAAATACCTGGGAATTTCATTAGACACCTCCCTCTCCTATCATAATCACATGCAACTTCTCTCCTCCGCTGTTAACACTAGAGTGGGTATTGTCTACAGACTTAAACACTGCTTACCCACACAGGCCATGCATCTTACGGTCACCTCCTCTATCCTCTCCCTAGTAGACTATGGGATAGTGATATATGGCTCTGTGGAACCCACCGCCCTTCGTAGCATCAACACTGCTTTGAATAAAGCTTGCCACCTAGTCACCGGGTGTGACAGATTAACTCATACCTGTGAGCTCTATGCTTTGGCTGGTTGGCTAAACTTCCAAGGAAGACTTAAGCACCACTCCTGCGTTCTAGCAAAAAAGATCCATCTCCAGCTGGCGCCCACCAGCCTTCTCTCAATAGTCAGTGTAGCCCCCCCAGGCATAATACAAGACTCGGAGCATCCTCCTCATTCCTCGTCTCCCATTGTAGAACATCCCTGGGGCAAAGATCCTTCCACTACCATGCCCCTCTTTGGCTAAACACTCTATCCCCCCATCTCTCAGACCTTAGCCTCTCCCAATTCAAAACAGTCCTCAGAGCCCAACTCCTTGAGTCAGAAAAATGTGACTGTGGCTAACTTTCTGCCCTCCTCTGGTGTTTTCATACCCCCCAATAAACATGACACAGGGTCTTGATATATCCCAAGAATCAGCATCATTTACCTCTCAGCCAAGGGTTATCTAGAATCGCTGCCTACTACTACCACCAGTTAACTAAGATTATGCCTGGACTGCACTTGCAGTACTGTTTTGTGAATTTCTACCTGTTTATTGTGCGTTCTCTGTATTTGTTTACCCTCCACCCTCTGTAACCAACGTGGAGCCTTTGCAAAAGAGTCTGTAACTCAAAGGATTGTAATTCTGATTGTATCAAATAAATAAAAATAAATAAATAAAACTCAATTAGAAATCCTCCTCCATTGAAGCCCATGAATCCTCCTCTTCCCTCGCTTCCATCTCAGAACTCTCTGGTTGGGACCTCTCCAGCAGCATGTGACAATGGTGCTCCACCTCTCTGCATCATCGGTCTGCCTCCAACCATTGCCCACTGAGCCAATGAATGAGCCACATCAGGTCTGCCACCTGGTCTTCAGATCCATCATGCTGCTTCCATGGTGCCTCACCCAGGTCACCATCTCCAGCAGTTCTCATCATGTCTGGCACCATGCACCTCTGCCTGTTCAACCAAAGTACCAGGGCTGGTACCACCTGACAGGAATCCCACCGATTCCTTGGACTTCCAGACAGATCCCACCACTGCCACCATATGTCACCAGGTGTGGGATTAGGATAAAAGAAACACAGGCAGACAAATCTTAGGGATGTAGATTGGAATACCCACACAGCAGCATCACAGAAGAGCAGGGAATTCCTAGTCACACTACAGGAAGCAGGCCTAAGTCAACTAGTGACATCACCCACAAGGGGTAATGTGGATCTAGAGCTGATATTCACAAATAATGATAGGGTTATGAGTGTCAAATTAGGGAACCACCTGGGCAACAGTGATCATAACACGGTATGGTTCAGGGTAAAAAGGACTGTAGACTGCACACACTCCAAAGTGAAGGTCCTTGACTTCAGGAGGGCAGACTTCACAAACATGAAGGCCTGCCTAAGAGACAGCCTTAGTAACTTGACAGAAGGGAGCATTGAGGAATATTGGACAAGGTTGAAGGATGCAATAACCATGGTCACATCACAGAGTGCCCATCAGGTTAGTAAGAACAAAAGGAGGAAAAGCCCACTATGGTTTTCCCAGGAGATGGCAACCATGGTGAGAGAAAATTGCATAGCCTTCTGAAAATACAAGAAATCAAGGAATGAGGCAGACAAAACAGAATATAAACAGAAACTAAAAGAGACAGGGCAAGTGATAAGAAATGCAAAGGCTCAAACAGAGGTTAGGATAGCTCAGGAAGTAAAAAAGGGTAATAAAACCTTCTACAGGTACATATGTGAAAAAAGGAAGACCAAAGGGGGCATTTTTAGAATCACAAAAAAAGATGGACAAACCACAGAGCAAGATGGGGAGAAGGCAGAGGCACCCAATGAGTACTTCTGCTCAGTCTTCACACAGGAAGCAGATGGTAATGGACCAACAATAGGCATAAAGAAGTGTCCGACTGAAGGAATAGACATGAGTCCCTTCACAGAGGAAAGGGTCCTGGAGGAAATAGACAAGTTAAAGGTAGATAAACCTATGAGGCCAGATGGGATACACCCAAGAATACTGAAAGAACTAGGGAGGGAATTGGCAGCCCCTTAGCAGTGCTCTTCAATAAATCATTAAGGAGCTGGGAGGTGATGGAGGATTGGAAGAGTACAACAGTAGTACCACTCCACAAGAGTGAAAGCAAAGAACAACCAAGTAACTACCATCTGATTAGTCTAATGTCAGTCATGGGAAAACTGATGAAGTCCCTGCTGAAGGAAAGAATCCTAGCTTTTTTGGAGCAAACTGGTCAGTTCAACAAAAATCAACACTGTTTCATGGCAGGGAGGTCCTGCCAGACAAACCTGGTTGATTTTTTCAATTGGGTCACCAAAACAGTGGATCAGGGTGGGACAGTGGATGTGGTTTATCTGGACTTCAGCAAAGCTTTTGACTCTGTTACACACAGGAAACTAGTCAAAAAAACTGGAGAACATGGGAACTGGGCCTGAGGTTACAAACTAGGTCAGAAACTGGTTACATGGAAGAACTAAGAGAGTATTAATAAATGGCACTCTGTGTATAGAGGGGAGGGTGACTAGCAGGGTCCTGTAGAGCTCAGTTGTGGGGCCAATCCTCTTCAACATATACATCAGCGACATTGTGGATGAACTGGAGGGAAAGGTGTTTGCAGATGACACCAAAATTGGCAACAGGATAGACACAACAGAGGGACAGCAAAGCATGGAAGCTGATCTCTGAAAACTGGAGGAGTGGTCCAGGACCTGGCAATTGAAATTCAGTGCCAAAAAATGCAAGGTCATGCACCTGGGAAAGCGCAACCTAGGAAAACTGTACTCAGTGGAAGGGGAGCAGCTGGTGGCTACTAGGCAGGAGCAAGACCTATGGGTGATCATATCAGATGACTCAAGGTCAGTAGACAATCTTGAAAAGGCAGCATTAAAGGCTAGTGGTATTCTGGGATGCATAGAGAGGGACATCATGAGCAGAAGGCATGAAGTAATCATGCCCCTGTATTGGTCCCTTGTCAGGTCTCATGTGGGGTACTGGGTCCAGTTCTGGAGGCCACACCTCAGGAAGGACATAGATAGACTGGAGATGGTACAGAGAAGAGCAAAAAAGGTGCAGGGCATGCATCAGAAACCATATGAGGCAAGACTGGATGACCTTGAGCCACTGTGGTTCTCAAAAGAGGTGGCGGGGAAGGTTAGGGAGAAAAAGATAGCATTTAGGAAGTATAAGGAAACACAGAAGGAGCAGGATAGAGAACTGTACCAGTTAAGGCAGAAGGAAGCAGGGAGGGAAGTCAGAATAGCAAAGGCCCAAACTGAGGAAAAGATAGCCAACTCAGTTAAGAAGGGGATAAAACCTTTTATAGGTACATCAGGGAGTGTAGAAAAACAAAGGAAGGGATAGTGAGGCTGAATAGAATGGACAGTGGGTGGGCAGAGAAGGACAGTGAGAAATCAGGGATACTGAACGAATACTTCTGCTCAGTATTCACAAAATAGGAGGAGGGGGAGGTGCCTAATCCAATTAACAGAAGCTCTCTGGATAGGGGGGTTGATTCCAGTCCTTTCACAGAAGAAAGGGTTCTGAAAGAACTCCTAAAACTGAAGGTGGACAAAGCAATGGGGCCTGATGGAATTTGCCCAGGAATTCTAAAAGCATTAAGGGGAGAACTAGTGACACCACTGACTACACTTTTTAACAAATCATGGGAGGATGGTGTGGTACCTGAGGACTGGAGGAAGGTATATGTCATTCCCCTTCACAAAAGTGGGAGCAAGACAGAGGCAAGAAACTACAGACCTATCTGTTTGACCTCTGTGGTAGGGAAAGTGATGGAATCACTTCTGAAGGAAAGAATTGTTGAGTACCTAGAGGCCAGTGGGGCAGAGGACCCAAGGCAGCATGGGTCCAAAGTGGGAAGGTCATGTCAGATGAATCTAATTGATTTCTTTGACTGGGTGCCCAAAGTAGTAGACCAGGGAGGGTAGAATTTAGCAAGGCATTTAACACAGTCCCACACAAAAGATTAATAATTAAATTAACAAGCCTGGGAGTGGGTCCCAGGGTGGTAGCCTGGGTAAAACATTGGCTGGACAACAGGACACAGAAGGTAATTGTAAATGGAATCCATTCTGAAGAAAGGGGGGATACTAATGGGGTACCACAGGGTTCAGTACTGGGTCCAGTCCTTTTTAATGTCTTTATAAGTGACATTGCAGAGGGACTAGAAGGAAAAGTATGCCTCTTCGCAGATGATGCAAAGATCTGCAACAGGGTTGATACACAAAGAGGTGTGAAAAGGATGAGAAGGGACTTGGCAAGGTTGGAGGAATGGTCAGAAGTATGGCAGCTTGGATTCAATGCAAAGAAGTGCAAAATAATGCACCTGAGAAACAAAAACCCAGGGGAAGATTACACAATGGGGAGGGGTGGTAACAACAACAAAAATGTAAAGGGACCTGGGGGTAATCATATCAGATGACTTTATGGTTGGCAAGCAATGTGAGAAGGCAGTAGGGAGGGCTAGGGGATACTTGGATGTATAGGGAGAGGCATCACCAGCAGAAAACAGGAAGTTGTTATCCCTCTGTACAGACAGTTGGTGAGACCCCGTCTAGAGTACTGTGTCCAGTTCTGGGGACCCCATCTCCGCAAGGACATAGACAGGATGGAGGCAGTCCAGAGGAGGACAACTAAAATGGTGCAGGGTCTGCAAGAGAAGCCATACGAGGAGAGACTAAAGGAGCTTACTATGTATACCCTTGAGGAAAGGAGGGAGAGGGGAGATATGAATTAAACTTTTAAGTACCTCAGTGGAATCAACAAAGTCAAAGAGGGTAGCATCTTTCAGAAAAAGAGATGTGCAAGAACAAGAGGACACAATTTGAAGATAGAGGGGGGACAGCTCAGGGACAATGTGAGGAAGTATTTATTTACAGAGAGGGTGGTGGATGCATGGAACAGCCTTCTTGAGGAAGTTATGGGGTCTAAAACTGTGGGAGAATTCAGGAATGCATGGGACAGACATAAGGCAATTCTTGTGGGGGGTAGGAAGAAATAGGCTGTTGGTTAACTAAGATCTGCAGCTTATCCTGTAGGTAGGGAAATGGGCAGACTAGGTGGGCCAAGCAGTCCTTATCTGCCATCAAAGTCTATGTTTCTATGTTCCTAATTATACTCCCTAGAACAATGCAGGAATCGGTGGACATGATAGAAACATTCAAATACTGTAAAGGCAACAACAGGGTGCACATGCAGAACCTCTTTCAGGTAAAGGACTACAGCAGGACTGGAGGGCACAATCTTCGACTTAAGAGAGGAAAGTTCAGAAACAATATGAGGAAATTCTTCTTCACAGAGCATATTGTGGAACCATGGAATAGTCTGCTGGAGGGGGTGGTGGGAGCCAAGACAGTGTGGGAATTCAAGTGGGCATGGGACAGACACTGTGGGATACACTAGCAGGCAGCTTAGTAGGGGGGTAGGAAGCCAAGGGCAGACTTGATAGATCATAGGTCTCCATCTGCCAACAACTTCTGTGTTTCTACGTTTAGGTGCATAAAAAACACCCAAAAGCATTTATCATTATATTTTCTGATTCCAAAATAAAATAAGAAAATGTACAGAATGCAAAAGAAAATGAGGTTAGAAATCCTCAACACAGTATGGCTTAGCTTCAGCCTCTCTTCAGGTACTCAGACAGTGCTTGTTCAAGCAGACCCAGAAGGTCTTTTACCTTCCATGGCCAGGAAGCAACTGGTCTCCATATCTAAAAATGATGTCCCTAGAGGTGGTCCTTTTATATCACGCTAAGGGTGACCTCACAGGTATGGCATCTGCCCACATTGCATAATTTGGCTTTCTAAGGCAAACAAGCAGGCCTATGCAGAAGATAACAGGTTGTTCTAAGTCTTAATATATAAAGCAATCTTATTCCTTTAAAACAGGTAATATATAATACAGGCCTGGTCAGTAAATGAGCTCTGCATCCTTAATTAGCACTAATGACTGCTAGCACCTCCCTCCCTCCCTCTGCACAGTATGACTTGCATTTTGTTCAGTATGAAAACAAGCCACTAGGGGCCTCTGTCTCCTTATAGGAATATTCATTCACCTTCAGGCAACAGGTAGGCCCAGTTCTGGCCTAGAAGGGTGGAGGAAATGGAAGCAAGAAAACAAAACAGGTAACTCTTCCTGTTATTTGTACCCAGGTATTTAAACACTTTGTAGAATTGCAGTAGTTTTATTTTAAGTCTTTCCCTTGGTTACTTTTTTTAATGAGACTGTTTTTAAACTTGAAGGGGGAAGGGGGTCAGTATTAACTTTTAACAAAAACTGGGCCCTCTCTGGGACAAACACTGCCAGGGCTAAATTACAGACCAGCCCCGTTCCTTTGTCACCTAATGTTTGTATTTGTAACATAGACCCCCATCCTTATTTCTGCAAGAGTCCTTATTATTACTATTTTTATTTTATCTGGCCTGGGTTTAAAGTAACCATTTTTTCCACATGCCTCTCTTTATGTTACAGATACAGCCCTATAAGCTGTTAATTCAGTTGCCACTATGCTTTCTATAATAACTTATGCTGCTCTCACATCCATTTCTATTTAAGCATGTTGCACCTTAACCAATATACAAGCTCTGCAGGCTTTGTAGGACATGTTTTTAACGTCAATTTATTTTTCTTTCAAGCACCTATTCTTTATTTATTTTAGCATAGTTATTTACATTTTAGTATAATCTACCTGCCAATATATTAATTATCTATGGTATCCTTTTCTGCACTGCAGGACATTTTTATTTCATTTTAACTTGTACTGCCTGTCCCTTAATTCTGGCAGCACTTTCTAGCAATATCTAAAGCACTTCATTCCTTTAAAACCTGCCTGCATTTTATTTCTTAGGCACCAGACCCACGCTTTCAGTCCACCAAGGTGGTACCCTTGTCTCTTCTTTTGGACACTCGGGCTGTTTCACATTACAGCCAGTTATGTGCTATAAATATGCAGCTCATAAATGGGGACAAGAAAATAAAAAGGATATAGCACAGGATAAGATGGTGCTGTGGGTGGCCAGTCAAACAGTATAAGTTAGGAAAGAGAGAGAGATAGAGAGAAAAATTAATAGGGAGAGATAGCAAAGGGTGAAAGGAATGGGAGGGAGATTCAGACTACTTAGGAGGGTACTTTTTCTAAGACAGGGGTCACCCTGTCACAGTCATCAGCTGGGTCATCTTCACACACATTTTGCATGATCAGTGGTCGGCTACATTGCTCCAGACCCGTAGCAGACTTCATGAGTAGCCCTGCAAGAAGCTGTACCATAGCACACATTTCCCAAGATCATCTGCTAGCAAAACATCCAAAAACACATTGTTGGGGGATTTACAACTTATGTGGTCGAGGGGGCCCTAACTATGACATGAACCAAGTTTGGGCTACAAATGTCTTAAGCTGGGCAAGTTATGAGTATTTTAAATTAAAAGATGAAATCTGACAAATTGCTGAGTATCCATTTAAATTTAAATTACTGCAAACATAACTGGCAAAATTAAGATAACTGTGGCCCAATCTTGGTTCATATCTTAGTTAGCACCTCCCTCATGACTGCATACAGTACATGTATTATAAAAGTGTGTGATTGCATAAATGTGTATGTTTAAAAAGACACAACAGAAAAAAAATCAGGCTGAGAAATTACATTCTGCACATGCATGTGGAATCCCCCCTCTAAGAAAGCTATAAATCGGGGAACTTAAGTCATTTTTTTGCCCAAACATTGGTGATGTCTTTATTAGGAACTCCTTTATGACCACATAAATGGCCAGTTTTAAATCCCCCTAGAATTTGTTTTGACATTGTGCTGTTTATGTGCACACCATAAGTCAAGCAAACAGTGCAATTCCCACTAAATTGAAGTAACTGACTGGTGCAAAAGACATACACCAGTTTTGCAGAAAGCACCCTTGGAAACATTTAAGTAAAATGGATCTGTGCATATCCAAATACTCAATCTTTTTTGTGAATAACTTAAAAACCACACATTTCAAGGCTAGCCTGCCAGCACAGCAGTTGGGTTTCTGTCTGTGACGCTGACATCCTGGGTTTGGGAATGAACTCAAGAGTCAGAGGGCTGGCTAGGGGTAGGAGAATTGAGCACCCTGTGGCTTGCTCTCCTCCTCTGGGGGAAGGGGGGTTGTGTGTCCAGCACATAGGGTGATCCTTGGCAGAGGCTGGGGATGCAACAAGCATCCAGCAAATTGATGTTCTCACTCTGTCATTGCATACCCTGTCTCCATCTAGCTTCAGAAAATAATGTGGTTGAGCAGAGTGCCACCCACCCCAAGCCAGTGGTCACACACAGCCTCTCCCCTGACTCCACTGGGGATGTATCCCACCTTCTGCTGAAGGATAGGCCCCTTCCCAGTGGCCCCACCCTGGGGGGGTAAGTCAGGGGCGTACCCCTGGGACAGTTACATCCAGAGGCCATTTCCCGCTGTCTGCCAGGTGGTTTGGTTCCCTCCCATGGCACCATTCTCTGGGGGGTAATCCCGAGTGTAGCTCCAGTTGGACTAGTGGTGGTGGATGGATGATGAGGCTCGGGGCAGGGGCAACTGGGCACCAGCACTGCAAAATGCACACTAAATAAAAAAAAATTAAAAAAAACACACATTTCTTAATTAAACCAAATAGAAAAGTATCACCCTTGGACCAAACTCTAACCTGAAGATTTCAGGTTTGAACTCTCAGCCATTTTTGTACAATCAGCAAAAAGTACAGTAGGTCTTAACCACCAAACAGACCAATACAACATTTTCATAGTCCAGAAAGTCTGAGAATGGCTATGCATATACTGGATTGCAGATTACTCCATCCAAGATCAGCCACCTGTATTAAGGTGCAAATATTGGAGGTTTTTTTTTTCAATTTAAAGTTTATTGATACATTTTCCACAATAAAAGGCAGTTCAAGTGACAGTGACAATGACATTCTGATACAATGTAAAGGAATAACTGCCTGACCCACCCTTCCCTCCCCTTACTGCAGTAACCCAAGCTAATACCTGTCAAATGCCAAGCACCTTACTTAAGGTCTTACATGAAAATATAGTCTGAGATACATTTAGACTTGAACCAGAGAAATTAGAGAGTGAAGGGGATCCCAGATTTTAGTATATTCTGCCATTCTATTGTGGAGACTGGCAATCACTTTTTCTGTACGCACATTGGACAGAATTTATTTTACCCATTCCTGGAGAGATGGAGAGGACTTATCTTTCCAGTGATGTAGAATAAGCTTCTTAGCTGCTAAGGCAATAATGGAAATGTGAAACTTTTGTACCTTAACTCTAATAGATTATAAGTCCCCTAACAGGCAGATCTCAGGAGTGAAGTATTCCTGAAGGCCCAGCAGAGGGTCCAGGAAAGTTTTAATTGAATCCCATAAGGGGGAGATTTTAGGGCAGGACCAAAACATGTGGAGAAGTGTTCCCTCTTCCTGCAAACATTTATTGCATATATTGGAATTCAGGTAGCCCCACGTCTGTAATTTAACCGGGGTGTAGTACAAGTTATGTAAAATATGATATTGCATGAGATGCAATCTGTCTTGAGAAATGTATTTATGACATGATCTCCACAGAGAGTGCCAATCCAAATAATGTTGAGGGAAAAAGTTATTCCAGACTCTTGAAGGCCCAAAAGGACCCCCATATTTTTTTGTAAAACAAAACCAGATACAGCTTAGAGATTACACCTGAAGATCCAGAGAGTGGGGAAACCTCAGGTATCAGAGAAGTGATGGTCTGGGAGGGAGGAGTATTGCCGAAATTGATTACAAGTAAATGCTTTAATTGTATAACTTTGA
The DNA here is from genome assembly GCA_016271365.2 of Neoceratodus forsteri. NCBI lineage: Eukaryota > Metazoa > Chordata > Ceratodontiformes > Ceratodontidae > Neoceratodus > Neoceratodus forsteri. Next base: position 1,558,553,908 of record CM057449.1, on the reverse strand, counting down.
AATGAGAGGAAACCGGGGTGAGAAATTTCTTAATATCTTCCACTGATAACCAATGCCCCTCTCCATCCGTAAAAGAAAAAAGCTTCCCATCTCCCAGTTGGGACAGCCATTGACAGGAAATCTGGTTCTTATTAATAGTGAAAGATGGGGAGTTCCAAATAGACTGGGCCAGGTCCCGATGAGGGGAATATTGTAAAATGAACACATTTGAGAATAAATCTTTAAAGAGGTCATTATTATGGGGCACTCTTCGTCATAGTGCACTGGGAAACTTAAGGAAAATGGTGTAAGAAGGTCCAAGTTCTTGACTTAATTATGGCCCAGTTCTATTCTAAGCCAAACCGTTGCTCTTTTCTGGGCCGGGGGATACCCATCTCAGACATTTTGCTAAGTGACTAGCCTAGTGATATATGGCCAGATGGGGAATTCGTAAACCTCCCTCCAGTTTCAGGGCTGCCAGTTTATGATAAGCCAACTGAAGATATCTGTCGGCCCAGATAAATCTGGTGAATACACCATGTGTCTTTTTAAACCAGAGTAAAGGAATAAAGGTGTTAAGGAGAGATAATGGATAGAAGATTCTAGGAAATATGTTCATCTTAATTATGTTGAACCGGCCCCATAATGAAATAGGAAGTTTGGACCACCTCTCAAGGTCATGAGCTATCAACTGCAAGAGAGAATCCAGATTTTCCTTAAACCATGTTAGAGGGTTATGAGAAAGTTTAATACCCAAGTACTTAAATGACCTAGAAGTCCAGCACAAACCAAAAAGGCTAATGTCATTTTTGAAAACTTTATGGTTTAGTGGGAAAAATAAGGATTTACTAGCATTCAGTTTGTAATTGGACAGATCACGAAATCTTGCTATTTCCCTTAGCAAAGCAGGAACAGAGGATACAGGGTGAGATAAGTGTATCAACAGGTCATCCACATATGCAGTGACTTTAATTTCATGTCACCCAACTCTAACACCCTATATAGCAACATTATTGAGAATGTTTTGAATGAGAGGTTCCAAATATAAATTAAATAACAAAGGAGATAAGAGGCATCCCTGCCTAGTTCCTGAATGAAGCGAAAAGAGCTTAGAGAATGCCCCATTTGCAGAAATTCTTGCAGTGGGGTTTTTGTAAAGTGTGGCAATCCAGGAAATAAACAGAGAGGGAAAATGAAATGCTTCCAGAACTTGGAACAGAAAGTTCCAGTTCACTCGGTCGAATGCCTTCTCGGCGTCCAGGGAGACCAGTCCTGCAGGGAACTCGGCATCCCTGGTAGCCGAGAAGACATGCGATAAGGTACGTAAGTGGTCAGAAGATGAACGCCCTTTCATAAATCCTACCTGATTTATACCTATCAACTCGGGAAGAACTACCGTTAACCTATTGGCTAATATTTTGGAGAGAATTTTAATATCCTGATTTAAAAGTGAGATGGGTCTGTAACTCTGAACCAGCTCAAGATCTTTATCTGGTTTGGGGAGCAGAACAATCAAAGCCTCAAAAAGGTGGGAATCAGTCTCTGCCCCAGCTAAAATATGCTGAAATAAACGGCAAAGTACTGGTAATAGAAGGTCCCGAAAAACTTTATAAAATAAGGTGGAAAAACCATCGGGGCCTGGGACCTTGTCTGCTGGCAGTTCACTAATAACATTGGCAATTTCCTCCTGAGAAATAGGAGCAACCAGAAAATCCTTGTGTCGATCAGAGAGAGGGGCCAAATGAGAATCTTTCAGATAACTCTCCATACTCCCGGGGCAAGGGAGATGCTCCATGTCACTGTACAAGTTTGTACAGTAACGGGCAAATTCTTGAACTATTTCAGTGGGAGATACTTTTAAGGATCCATCAGCCATTGCCCTGATAGGAGGGATAAATCTCACTGATTCTTGTTGCTTAATATGCAGTGCCAGTAAGCGCTCCACCTTTTCTCCCTGGTCTGTGTAACTAGCTCTTGTACGAATAATAGCTAATTCTGCTTTATCTCGGAGTAACTCCAAATATCTATCTTTCAACACTAAGAGTTTCCTCATATCCTCATCGAGAGGATTAATCGAGAAATTGTTTTCAAGTGATCTAATTTGGGATAGTAAAGATATTAATTTCTTCTCCTGTGCCCTTTTCCTACCAACCGTCATGCTGATAAGGATCCCTCTCATGAAGGCCTTAAAGGCCCCCCACAAAATGTCTGGCTTTGCACTATCTAACGGGTTAGATGAAAAAAAGGATTCAATTTGTTCCCTTATAAGTTTGCAGTATTTAACATCCTTAAGAAGTTGTTCATTAAGTTTCCATCTGGTTTCCCTGTTAGGTAGATTAAGCAGTACCAATTTACATAATACTAGTGAATGGTCAGAGATTGGGCCAGGTTGAAACAAGGAGGTCTTAACCCCAGGTAATAGGCACTGAGAAATAAGTATGTAATCAATGCGGCACTGCGAGCCGTGCGTCATTGACCTGAAGGTAAACTCCCTAGAATCAGGATGTAAAACACGCCAGACATCACAGAGCCCGCATTGGTCCAATAGATCTTTAAAAGCCTTCTGCCCCGGAGTGACCCCTCCCAGACCTCTGCCTGATCTGTCTAAAGTAGGCTCAAGTACTTGGTTAAAATCCCTCCCTAAAATAATCCTGATGGGAAGCATTGGGAGAATAGCAGATATAAGTCTCATAAAAAATCCTGGGTCATCTATGTTAGGGCCATAAATACTGCCAAGTAATATTGGAACAGACCAGAGAGTACCTTTAACAAGGATGAACCTTCCCTCGGGATCTTTAATGACCTGTGTAGAAACAAAGGGAATACCCCTGTTAATCATGAGCATGACCCCGCAGCTATTTGTAGATCCCTGGGCATTGTAAATCAATCCCACCTGTTGTCTCCTTAACTGTAAAGCTTCCACTTCTAATAAATGGGTTTCCTGTAAAAATGTATCTGAGAGCTAAGTAAGCTTAAATGTTTGAGAGTCTGATATTGTTTGTGCTTCTTTCTGATCCCCTTAACATTCCAAGTCGCAAAAGTTATCTCATTTGCCATCCAGTAATGGTAGCTAGATTTAGTGTATTCAGCTCAGCACATGGGATACATAGCCCCTGCAAATGTACACCCATGGTTACTGCAGTAAAGCCCACCCTCCTCCCTAACCCCCACAATTAAATCCATCCCATCCCCTACCCACCCCCTACTCTCCAGCAGTACCAAACCCACCCTCAACCCTCTAAACTGTCACAAGCAACATTCAGCACAGTACTGGTGCTTCCTTCATCTCCCGCCCGATAATGCATCCCTGTTAATAGAAACTCTTACATTCCGCTATCCTCGATAGAAAACAAAACAGTGCTGGTTATCCCCAAAAAAGAGAGAACGGTCCTGGGCTTTCACTACCACCACAGCAAAGTGTAAACCTATTGGGAACCTATTAGAAAAGGGCCACAGCGAGAGCCATGTACAACTCAGGTAGCCATGGAAACCCAAACAAAACTGAGAGAGAAAGTTGAAATCATCTTTGCCTCGTGAGGCAATTATGGAGGAACTAAAACCAGATCCGGAACTCAGTGAGGGGGAGTAACCTATACCACAGACTGAGAGCAGGAATCGAGAAAAAGATAGCAATCACATCGCAGGAAGGGAAGGCAGAAAAAATGCGTCTTCCCAGAGATAACCCACCTCCCAGTGCACTGGCTCTCCATGTGAGAGTTAACTGTTCTGCACTCGAGTCTAGTGAGAAAATTCAGAGAGATCCCCCTCAAATTGAGGATTGCACCCTCGTGAATTACTAATGCTTGATACGCCCTCTAGTGGCCAGTTCCAGGTCGTGATAAAGTGAGAACGAGCTACAGAGAAAGCCCAAGACCACTCTGATTCCAATCCAGATGAAATAACTCCAAATCTAAATCTCAACAAAACCAACTCCCCTCTCTATTATGTTTACCACACAAAAAATACTAAAACTTGAAATATTGTTCCCCCCGTAAACAAGCCCGAGACCCTAAATGTCCTTTGCCCTTAACCGGCATGGGCCCTCTGTAAATGGAGCCAAGGAAACTAGTAGCAAGCGCTGGCTCAAGTACCGACTTCCAGTCCAAACAAAATAGGGGAAATTTCCTTGCATCTGTGACTGAACGGTTTCTCAAAAGGAAAAACGAGAGTTCCAATTCTCAGCTTCACACAGCTCTCCATCCTGCGAGCACAACATCTCAGGGATCCTTAAATAGGTCTGGTAGCTAGACTTAAGGCTCCTCAGGGCAACTGCAGGATCATCGTAGTTGGACCAGGTTCCATTTATTAGAACCTGTAACCTGGCCGGGTATCCCATCCTGAATTTCAAGCCTGCTGCAATTATCTTGGAAACAATAGGATGGAACGCTTTCCGCTTCATGCGAACCGAGCCAGGCAAATCTTGTGAAATTCTCAGTTTCGTGCTCTCCCAGTGAACCTCTTGCAAAGCTCTCACTTTCTGCAGAAAATGCTGCCTCTCCAAGTAATTCAAAAACCGACAGATAATGGGACGGGGGGGGGTCCTCCTGAGAAGGTTTAGGCTGTGGGGACCTGTGAGCTCGCTCTATAATATAGCCAGGGCCAAAGGGAGAGGGGCCAGCAACCCGCTCCACCAACTTCTGGACAAATGCCACAACATGTTGGCCTTCTTCTCCCTCCGGTAACTCGAGTATCACAACGTTGTTTCTGCGGCTGCGGCCCTTTAGATCTTTGAGCTTGGCTTCGAGACGAGATAATTTCTGACGCATAGACACCAGATCAGGATCGAGATTTTCTAACTTTTTCTCTATTGAGACTATTCGAGCTGTGTTATTGGAGACAGATAGCGAGACTTCATCTAATTTTCTAGAGAGAGACTTCAGATCCATCGCCATTTCTTTCATTTCCTCATGAAAGGGCTTAAACTCTTCAAGGAACCTAGTGAGCATTAAAGGTTCCTGCTCTCCAAATTAACTCAGAGGATCAGGCCTCTCAGGCCCACCCGAAGCCCTGGATTTTTTAGAGGCCTTTTCGGGAGTAGCTGGGGGGTGTGCTTCTGTGGGGCTTTCTTCATGTAAGCCTCCATCTGTCAAATTTACACTCAAACCAGACTTCCAAAGTATTTAGACAGCACTGAATCTCGAAAACAGAGGAAATTGAGGAATTCGGACATCCGAAAAAGACAATTTAGTGATCGGGAGGCAGGAGCTTCTTGAAGGAGTTTCTACCCAGCACTCTGCATCACGTGATCTCCCCCAAATATTGGAGTTTATCATAGAATAGCACTTGTAACCCTATCTGTAGTGGTGCTACTCTGCCACTATATACACAGTATATTGGAAGAAACTACTGTATGTTATTGCATTTACTGGGGTAGAAGCAAGGCAAAGTTTATTTAAAAGACGCCCAATCCCAGAGGCTCTGGGTGCCGTACAGATAAGTAAACACATATTTCAAAATAAATCAATAAAACAAAAATTAAAAAAATAAAATAAATATGAGCATATAAATAATTAACTTCTCATAAAAACAGTTCCCATAAATAATAAACTAAACATCAGATTGCAAATTACAATAACCAAAAGAAAAAATTATTTATGGGCTCAAATGTAAAAAAATGGCTTCAAAAAAATGTGATATGCCTAACAGAGTTGAACCTGTTGGTGCTGCTTCCAGGGAAAAAGAATCCTAAAAACACGAACAGCAGAAAAGGTTCTACATCCAGTGAAGTGCACTCAAACCAGCACTGCAGCTTTTTTTATAACCAATGTCAATATGTAATCGTTGTCAAAAAAACCCAAAAAAATAAAGTTTTTTTTTTTTTGTTTGGTGAGCAACTCGGTCCAGAATTCATAAGGAAATAGGCAATTGAGCCAAGAAAAAGCACTGAAGACCTGTGAAGTTCGTCAAGTCTGTAAAGTAAAAACAATATTATATCGTGACTTTTGTGTGTGCTTACCGAACTGTTGAAACTCTGAGTTAGCATCAAATCAATGGGCGCTCTGAAATTGTCTGTGTTCCAGCACCATTTACATGGGCTTTTTGAGAATATGTTTGCAATCCTTATAGTGTGTGTGTTTTTTGACAATGATTAAATATTGACCTTGGTTATAAAAAAAGCTGCAGTGCTGGTTTGAGTGCACTTCACTGGATGTAGAAGCTTTTCTGCTATACATGTTTTTAGGATACTATAACCAAAACTATGAATTGACAACTTAATCCAAAAAGGCCTGGGTGAATAGGAGGGCCTTAAGGTGGGCCTTGAATACCTCCAAGGTGGGGGCCTCCTTAACCCCAGGCAGAGAATTCCAGAGGATGGGAGTGGCGACACTGAAGGCCCTGTCACCAGCCTATTTCAACCTCGTCCTGGGAATCACCAGGGTTCCCCCACAGGAGGAATGGAGGGGGGGAACCGAGAGAGCAGGTACAAGAAGATCTAACAGATAACCAGCGCCCTGACTGTGTAGGGCCTTATAGGTGAGAAGACCCACCTTAAAGAGGATTCTTCACCTGACCAGCAGTCAGTGCAGCTCACACAACACCGGTGTAATGTGGCAACATTTTGGCTGCCCAGTAAGTAACCGGGCAGCTGCATTCTGCACTAGCTGCAGTCTGCAGAGAGATTCTCCCATGATTCCGAGGTAAGACGCATTACAGTAGTCAACCCTTGATGTAACTAAGGCATGCATCAAAGTGGGGAGGTCCATAGGTGGAACAAGGGGCTTTATCCTGGTGACATTTCTGAGATGGAAAAAACAAGAGCGGATGGTGGAAGATATCTGCGCCTCCATCGTCAAACTTCTATCCAGAATGACACCAAGATTTTGCACCCCAGAAGAGGCCTTCAGTGTAACAGATCCCAGAACAAGTCCATTCTCTGATCCAGAGGCCATGCTATCATGCACTCTGTTCAACTCCCACCACCAATACCTCCATCTTATCGGGGTTCAGTCATAACCAGCTAGAGGCCAGCCAGTCGTTGATCTCAGCAAGGCAGCTGCTTACCACATCTACTGCGTTGGATGTTCCTGGGGCAAAGGATAAGTACAGCTGGGTATCATCAGCATAGCAATGAAAACCCAAGCCATGTTTCCTAATGATCCCTCCCAGGGGTAGCATGTACATTGTGAATAACACTGGAGCTAGCACCGACCCCTGAGGTACTCTGCAAGATAGGGGGCTGGAGTGGAGGAGAAATCCCCATCACAAGCTGTTGTCTCCTGTTGGTTAAATAGGACTCAAACCAGCAGATGACAGTGCCGGTGAGTCCGTTGAGTTCCCTGAGGCAGTCAAGCAACACACAATGGTCCACAGTGTCAAATGCTGAAGAGAGATCAAGGAGAACAAGAATGGTCCTTTCTCCTCGATCTCTGGCCCTGAGGACATCATTCTGCACCCAAACAAGTGTGGTTTCTGTGCTATGCCTCACCTGAAACCCCAACTGGAAATGTTCGTACAACTCATGGGTCACAAGGTGCTCCTCCAACTGAAGCGCCACTACCTTCTCCACGATCTTCACCAAAAAGGCAAGAATGGAGATAGGTCAGTAATTTGCCCTAAACTCCATGTCCAAAGATGGTTCTTTAAGAGAGATCTCACCAATGCTTCCTTCAAGGCATCAGGAAAGACCCCCTTAGATAGGGCACACCGGACAATCAGAGCAAACACCGGGCCAATAGTGTCGATGCATCTCATCAAGAAATGCATCGGCACTGGATCCAGTTCACAAAAAGTGTGCTTCAGATTGGTCACCACCCCAATGACCTCACTTACCGCCACTGATCTAAACTCACTCCAACCAGGCAGAATGCACTCAGAACACTTCGGGCGACCATTGCCAGCTATAGCATTGCTGACTGGGGAACTCCCTACTGGATACCGGACACTCTATCTGAGAAGAACCGAGAAAACTCTTTACATTCAGCATTAGAAAAAAACTTCTTCAGCTGTAGACAAGCTGGATGAAGTAGCCTGTCCACAGTCTGAAAGAGTATAGCTGGTCGATTCTTCCCAGCAGCAATCACCCCGGACAGGAACACTGCATTCTTATGGTTGATTACCACCTGGTATGCATTATAATGTACACACAGGGCGAGTTTGTCCTCCTCCAGGCCAGACCTCCTCCAGCAGCGCTCCAACCTCCGACCCTTTTTTTCATCTCCCCGAGATCCCCATCAAACCATGGGGATCTCAGGTAGGAAGATTTGGGTCGTACACGGACAGGTGCAAGGGAGTCAATGTCGTCAGATAGTACTCTATTATAAGAGCCCACCACGGCACCAACGCCTCCAGCACATGCATTACCCCCACCAGATAGATGAGCTGCTGCCAAAAAGCCCTCCGGGGTCAGTCCCCACAAAGGATGACAGCTCATCATCTCTGTAGGTAGATGGCATCTGGTGGGAGCCCCAAACATGAATCGCACTGTGCAGTGATCAGACCATACAACCCGATCAATCTTGAGATAATTTATCTCAAGCCCCAGTGAGAACACCAGGTCCAGTGTGTACCTGCTCTGGTGTGTCACAGCAGAAACAACTTGTGACAGGCCCAGTGATGACATAATCTGGAGGAGGTTATGTCCAAGCAGAGAAGATTCATCATTGGCCCAAACATTGAAATCCCCCAAAACAATACATCTTGGGGATTCCAATGTTTCACCAATGACGGATTCAGCAACCTCCTGCAGGAAATTCCCCGCTGCCCCCAGGGGAGGTAAATAAGAAGAATCCTGCAGTCTTTGCCCAGACCCCCACGAACGACTACACATTCAAAAGAACCCAGGGTTCTCACGGGGTGCACAGTGAAGCCCAAGTCGGATCTAAAACAGATGGCTACCCCACTGCCCCTACATTCCTCTCTGGGGAAGTGTACCACGATATACCTGGGGAGGGACGGCAGCCTCAAAAACTGGGCCAACATCATCCCAACCCAGGTCTCCATGATGCAAGCCAGATCGACCAAGGAAATCAAGTCCGCAATAATCGCGGTCTTCGTTCCTGATTGATCTGGCATTGCATAGCACTGCCCTCAGGGGATTGGTGGGCAAAGCAGCCCCTCAGGTTACCTGACCACTCGGTCTGGTGGACTCCCTGGGGACAGGCACCAAACACATCTGGCTTCTCTTTTGTGCCTGTCATAATCCATGGCGCCTTCTAGACCCAACAATCTCTATCCTACCACCCTCCACCGTGCACGGGGCTCCCCACCACCCAAGAAACACACAACTTACAAAGTAGGGAAATGAAAAATGAGGTTAAATGTCCCTAAAACCTTGTTAAATGTTTGGTGTGGTGTTCCTTAGAGTTTGAATGAATATGCCATGCAGTGCTGGTATTAACTAGTATCAGTACTCTTTATGTAAGCATTGCTGTGTCATTTAGTTTGTCCACAAAAGCCTTCAGGGAATTCTTACTCTAATTTTTCCTTTTCCAAACCTAATAGATGCACTAATATAATTTCTGCAGTTATTTTCCTTACTTGCTAAATTACACACACGCACATACATACATATATAGACAGATATGTTATGTGATTGTATATGATTTTATAATTCCTGCATTCGTGCCTCAATCTATGTTGTGTTTTTCAATGTTTTGGTGAATAGTGTATGAAGTCAGTAGTGCTTGTGTAATGTAGTTTACTTTTGACTTTACTCTATTCCCACCCTTGGTAGGGAAACTGGGTAGTGAGTAGGGAATAGAGAGCCCAATACCAAGGGTCAGCAGAGTGCCGGAGAAGGAGGAGGCAGGGGTGGATGGTGGGTGTTTCACAACACGCTAAGTAGGGGACTGCTGAAGGACGCTGGCCTTTAAGGGGAATGTGGGAAGAACTATTCCCCCACATTGAACCTCGGGCTTTAGCCCTCCCGTTCAGTGTTTTGGTGAATAGCATATGAAGTCAGTAGTGCTTGTTTAACGTAGTTTACTTTTGGCTTTACTCTACTCCCACCCTTGGTAGGGAAACTTGGGTAGTGAGTAGGGAATAGAAAGCCCAAAAGAATTACCAATGAATGTCAAAAAGAGTATGATTATCTTCTCCAACTCACGGAGAGTATGACCAGCAGCACACAAGAGAGGAAAAACCCCCCAGGTGAAGGAAACCTCTGAGGATCCATAGCTACTGACCTGCCCGTCCTCATGGCAAACTAAGAAGAGATGAACCTAGGTTCAAGCAGCCATATTTTGAGGAAAGTAAACTGCTTGGAGAGATGATGGTCCATCTTCCAAGTCCATTAGATGATGCATTCTGGAAGGATGATTCTGAGGTTGAAGAGGTAGGTCTAATCTGAAGGAGCATCCAGATCCTGAAAGAGGAATAGGTCTAGTTGAAAAAGGAACGAATGCAGTCTAGGTTTCCAAGGTGATGATGGATAATATCAATGGAATTACAGAGACAACGTGAGCATGATGAGCATGATCTGATAAAACTTTCTGCCAGACTTTGAATGGTGGGAAGTATGATGGATTATAATGCCATAAGGTAAACAATCTGACTTTGTAGAAGGATTCACATTAGAGTCTGAAGGTTTGGAGTTAGCCGATGAGTGATAAGTTGCAATGTAGGCATCCTTGAAGAAGATGAAGGACTCGGACAGAATCTTTAGGTACCTGGTAGGAGAGGTGACGTGGAAGTTTTTAGACCAACAAAGGAAGGTTGGTATATGCAATAGAGATATTAACTGAATGCGTATAGCAATAATTGGAAGTTCAGTACAATGAATTTGAGAGTTGATCTGGGTATTGATGCCATAACAATACTTGCATAGGCTCTGTCTGGTATGCTGTGGAAAGGAAATATGGGTATTGCTGTGGCATAATTGCCAGTGACAAGAGCTGAGGTGGTCATGGCTGCTTTGTCTTACAGGTTAATCCACTGTCTGAATGCTGTAGCAGGCCCTGAAATGGGTCTTTGAAGGAGTCTATATATTGATGTGGCAATGGGAAGTTGAGAGCAGTGTAGAATGCCAGGAGTGCCTAGCAAAAGATATAGGCCTGGTGGGAGGCATGACTGGGATAGTGAGACAGCCAGGTCAGTTACGGATGTGCAGATTGAGGAATCAATGGAAGCCTGCTCTTGGTGAAAGTCTTCACTGGAGGGAGTATGGGAGGTGAATCATGAGGGATGAGCTAGAAGAACCTCTGGATGGGCAGCTGATCTGACTGATGGTAATATGATGAAGGAATGTAGATGATTATATGAAGTATGGTGACATCTAGGGGCTGGAAAACAGTGGTTTGGATAGAATGCCTTTAGTAAGGCAGCTAGGCACCAGAGATCCAATGATGGGAGTTCTGGGAAAGTAGCTGTGAAGGTTTTAGGGCATCCAATGGCTACTGAGGAAGTAGGAGTTGAGTAACATGATCAAAAGAGTCAGTGCTCATAAGAGAAATGACAGAAAGGAAAAACTGATGATGTCAGTACTGCTTTGAGGCATCTTGCGGTTCCTGTTATCCGTAATAGTGATGATGATTACAGAATCATTGCATGATGGAAGGAATTAGGTCACCTTTTGATGTGAAAAGATATCCTATGAGACATGGCAGATAGGGAAGCCATAGTGCTTGACTTGACAGGATACATAGGAAGTATCCAGTATAGTCAGATGAGGGATGGGATCTTTATATAGTCCAGAGGAATGGGATTCTGGAACTAATCCTGGGGAGATGATTGGGAAGTATAGATAACTCTGTGGTTACGTAAGAGTCTATGAGGCATGTTGTCCAAGGGATGTTTGCTAGAAGTAGTTTTCCTCAGGTGAAATGAACAGCTGCTCCATCGAGTAGTGGATGGGAGCTGTTAGAATGGCCAGGGTAGGAGTATGAAATAGATAAATGGGAGGAGTAGTTCACTGGGTAGGAATACTGGTCAGAGAGAGGGTAAAATGCCCAAAAAGAGCCACAGCAAACAGGACGAAGCTCCGAGCCGCTAGGGCAGTGAGGAGAAGGCAGCTGTCCAAGGATGGAGAGGAAAGTCCACAGGGGATGTCAGCGGACTGGAGGACAGAATACCAGAAGAAAACAGCAGAGGCCAAGCTGTATGGACATCACAGGTGCAGGAAGGAACAGGACTGGGATAGCACCACAGCAAACCAAAGTAGGATGAAACAAAGCCACTACAGGCCACAAGTGGCAGATCCAAGGAAGACCAGAAGCGAAGCCAGGTACCAAGTGCTACGAAGTTGATGTATGAAAGTCCCATGTTCACAGAAGATGGCAAACAGCAAGTGCAGAGAACAGAAGGTACTGCAGGGATGAGGCACAAGGTTCCCACTTCCAAATGAGAAGGAGAACTTGCATGGTAGATAGGAAGGGGCAACCAGCTGTATGGAAGTCCAGGAGGCAGTCAAACTGAATGGAGTGAGACTGAACAAGCAGGCGGAGTCCATGTCCAAAGCACAAGGAGGCCAAGGTGGGGATGAGTACGATGAGTCCATGGAAGTGCAGGATGTACACTGGTGAGGTAGAATGTGGAAGGCAAATGGGGTACAGTGGTTCTGTTCCTGAAGGGAAGTGGCAGCCAGTTATCAGGTAGAGAATACAAAGAGTTGAAACAGTTAAATGCAGACACAGGCTCACACCCCTGGTAGTCGAGGTGAGATGACTATTACTAGGTAGGATGGTGAAGGCAAATGGGGTAAAGTGGTCCCATTCCCGAAGGGAAGTGTCAACCAGATAGTCTGGTAGAGAATACATAAGGTTGAAGCAGGGGAGTGCAGATACAGGTTTCCATCCCTGGTAGTCAGTGCTAGACAACCTGCAGTCGATGCCACCAGGCAGAGGTAGGATGTTGAATGTAAATGGGTTATAGTGGTCCCATTCCCGAAGGGAAGTGGCAAATGGGTAACAGGTAGAGAATACATACGGATGAAGCAGTTGAATGTAGACTCAGGCTCCCATCCCTGGTAGTTGAGGTGAGACGAGACAACCTTGACTCAAGGCCACTAGCTAGAAAGTTGAAGGCACGTGGGGTAAAGAGGTCCCATTCCCGAAGGGAAGTGGCAACCGGTATCAGGTAGAGAATGCATAAGTTTGACACAGTAGATTGCAGACAGAGCTCCCATCCCTGGTAGTCAGGGCGAGCTAACCTTCACTCAATGCTGCCAGGCAGAGTTAGGGACAGAGGGTGTCAGGTTTGTAGGTAGTAGTGAGTGTAACAGAATCCCATCCCCTGTAAACAGAGCAAGCCTATCTTTGCTCAGTACCTCAGAAGGTACAAGTTAGGGATGGAGTCTGGATAAAATGCTGGTATGGGCTGAGCGAGGAAAAGGCAACAGGCTGCATAGCCATAGGTAGGTAAACTGTGAGGCAGTATAAATGGTAAGGAAGCAAGGCAGTGTAGGACAATGTGAGGAGGAGTCATCAGAAATGCTAGTAAGAGGGAGTTTAGAGTAATCCAGGAAGGAGCAGACAGTAGCGATGGAATGCAATGAATGAAAGCCATGAGGAGAACCAATGGTGCATGTCTAGGAGGCACTGCAAGGAGCGTGGAAAAGGGAGCAGGTATGAACTTTAGTGGTAACTGGCAAGCTGGAAGGTGAGAAGCATCAGGGATAGAACAGGGAAATGTAATTCTTGAAGCTGAGCAGGTTATAGGTGCCGGGAGCAACATGGGAGTGGGTGCAATGGGCTGACTAGTGTTAGAGGTAGCACGGGAATGGATGGCATAAAGAATATAATGGAGATGGAATACTGTGAGGAGTGAAAGGCCCAAAAAGGAAACCAGGGAAGCATGGGACAAGGGCAGGAACAGGAGAGGGGGCATGGGAAGGGGGGGTTCCAGGAAGAGACAGCAGGGGCAGACAAGGAGCCAGGTGACAATGGAAGGGAGGGCAGGACAGGTAGGGGAATGAAAGGAGCATCGGAGTAGAAGGGCACAGGAGTACTGTAAGCTCCCTTGGCAGACAAAGGAGAGATGCAACCAGCAGTAGCAGCAGCAAAAGCAATGAAACTAATGCAGGGCAATGTGGAAATGAGGGGGAAATGGAAAACCAGCAAAATAAAAATTGAATATGCAGCCACAGTGATATTGAAACAGGGTAACCCACTGCAGAAATCAAGTGGCCCATAATACAAGTACAGGGATAGGTACAGTGCAATTGCAGAGTTGCTATGGAGCAGGCCCTAATACATCCCAATGGTGCACCATCAGATGACTGAAACTACAGGAAGGGAAACATAATCATGGCATACGCCCACAACACAGTTGTAAACAAGAGAGTAGTGGTGAAAGTGTGTCCAGCAAAACAGGAAAATTGAGGAGCCAACAAGCTGAGGCACAGACTACAAAGGTAGAGGTGGAATGTACCTGTCCAGTGAGGCAATGCTCCAAGGAGCGCTAGCGAAAACAAAAGTATATCACCCAGCCAAAACATGGCCGCACATAGGTAGCTAAAGGGAGAATGAATGGCGATCCCCAAAAGAGCTGCCAACAGGAGAGAATGCACATAGAATGTGGAGCCGAACAGAAACTCTGACCAGCAGGAGCAACAAAGTGGAGCCGTGACACCACCCTCAGGAGTAGGCCCCAGCAGCAGGGCAGGCAAGATAGTGTAGGGGAATGATGCCAAGCCCATAAGGGCAGGAAATGGGGAGTGGCAGTCAGAATAGAAAAGGATGAAAACAGAGGAACCGCCCAAGGATCCACTGCAGGGAGCAAGATGAGTGGCAAGAGAGGTATGGGAAGGGGAGGGAAGGGGGGAAGGAGCTAATAGTAGTGGTCCACATGTGCTCCGTGCAGCAGGCAGAAAGACCCAGACAAAGGCAAAGAGTCCCCACATCGAGCCAACTGCAAGCTGAAAGCCCAGCAAGGCAGAAAAGAAGCAGTGTAGCAGTCGGTTCTTGCAATGGAGCTAACAGTGGGTCAACGTGGAAAACTGAAAAACCACGATGGATGCAGAGTACATGGGAGCAGTAACCTACCACTAGCCATGGAGAGCACAGTGTGATGGCAATAGAAGAGTCGGCTGCAGTTGAGAATGGGCAAGATAGGGGCCATACAGGCAAGACGGTGCAGCAGAGAAAAATGAGAAACAGAAGGGGAAGGGAATGAGGATCAGCCCATGAGTCACACAAGAGCGCAAAATGCTGCAGTTTCACAACGCGCTAAGCAGGGGACTGCTGAAGGAGGCTAGCCTTTAAGGGGAATGTGGAAGGAGCTATTCCCCCACACTGGACCTCAGGCTTTAGCCCTCCCTTTGCAATCATGAATACCCTACTTATTTTGTGTTTGTACTTTCCCTGGTCATATCTGAAAATAGGCATTGAGTGTCTAGCGCACTTACCAGGTAAACAAAGCTAAATAAATAAATGATGAAAGCTGCACAGTGATGTTCAATATACTGCATCTGTAGCTCACTTCATCTGTAGGCCACTCACAGAGTAGCTGCTCAGGGGTGCACACTCCACCATACCTAGCTTTCTTCATCAGGTGCTCTGTATACCACTCATGAAAAGGCTGCAGAGTGATGCAAACTGTACCAGACCTGTAGGTTAGCATCCCAAGAGGCAGCTGCATAATCAGAGACATTGCACTGGACCTTACAAATGTTCAAGTGACCCAAGAAGCAGCTGCATCATCACACACCTTGTGCAGGGCCTGTAACATTCTTCATATGTAGTCTAAAGTAGCTGCATCATCACACACCTTGTGCAGGGCCTGTAACATTCTTCATATGTAGCCTAAAGTAGCTGCATCATCACACACATTGCACTTGACCTCTAGCAGACGTGTGTCTTCCCACCAAGAGTCAGACAAATACAAAATCCCTCCCATTGTGTTTCCAACACGGTGCCCAATCCCAGTGTTAGGCAAATACAAAATCCCCCCAACCTGGTAGCACCCATGCTAGCCTCACCACCTTCCAGTAACAGAGCTCCCATTCCCCAGCCACTTAGAAACCCTGCCTGCCCCATTCTCCTGGTACCAACCTTGCCAAATAGAATCCTCCTGCCTTGGACCACCATCCCAACCCCAATGACCAGCATCTAACAGAAAACATATTTTAAATACCTATGTCCTGAAATGTGCTAAATGGGCATGCAACTGGAGACAGGTTTTTTTTTTACTTATACCTTGGCCAGTTTGGTCCATTTTGGGCCATGCTTTCCAGGATGCCCAAGTCATCATCTCCCCCTGACCGCATTAGTGGCACACTTGTAAATCTGGCCTGAACTTTGTTTTAGAGGGATTGACCTGTTTACTGTAGTGTTTCCTTTACAGCTCTTATCCTGGATCCAAGCAGCTCTCCAGCTGCCTGTAATAATGCAGATCCACTCTGATCGAGGAAAAAAAAACTTAGAGGCTCCATGTAGACATATCTAATATCTAACCAGAATGCACACATCTGAATAGGGACCTCAGGAAAGAACATTTTTAAAAACTGCTGGGGGCTGCAATCTTTATTTGTGATCCCAACTGATTCATACAATTTAAAACATGGTTGTATGGACAAACCATACTGCGGTAGAGAATCTTAGGATGTCAAGAATACATAGCTGCTAAACAATATGGTGAAAAATGTTCCCAGCTAACATAAGATGTTGCTTTAAAGAATGATGCAATTGCTCATGCCTTATAAAATGGATAAGGGAAATGCTCTGTTCTGATTGGCCAGAACTTGTGCATTCAGATAGCACAATGCTCGGGCACAAAAAAAGTGCTGGCAATCAGGACACAGTACATTAACAGTATCAATGCCTTCCTAATTGCTATTAGAAACATGGCTGCTCCCTTTACTCACTGAAAAAAATTAATCTAGGCCCTAAAATGTAAAGAACAAATAAATTGATTAAATGTTCTTTTCCTTTATATTCTCATTTTTGCACACATACACAACAAAATAAAATAAATGAAATACTACTAATGGTTTTATTTATTGGAGCTTCTGTTCTGTGTACTTGCCCCCACCTGCCTACCAGGTAACTCTTTGCTGCTTATGGTGTCACAAATTACATTTCAATCCTTGGTTTTACTAAGGCCTTCTGTATGTGTGTTTATATGTGGGGAGAGGTGAATATTATACCAGTAGAATTCAGCAGAAGTTTGAATTCCTACATTTCATGATAAACATTCCATGTGTTGAATATATGGCTAGACAGGTGCTTGACAGCTGGGGAGGGATTACATTTTACTAGTTATTTTTAAAAATAAAATACTTGTTAAGAAAAAGGTGGCATTTCTATTTTTTAAAATTTTCTCAGTTTACCCATTTTAGAAGTGTAATAAGACACTTGGGTTGGGAGTGCATTATGCTGATCTTACTGCTCTCCAGCTGCAGCGTTGTGCCTCATTATGCCCTTGGGGTGCAGTTAGATCAGCAAAATACATGCCCTGCCTTGTCTTATTGCTTACTTGTAATGTACTCTGGGATAATGTGTGCCTATGAAAGACACTGTATGAAACCAAATTCCCTTCCTTTCCTAGTATAGATAAATAAACCTACTCCCAAGATTAAAAATGAATGAGTATACCAACAGAGTTGCCACAGGTAGAGAAGAGTGACATAAGCAAGTGTAATTAAGCAAATTGGGTGGAATAGCAAGCATAACAGTTTTGTATTTGTATAAAACTGATGATTGTGCATACCGTAGCATCTAGCATATCAGACGTTTCCTAGATGTAAGAATAAAGAATGCAGTGGTAGATGCAGTTTCTATTTGTATAAAAAATTATGTGATGTTACAGCAATAAATAAGATGCCAGTTATTTCAAGCCCTTTCTATCATTCTTCATTTAGTAATTATAGGGCATAAATGTGTATGTAATTTTAATAATTTAATTTCAATTGGAGAAGTCTCACTGTTTGATTAGTTTAGCATTTAGGAGTATATGTGATTATGGCCTGAAAGGCAGATTTATGGTGTGATTATGGTCTTATAGATCATACAATTCATTATTCCCAAACCAATCAATTCCTGGACCCAGTTGCTACAACTTTATTTTATACATTTCATCCATCTATTGAACTAAATATGTCTTGCTTTTATTATGACCCAGTACTCCAGCACATAGCTCTAAAAAAGGTACATTTACTTTGACCAAAGCTAAATGGGGATAGTTTGCAGAGATGAAGATGCGTTTGTTATATGCTTCTGATTAACACATTCATAATGATGTTATAAACAAGGAGAGAAAACCTTGATATGGCACATGTGATTCTCATAATTGATAATTAATCATAAGCAACCACCCAGTACATTTTTAAATAAAATAACCAAAATGAGTAACATCAGCAAAATACCACTTTTGTGGTGTATTCAACAGTGAAGTTATTCTCTAATAAATCAGCAGGTGTAATTTTTATTTCACTGCCTGGTGGGGACAGTTATTGTTTTTCCTGAGTTAGGGTATACTGTGTATAGTAGTTTCACTGCTTTACAGTGTATTTTGTACTTTTATTTCTTAAGTTACTCCACCTTCCTCCCTGATTGCATCACTGCAATCTTTTCTGGGGTAGTTTCTCATGTGTCTCATTTTGCCCTTTCTCTGCCTGTTCTGTATTGCCTTCCCCCAAACCCCACCTACCCAAGGACAGCATCTAACAATGAGGCTCAGCTCAGTGTGCATTTCCTGGACAACAAATTTCAGATTGCCAGTAATAATAAATAAATAAATAAGCTAAAGAGCTGCTCACGAGGAGTGATGGGAGACAATGGCCACGTCATTTCTCCTAAATTGAGATGGATATGAGTTACCAAATTTAACAATAGAAGGATGAAGAGCAGAACAGTGCTAAGCAGAGAGTAAAATGAAAGCTTCTGCACTTGTTACTATTGTAGCACATACCACAGTGGTGGTGGGGATTGTGATTGGTTTGAATGACAGTAGTAAATGAACAATGGAGGACCCAGAATGTGAAGTTTGAGTGGATGAGAGAGATTGTCTTACACTGGGGACAGTCATTCATTGGAAAAAAGCGTTGTGTCCAGAATGGCTGTCAGGGACGACATCTCTCTCTCTCTCTCTCTCTCTCTGTACTGCTAGGAAATGGAAACTACAGTATGTATTTAGTTAGTGGATAGTTTCGGAGTATACACAACGTTTGCTTTACAAGAAATAGACAATGCAGTTGGATACTGCCTTTCCTCATTTCAATAAATCAGAGATTTTAGAAGTGAATATGGTATAATTGTACTTGCTTTGGACTATTAAAAATATTGAGATATAGCTAGATAGCTAGAGTTCCTATAAGTATTAAGGATGCTTTATTTCATAGCATGATTAAGTTAAAGAAGGTGACATTTTCTGATTTACTGCGTATCAGTGAATTTTATTGTAAGGATATAAAAGCAAAAGAACCTGATGAGATTATTAATACAAACCTAATGAAGCCTTAAGGGAGCAAGTATCTTGATAGACTATGTGATGCTGTTATGGCTTTGATACAGAAACCTAGACCACTCCTACAAATGCATATTTTTGTCTTTCAGTTCTATCCCCCCCCCCCCGGGGCACCTCTGGCCAGAACTTCCATCTGCCACTGCCAGCGCCACCTTTCTACTGTGGATACTCCCCCTTACCTGGACTTCCTGGGACTCTTGGGCCACCGTTTATACAACCCTGCATTGCCCCCCTCAGCTTGAGCCCTTGAGACGGGGCCTGTCTGCTGTGCCATGGCAGATCCACCCTCTAGATCCAGCCACTTATATGAAAGAGGCAGAGCCCAGGAACCTTCCCATGAGACAGGAGGAGAGAGCCCTATGATGGACCTGGGGGCGGTAGAATGTAATTTGCCCATCCAGAAGCCATTTTTCCCTTTTTCTCCCTCCCTGGGAAGTCTGCTTTGCAATGACACCACACATAAGCATGCAGCCATATATGTTTCATCAGTCTATGCATTTTCAGCCTTCCTTCCCCTATCCTACCATGTCCCTAACCATATTAGCACCAAGCTTTTCTAAGTGGCAGTTGAGTTATGGGACATGCAATTCTCCTGAGAATCAAAGCAGAAGAGCAGTCTTTAGAATGTTCAATCCTCCATCCCCTGGCTGATGCTTGATGACTTGAGCATATTTCTAAACTCAGGTTGCCAGCTGAATGAGTGGTAGTGCTATTTGGGCTGGATCAGAAATTCATATTTTATAATAAAACACTAAAAAATAATAAAAAATTGCCTTTAAACACTAAAGGGCAAAACAATTAAAAACTAAGCTTGAAACTTAACTATGCCATAGGAGCTAAATACTGTTCTTGCTTTGAACTGCATATATTCCCTATATTAGTATTGCTTCTTCCTTGTATAATAAAACCACAGCATTTTATTTATGATACTTAATTCCATTTCCCCTTTCTGTAATAGTGTTTATAATGCTTTCCACAGAGATGACGTACTCCACAAGAGCAGATAGTTTCACATTAATTGATTAGGAAATGAAGGTATATTGTCCAAAAGTCAACAGAGTTGTTTTTTTGTTTTACAGCATGTAATGCTGATAGCTTTATGACATAGATTATATGCAGCTGTAGATGAAAGAGAACCATTTTCAGTTGGGTTTTGAGTGTAGAGAAGCCTTCAGGTACAGTAAAACAGATCTAAATGAAAGCTGTACATAGAGCATTTGAAATACTTATTTGGTCAACGTTAGACACTTTTTATTCACCTTCTGAAACACAAGAAGATGTAACGCTAGACATACTTTGATCAAGGAACGACATATATAGGGCTAGTTTCATTAAAATTTAATTTTCTCTAAGCTCTTGTTTACTGCTATTCACCCATACCTTTATTGCCTGTAATGTTGGGTACTGGAGGCAGTCGGTTCAGAATGCAGTTGCTACAGTAATCACATGATTGAAATCATCTGGTCATATTTTCTCCATCCTGCAATGTTTCTTTGGTTCCCCATCTGTGCACAGTTCTGGAATCCACACTTGAGGAAGGGTACAGATGGGGTGGAAGTGGAGCAGAGGAGGGTAACCAAGGTGATTCAGGAACAGCAAGGGAAGCCCTCTAGTGTGAGGCTTCAGGACATCAACATGTGCACCCTGGAGGTCAAGAGGGAAATGAGGACATGATACAGACATGCTGTACAAACTTCTACATAGGATACACAGAGTGGAAGCAGGGATTGGTTCACAATGTATGTGGACATTGGCATAACACTATAAAGCTGGTTGGAGGGAGATTTAAAAACAACATCAGAGCATCAGGTCCATGTTTATATTTTAGTTAGCAACAGATAACATTATTATTCTACTTGCTTCAACATGGACATTTCAGTAATACCACTGAGCACCTCGAAAGGTTGGATTAACATTTGTAAATCATACCTCTTTGCAGTTATGGCACATGGCTCTTTAGCCAATCATAGCATAATATTTCAGTTATAAAATGTTTTTAATTAAATGATAAATGAATCAAAGTGTTTTAAGGGCGTTTTCTGTTGTTGCCTTTTTAAGAGTGGATCCAATGCTCTAGCCCTTTTAATGATGTGACTACAGTTGATTAATGTAATATCCTCCCCGCAGCTCATGGGGACATCTTCTGTAAATTGAAGTACAGACTGACTCTTCTTTTTATATGCTACAATCTTCACTTTTTTCACCAGATGGAACAAGAGTGGCTCTTGTACTCTGCAGTTTTCACTTTTTTCACCAGATGGCACTCTGCATCTGTTTACTGAGTCAGTATACACTACACTGGCATGATCCTGCTTCCTATTGAATGTTGTCTAAAGTTGATGACTTCATCCTGCTTAATGTTGGGTTTAAGTGTCTGAAGAGACAAAACAGAAGCTGTTTGAGTCATATCATTTAGAGTGCTGATGTTGTATATGTCCAGAGTATTTGTTGATATCCATACGGTTGGGTATGTATGCACTCTGCTTTGCTGAATTTCTGCATTTGTAAGGCTTTGCCAGTTGGATCTGTGTGGACTTTTTTTTTAATACATCCTTTTTTCCCTACCTGGCTCCTGGTCTGCCCCAGTCTTCTGTGCATCCTGTTATCCAGCCACCATCCAGAGTCCCCTAGCTCCCTTAGGGACCCTCGCCTTGTACCCCCATGGATTACCCCCCCATGGCGTGGTGGCAGAGCACCCCTAACTCCACCTGGTTCAGGATACAGTGTTTGGCGATGTCCCTCAGAGCCAGGTGCCCCTGTAGGACGGCCATCAAGCCGCCACAACAGGTTGCCGAACCATTTTCCCTTGTTCTGCTTACTACTTGCGAGTGGGGTGTGTAATGATGCCCAGGGAAGGAGTGCGCACTCGTCCACTTGTGCTCTTCCCGGCGCCGTGTCCCATCTCAGCTCCCCAGTACTTGTTGCCAGTGTACCACCCCCAGCCTCCACTAGGAGCTGATAGTGCACCGACAACTGGGATCTCCCCACCCTGGAGAGGGAGAGCAGTCCCTTGGATGCTCCATCCCTCTCTGCCCCTGCTGACCCCCGAACGACCCGAGTCCGATCCCGAACCTGGGTCACCAGCATGGAGCGAGGTATGGCATCCAGTGCCTCAACCCTCAGCACCACTGGGCCAAAGTGTGTTGGTTTGAGGAGCTTCACTGACATGTCTGGGTGCTTTGGCTTGTTAATTAGTGTTTGCACTTTTCTTCAGGTGTTTAAGAGTTCCTTGTTCTTTGGATTGGTTGAGGGTATGTATTTCCAGTTATATTTTTTGGGTGAGTGGCTTTGTAGTGCCTTGTTTTGGTGGGCATTATTAAATTATTTTTGTTTCAGTGAATGTTGGGGTTCTTTGTTCTTCAGGTTAGGGAGATGTTTACATGGGTATGTGTGATATGGTTGTTTTTGACTTGCTTAATGACCTTTTGATCTTATTGAACTCTATTGCTGGCCAGGCCAGGACAGGGATGTAGCCCCTTGTCAATCCTCAGGTACCTCCCCCCCACCCCACCTCTTCCGCTGCTGCCTAGTTCAGGAGGATCATGACTTTCCCCTCATAGAGGGGCTTTCCTCAGAGACAGACCAAGGTCACTCTTGAGCCCCAGCTGAGACTTATGTGCGGTTGTTTCAGTGTTGCTGAGGGTCCATGGATCCCGGGCTTCATTCAACACCAGACAGAGGGTTTCATCTTATGGTTTCCCCTCTTGAGGCACAGATGTCCAATGATGTTGACGCATGGACATGAGTGCACCCATGCACATCCCATAGATATCTGCCATCACCTTCTCCTTCTGTTTGTGTGGCCCTGGACTGTGTACACCCAGTCTCCTCTGGGTGTCACTTGAGAGTTGGGAGCTCACATCCCCTCCACCCCAGAAGAGGATACCTGTCCATTAGATGCTCATCCTACCTCTGCCCTGTTTTCCCTCTGATGCTCTGGGCTCATTCCCAAACCCAGATCACCAGCGTTACAAGGGGTAGTGCTACCATTGTGCCAGCAGGCCAACCTTCACCTTTTGATCTTGAAGTGTGATTTTTAAATAACCTTCTCATAGTCAGGGATAATACTCTGTTAAGATATCCCCGTGTGACCAGGATTCAACTACACAGGAGGCTGAATTTGCAGAACCCCATTTTATAACATGAGGTGATCTGATATTATTGGGGTTGTGAAGGAAGAGGTGTAGTTGAGTGCCTTATGCCCCATGATTAGAATGATGAAGTGATCCAAGCCCTAAAGTGCATAAATGCTAAAAAAATTTTTTTTAAGTGTTTATAGTTTACTTACTAATTGCTTTATTGTACAGGAGGGCTGCAAGCCATTAACACAACCAAGCAGAATGCAAATCAGTTAATCACAGTACTCCATTCCTAGTGATTATGGTATTGTTTAACAATATATGTATCTGAACAGCTAACTTCTAACTTTTATTTAGAACCATCTGCAAATGACATTGCTCCAGAATTTGCTTAGGTGACAGAATCTTCCATGCTCAAGCTATTATACTAATCATCTTATATCAGATCACTAGCATACCAACTGGGTTTATACAGATAGGGCACTGTGCAAACCACCAAAATAGCCAAAGATTCACACAGTGCATGGTCAAAACCACCAAGATATCCAAATGATCATATAGAGGACCAAGTGAATTAAAAACAAATGCAATTTCTGGAGAGGAATGTGAATTGTGTCAATTTACGCTACACAATTCATCACTACTGCATGAATTTTATTATGTGAATTACCACAATTTGCCACTTTACAGTGAATTTTTGACACTATTAACATCAAAAATTCACCACAAAGTAGGAATTGCATTAATTTGTGCATAACAATTCATGCAGTTTCATCAAATTTGCATAGTGTGCACTACACAAGTACGTCATGTAGTACACAAAGTGCAAATTCATCACAGTTTACATGCAAACTATAAATTCAAAACACACCAGTGCACTGTCCAAACCACCAAAATATTCAAAGGATCACAGAGTGCTCCATCCAAACTGCCAAGATTTCCAAAGGCTTTAATAGTGCACTATCCAAACCACTAAGATATCCAAAGGCTCACAGAGTGTACTTTTCAAACCACCAAGCTATCCAAAGGATCACAAAGCTTAGTGTCCAAATCACCAGGATATCCTAAGGCTCATATAATGCACTCTCCAAATGGCCAGGCTACCTTAAGGCTTTAATAGTGCACTATCTAAACCAAGATGTTCAAAGGATCACATAGTGCACTATCCAATCCAAGACAATTCAAAGGATCACATAGTACACTATCCAAATGGGCAAGCAATTCTAAGGCTTTCATAGTGCACTATCCAAACTGTTAAGATGTCCAAAGGATTACGTACTGCCCTATCCAAACAATGATATTCAAAGTATTACTTAGTGCACTTTATAAGCCAAGGTGTTCAAAGGATCACATAGTGCACTATCTAAACCAAGATATTCAAAGCATCACATAATGCACTGTTAAAATGGCCAGGTTATACTAAGGCTTTAATAGTGCATTATCCAAATCACTGATATAGCCAAAGAATCACATAGTGCCATATCCAAACCAACAAGATATCGAAAAGCTCACATTGTGCAATTTTCAAACCACCAAGATATCGAAATGCTCATATAGTGACCTAGCCAAACAATCAAGATATTTAGTGGCTTGCATAATGCGCTAACCAGACTGCTAAGATATACAAAGGATTACATAGTACACTGGCCAAACCACCAAGATGTCCAAAGCCTTTTATATAGTAGTTCAGGATGTAAACTGCCAGAATAGCCAAAGGCTCACCAAGTAAAAATGTAAACATGGAGGAATGGCTGCAGAGACTCACAGAGTGCACTATCTAAACCACTAAGATATCCAAAGGCACACTATTTAAACCTCCTATGTATCGAAAGCCTCACATAGTGCATAGTCTGAACAACTAAGCTATTCTAAGCATCACAAATGACACTGTCCAAACCACCAGGATAGCTCAAGGATCACATAATGCACTATCCAATCCAAGGTAGTCAAAGGATCATATTGTGCACTGTCCAACCCAACAAGATGTCTAGAGGACCCTATCATATGCTATCCAAACCACCAAGGTATTTAAAGGATCATGTAGTACTCTCTCCAAACAACCAATATATCAAAAGACTTGCATAGTTCTTTTCTGAGCCGCCAAACTATCCAAAGGATTACATTGTGCACTATTCAAATCACCAAGATATCCAAAAACTTTCATAGGGCACTGTCAACACCACTACTCTATCCAAAGGATCACATGTGCATGCTCCAAACCACAAAGATATCCAAAGGCTCACATGGTGCTCTTTTGAAATGACTAAGCTATCCAGAGGATTAAATTGTGCCCTATCCAGACATCAAGCTATCCAAAGAGTCACACAGTGCACTATCCAAACTGCCAAGATAACCAAAGGTTTTCGTAGTGCAACTCCAAACCACAAAGATATCCAAAGATTCTCAATGTGTTCCATTAAAACCACCAAGATATCCAAAGGCTTGTATAGTGCTATTTTCAAAACACTGAGCTATCCAAAGGATTACATAGTGCTCACTCCAGATGACCAAGATATCCAAAGACTCATATAGTAATCTATCCAAACAACCAAGATATCCAAAGGCTTGGGTTGCGCACTGTCCAAACTGCTAAGATATTCAAAATTAAGATATTCATAGTGCATGATCCAAAATGTCACACTATCCAATTGCTTGCATAGTGCACTATCCAAACTGCTAAGGTATCCACACAGTGCACTTCCCAAACTGACATAATATCAAATGAATCACATATTACACTATGCAAACCACCAAGATATCTAACAGTTCACATAGTGTATTATCCAAACCACCAATATACCCAAAGCTCCCATATTATGCTAGTCAAACTACTGAGATATCCAGAAACTCACAGAATGCACTATCCAGTCCATTTTTATTCACACAAAGGTGCAGTGTACATAAATGTGGAACTCAAACAAAGATAGCAGAGAACAAAATATGTACATGAGCTAGGATTTAATGCCTGGCTGCCTGGAATATCACTCTGTTGTGCTACCAATTGCACAACCAAGGCAGCTGGAAACCTGGGACTCCCATAATCACCCTGCTCTTTCTGTTATGCACAACCTGGTGCTACATAGGTAATTTAATTTCTATTCACACAAGGGTCCAGTGTGCATATATATGAAACCCAAATAAACAGAAGAGGAAGAAATGTGCTTTAGCTGGAATTTGACCCCAGGCTTCCTGTAATATAATTACATTGTGTTCCCAGCCATGCCATCAAGTCAACTGGAAAACGTGGACTCCCAGAAACACCCTAGTCATTCCCTAATGTAGAACCTGGTGCTGCACAGATAAGAACATTTTAATTGCACTCTTCAAACCACTAAGCCATCCAAAGGATCACATAGTGCACTATTCAAAGCAATAAGATATCCAGTGCTTTACATAGTACACTACCCAAACCACTAAGATATCAAATCATCATATAGTGCACTATGCAAACTGCCAAGACATCCAAAGGCTTTCATAATGCAGTATCCAAACAGTCATAATATCCAAAGGCTTCTGAAGTGCACTATCCAGTCCACTAATATATATCCAAAGGATCACATAGTGCACTGTCCAAACCACCAGTAAACACAGTCTTGCACAGTGCACTATCCAAACTATGAGGCTGTGCAGTAGCACATGTGGTGTACTCTCAAGCTTATCCAACCTGTTTAACCTGGATAATGGATTTCAGAAGTGCACAATCCATCCAGATCCATGGATAATTAACACACTATCTGATCTTTCTAAAACTGAATGGATTGCACCTGTACAACCTGAATATTAACTTTGATGCCACAGGAAAACAATGGCAGCTCACATGTTGAAAATACAGTATTTTATGATTTGGTATGGCTATCCAGCCAAATATGTGACTGTGGAACCATGACACACATCGGCTCTCTATTTAGGATTCAGAGCTAAGTCATAGTAATGCACTGTTTGATAGGCAGTTGTTTGAGAATACAATGGACAGCTCTTCAAAAAACACCAAGTGCAGGCACATTAAATAAAGTGTATGTTTATATACATAATGGCAAATAACATGTTAAAAAACTATCTGAAATTTCTTGTAAATTGAATTGACAATGAATAGCTGTAGATTTATGTCCTGGACCTTTATTAAAACTCTATTTTATCATCTCCTCCAGATGTTCTACTTTGACAGTTCTTTTCTTCTCCCTCTGCATTTCTGTGACTCCCCACAGCTAGTGTGTAGTGACAAAGACCTGTGACAGCAGAATGGTGACACTAGTGCCAGCTCCCTTACAGTGGCTCACTGCCAGTGTCAGTCAGGATTCAACAGCATGGGCACCAGCTCGATGATGCTTGACTCACTCTAAGCCTAACCCACCCTTTGCTCTGTTGGGGAGAGTCAGAAACCAGTTGCAAAGCTGGGAGGTTGAATACGGACCGAAACAATAGCAGTCAGGGTCAGACTTATGGTCTGTACTAATAGAAGGTCACCTTTGCCATGAATGTCTGGGGCAGTGAGCATGTGTGCTACTGCATACCTTTTTAATTATTTTTTTTTTTTTTTGCAATTTCGTCTTTCTTTTAAAGTGACAATGTTAACTCCCCTTAGCAAGGTCTTAATATATTTTTTGAAACACAAGCAGGGAAAAACTTCTAAATTTCTTTTTTTTCCAGTATAATTCTGATCCTCATCACTGGAAGCAGGCTAGAGTCCACCCCCTCCATAAATGGGGTGACACCTACAGCCCTGGGAACTACTATCCTATTTCTCCTCTTCTCTTTCTGTTTAAACTACAAGAAAACGTGGACCTTGTTTTCTTCCAACTCTCCACTTCTCCTCTTTTCTCTTACCCTTTCAGTCTGGCAGCCATAAGGCTTACTCCACAGTTTCATCTATGCTCCATTCTCACTGACTGCATCCTGAAGGAGATGGATAAGGGTCATGTTTCTGCTGCTATTTTTATTGACCTGGCTAAGGCCTTTGACTCAAATAGCCCACCCTTTACATTTGGATAAGCAAAAGTGTGGTGAGCTAACAGTCTCTGCACTTGACTGGTTTCACTCCTACCTCTCTTGACAAAGCCAGTCTGTTCAGATAGGGGGAAGCCCTCTCCTCTCCCCTCCCCATTAACTCTTGGACCTATACCATTCTTCACCTTTTTCAATGACCATCCTATGACCTGTGTCTCAGCAGATATCCATGTGTATGCTGATGATATGATTCTTTATACCACCAGAGCCTCTGTCTTCCTGTTGCTGCAGACATTACAGCATGATTTTGGACAGTGTCCAACACTTTTTCTGCACCCACAAACTCATACTGAATGGCAAGCACACTGGATTGTACCCACCTTGATGTTGTCCCTTGCTTCAAATATTTTAGCATGTGGATGGACAATTATCTTGACTTTCCAGCTCATGTTGATGCCACTGTCAAGAAACTATACCCCAAGTTAGGTGGCCTTCTATAGGAACAAATTCTGCCTTCCACACCCAGTTCAGTCCTTTGAGATTGCAGTCAAGATGATGCTACCACTGTTTGATAATGCGGATATGGTCTATCGGGCTTCTCCCAAATCCTAAATCCACCCTTGCCAGACTAGACCCCCTCTTTTACTCCTTCAGCTGGTTTGCTGCTGACCCCTTCACCCCTCACTCACCAATGCACCCTTTATCAACCTCTCTCACTTCCCTCTCTAACATCTCAGCATCTCATCCATGGCGTCTCCTTTATTTCTAAATTTGGTTAACATGCCTGCCTCTCTCATTTACTCTCCAAATCTACTCCCCTTCTCTTACTTCCTTCATTCCATCTGCACTCATTCTTTTGCCATCTATAATTTTTCTACTGTGGTTGACAACTCTCTTTCTCAGCTTGGCTGCCTTCACTCTGGAATTATCTTCCCTCTTCATACATCTGGCCCCCTCTTACCTCTCTCAAGCCAATTTTGCAATTCCATTTTGCTGCTTCTTGAACCTGCCCTCACTTACCTCTCTCTTGATCCTATTATGCCTTTGTCCTCTTCTCGATCCATTGCAGTTCAATTCATGCTACTCACTTATATTTACCTACTTAACTGTTTTGTGTGTGTGTATATATATATATATATATATATATATATATATATATATATATATTCTGTTTTCCACTCACAGGGTGATATCCTATTGTTTATTGCTTTGCTGAAATTGTACCCTTTGGTTGCACTCTTCAGCTGTATACTGCACTTTCAGTGGTTCATTGCTTGAGTGTCATTAAGAGGCCTGTATTTTGCATCTCATCCAACTGTACTTGGTACTCCCTTTGTCCCTCCCGGGTTGTAACTGGAAACAAGCTTTGGCTCAGTTTGCCTTTTCTGGTCATCAATTTTCAGATAGATAGATAGATAGATAGATAGATAGATAGATAGATAGATAGATAGATAGATAGATAGAAAGATGGATGGATAAAATCCTCATATGAAACAAAAAACCTTTTTTGTTTCAAAACATTTAACAGTTTTGTTTCAAAACATTTAACAGACTGCTGTTCAGCCATTGGCTATAATGTGTCACCATAACTGGTATGCTCATTCAGTTAAACTAAATGCCCTACTCATAACATCATAGATATTTTTCTTTTATTACAATTTTGTAAGAACAAGCAACAAGATATTGAAAGAAAACACAGACTAGAAAGTTGCATTTGATGCCACAGTTAAACAATAAGGTTTAAAAGCCTAAGATATTGCTGACCTCTTTTTCATGAAACGTAACTTTGGAATAACATAGAAATGGATTGCCCTGATGGCCCAGCAGTAATGCATCATGCTCCCATGTAAGTTACCCAGGTCCCTGTAATTGTGCAACCCCAGGTTGGGTTTGCTGCATCTGGCAGTGTGTCCTGGCTAAAACTGGGAAGCGCCCCAGTTCTGCTTGTGCATGACCCATGTGGTGGGCCATAGTGGTGGTTCTCTACATCCTCCATCAGGGACTGCTGCAGGTGCAAGCACTGTATTGTGGGCACTGGGTGGATGGAGAAGGAGGGCAGTAGGGAGTACATGTGTAACCTTATTGTCTCCCCAACTGAATGATAGCTGTCAGTACTCAAGGGCCCAACCATACCACAAAGGTGTAGCTGTGCAGTGGTGTTGAGGCTGAGAGATCACCTGAGAGTCTCAAGTGGGGCTCACAGCAGCTGGCAGGGGGAGAAATACTTGAATAATAAAAAACATACATATAAATCTGCTGTTCTGATGGCCCAGTGGAATTCTGTAACACTAACATGGGTTACACAGGTTGTGGAGTGAATCTGGATCTCAACTTGTCTGGTGGCTCAAGGGCAGCAGGACATGTTGTCCAGGGCAGCACTCTCTGTCGCAAGCAGCATGGTCTGCCTGAGGAAGCACTTTCTGCTATGTAAAGCACTCTCTACCACAGGCAGCATTGTTTTATGTGGGCAGCACTGTCTGGTAAGTGCAGTACTGTTTTCCAAGTACAGCACTGTCTGGAAAGTGCTGTTCTGTCTTCCAAGGGCAGTACTGTCTACCAAGGGCAGCACTGTTTGGGAAGGGCAGTACTGTCTTCTGTGGGTAGCACTGTCTGCCATTGCCACTGGTAGCAGCACTGTTTGCTGAAGCCAGCACTGTCTGGGAAGGGGAATACTGTCCTTTAAGAGCAGTACTGTCTGCTGTTGGCAGCACTGTCTGGGAAGGGTGTGCTGCCTGCCCACTCCCACAGTATCCATTGTGGTAGAGTCCCAGGAGGACTTCAGACACATCTTTTCCACAGGGTTGCCATGGAGTCAAGGCAGGCTGTGGTACAAGCTGGTACACTATGTATGGTGTTTCATAAATTTGCTGAAACCTGAAGGAGATGACAGCATCTGTTACTCTCTCACCCTGGACCCCAAGTGTGCCACACTGGACTATGAAGACTATGGTGGGGCACGGAAGGCATCACCATGAGGGGTAAGTTGTGGAGAGATGCCAGCAGGTGTACTGTTGTCCAAGCTTGAAGGTTAACACTATGGGTTTAGGACAGTAGTCGGCATTAGCCCATGATTGCTGTCCCCACTACTCAGTGGTGGTAACTGCTAAGGTTAACTTCCTATAAGAATCTGTCCAGCCTTAATTTAAATATGGAATTACTTGGCACATGTTCAATTTCACCTGGCAACTGGTTCTACAGCCTGGTTGCTCTTGGCAAAAAAGCATATTTCCTGAGATCAGTTTTAGGGATGTTGTCCATCAGTTGGCATTTATGGCCCTCAAATCATGACTGCATTTTTTTAATCTAAGACCCAAACTGTTCATTAGCTCATATCCTCCAGTATCTTGTACATGTAAAGCATGTCTCCTCTTCATCTTTTCAGGATCAAAGACCACAACCCTAAGTCCAATAGTCTTTCATCATAAGATTTTGACCTATATCTAGGATGTAGCTTTGAAAATCTACACTGTGCTTTTTTTTATAATACATCAATATCCTTCTTAAGGTGAGGACTCCAGAACTGAGAACAATAATCTATGTGAGGCCTAATATAAGATTTGTATAAGGGCATTGAAAGTGATTCTGATTTTGTAAAAAGGCTATCCTGACACAGTTAAATGACTATTCCTATTAGCCACTTGTCTGCACGGAAAGCTATTCTTAAGATTATGCTAACTATCACACTCAGGTCCTTCTCCTTACTGACTACTTGAGGCTTGGTCCCATGTATAAAGTAGTGTTGCAAAACGTTATTTTTTCCAAAGTGCCTGACATGGGCCCAGTGCAAGAGTTGGGTGTATGAGAAGAGCATATAAAACTGTATAAAACAACAAATGGAATAGAAATGTGTTTAGTCTATTCATTCTTTTCTTATGTGGTTTCATGCATGCTTCTGAGAACAGCAAATTGTGGTTTTCCATTACAAATCATGCTATTAGTACTGTACATTATTATCTGAAACTCACTAAATCTTTCAGAATTGAGCCTGTAGTTTGTGGTGTTTCATAAATTGGTTACATTGAACAGTTTCCACCCTTGCAGCTTGCGCTATGAGGGAGTGTGATGACAGATAGATTCTGTGCTGTGTTTGCCTATGAAATGATTTCCTTGAAGCCTCGTAATGAGTTGTGTGTGGCAGGATTAATGAGTATTATAATGGTAAATGGATGTTTGCAGCTCAGTTGTGTTCCATCACATAGTAACGTGTGGGGTTTCTGGTCCCTTGGAGGCCATAATTGGTGGCATTAATGCAGTTTTTAATTACACTTCCCCAAAAAAATGAATTGAAAGAAAAAAGAAAAGCTAAGTGATCATGCCTCTGTAGTCTTACAGTATGTGGTGAAAACAGAAACAAGCAAATGCCTTCACTATCTGAGTGTCTTGCTGAGATAATTAAGCAGCACATCAGTATTTTTGGTAAATGTTTACAAGTTTTGGAGAGTTTAATATTATTTGGTCTTGCATTTTCTTGATATATTGTTTTTTTGTAGGCTCATATGCTAAACTGTACTCTGATTGTCCAGTAAAAAGCACAGCTACAGTAGGGTTATTGTAGTAACTGATTAACATATAGTAACATAATAATTTAAGGTCAGATGGAACTCTTCATTTTTCAAGTGTGCCATCCCTGCTTCATACGCAGGGACCAACAAGTATGATGTGGACACATGAACTACAGTAATTCATAAAGTTCTCCTGAACATATATTCATTCTCAGATATGATTACTACTCCCAGTCCTATTCATACTCAGGTATGACTTCTGTAAAACTTTCTTTCCCAGAATTTCAAGGGGGAGCTATGCAGTATTCATGCAATGATGTCCAGAAACAGGTCTAGGAGTTTGCAGTAAGGGGTACTGGGGTTAGAACTTTGAGGTGGGATTTGGTAAGGGCTGCAAATTGTTCTAAATGTTTTTTTAATCCTTTATTTAGTCTGCAGTTACCATTTTATTACATGTTTAATAAAAAACAAAAATTCTGCAGGTTTATAAAAGTGACAGTAAGGAAGGATAAATTAAGTTAAGGTGTGGGTACAATGTGGAGGGTGTAGCCATCTACTTAGTCCCCCTATGGATCCATCTCTGATGACATAATTTAATATTATGATGGTTTAAACAATGGGACAGGTAGGAGGACGGACTTCTGCATTTGTTTTTTTTCTTTATGTACAGTTTATTTTGGCAGAATCACTTGCCAGAGAAGAAGCAACATCTGGTTTGTAGTGTAGCTTTACTACTGCACAGTTTTACAGCCTACAGGACCAAAGGAAGGGGGAGGATGAGAGACTTTGCTCAATGCTACACAATGAGTCAGTGCTTGTAGGGGATCTGAATCTGTGTTTTCTGTGCCACTGTTCAGTACTCTTACGACCGGATTGTACTGCCATCCCTAGGATTAACAGGAGGCCAGGAGAGGGGCAGGAGTCATGATCGAGTACCAGTACCTAAAGAGAATGAACAGGACAGACAGCCAGCAACTGTTCATGCTTAGCCAGGGATCCATCACATGGGGCCACAACTATAAGCTGGTGGCAGTGGTGGGGGGGGGGGGGGGGAATATAGGAGGGACATGAGGGAATACTTCTATATGGAAGGAGTGGTGGAAAATTGGAACCATCTGCTGGTGGAGCTGGACAATGTAAACATGATGGCCAGCTTCAAGAGGAGATTGGAATGACACATGGGAATGGTGAGGTTGAAGAGGGGATGGGGTTGGAGTTAATAGGAGCAGATAGTCCAAAGTCCCTGGGCGTCATGGGAAAATGGCACATTCAGCTCATTAGTCTTTTGGGACCCCACTGAATGTAGTCTGCACTGGCCAATGTAATGGGGGAGAAAGCCACGTCATGGTTATCCAATAGGCTACTCTTTGTCTTGAAATGGATTTTACAAATTAAAATTTATTTCAATGGTGTCCCAACATTTCACCTTTGTAGAGTTTTCAAGGGTACTAATATCCAGATTCTCTGAAGTATTAAAAACATAAAATAATAAAAATAAAAACTTATCAATCTTGTCAATAAATTCAAATATTTCACTAAATTCTTAGTTACAGTGACACCTGCCATATCCTAGGATTTTACTATTTTAACTATGGTTTCCTTTTCCGTATTTAAATGTTCTGAAAATAATAAATCAAATAATGGGCCATAACTCCCTATCTTCAGTTTCAAAACATTCTTAATACATGTACTGTATTATATTTATTGTGCCCACCACCGTTTGTGTATGTGTTTTTAGTTCAACCATCAACAACTGCTTCAATCTCAGAGGGTTTGTACCTGATTGCACAGTTTTATCAGTGTGTAACATCACACTGAGATTTCAGTGCTCTCTTGGGCCCTTTGAACACACATTTTGAGGCTCACATAAACATCAACTATTATTCTTTATGCTATTCTGTGCCTAATGTGTTGCTACTTAGTTACCCAAAAGCTTATACATGACTCATGGTTGAGTCTTACCTTTGGCATCTGATAGAAGCTCCTAATGGCATCCATGCAGTAACAGACACCAAACTCTCTCTTCCTCTTGAGCCTGCAACTTCTCGTAACATGTGCCAGAGTGCTGACATCAGCGCATGTGCATGCTGATGGCATGTTTAGTTGCTAGGCAACTGGCAACAATGCTGTTTAGTTAACACAGACAGCAAAGGCCGTGACTGTTGCAGATGCTAATACACACAAAATGGATCTGAAAATCTGCTTGCTTTACAAATTGATGACTATTGTTATCATTAGTCTTGTACTCAGATTACTTCACCCCATCTATGTGTTCCACCCTAGACTACAGCAATTTATACTAATAGAAACATAGACAATGAACACAGAAAAAGACCATCAGTCCATCTTGTCTGCCCATAAAACCCTAACAAACCCAGGATGCATTGTCCATACAGGGTTCTAACTCACACTATCTACCCCAGTCTCCCCTGCTTACCACTGCCACTTTGAGCAACCACTAAGTCCTTCACTCTGTCCCAGCTGTGTTTAAAACCATTGATAGTTGTGGTATCAATGTGCTGACTTAGGGAAAATAGAACAGTGGGCAATTAAGAACGGAATGTTTTTCAATCATGAAAAATGTGTGGTTCTTCATTTTGGAAGAAATAACCCAATGCATGATTATTATCTTAATAATATTAAACTTAAAACATCAAGTTGTGAAAAAGATTTGGGGATACTGATAAATAACAAACTTACATCTGGGGAACACTGTTTAAAAACAGCTAAAACGACCAATGGTCTTTTAAAACAAATTAAACGTACCTTCATTACTCATACTGAACAATGCATTATCCCCCTGTATAGGACTTTTATAAGACCTTATGTTGACTACGGCTCCAAGTTCTGGAACCCCCTATCTTAAGGGAGACATATCTTGCCTAGAACGTATTCAGAGAAGAGTGACTAAAATTGTTCCAACACTTAAACATCTTGATTATACTACAAGATTGAAACACACTGGTTTATATTCGTTAGAAATTAGGAGAAAAAGAGGTGATTTTTTAATGATTTATAAAATATGTCAATCACCCACTCTTATGACCCAATGTGGACTTGATTACTCAACCAGAAGGATAGTCCCTAGATTACATAAGAAACAGCTAAAAATACAACCCTTTAATACTAACAAAAGGGACATTTTTTTCACCATACGAGCAGCAAAGCTGTGGAATAATTTGCCCAAAGAATTAATCACCAAACCTAGTTTTGATGCATTTAAATATAATTTGGATCTATGGATAAGGGAGAACTTATGTTGAGTTCTAATGACCCACAAATTGTGGGGGACAATCTCGATGGGCCACGGCCTTCTTTTGTCCCAAAAACCAAGTAATACCAAGTAAGTTGGCAGAATGTTCCACGGGTCCACCACTCTTTCTGTAGAATAACATTTTCTCATTTCCCTCTTGAACCTCCCCCTCTCAGTTTCCACTCATGCCCTCATGTTTTTGATTTGCTACATATGCTAAATAGTTCCTTTCAGTTTAGCTTCATTCCTTTCAGGAACTTTAAGGTCTATAACACATCTCCACTCTCTTGTCTAGCCTCCAGCAAGTACATCTTCAGTGCCTTGAGCTGATCCTTATAAGATCTGCCCTGCAGGCTATGAATCATTTTGATCACTCTACATTGCAAAGCCTGTCCTTATCTATCATTAGATGAAGACTGCAGAACTAGGCACAGTACTCCAGGTGAGACCTCAACAGTGATCTAAAGAGAGGTATATCAGAACAACAGCCAATCAACTCCTTCTTAGTGCAGTTTAAAGGGGCCACTACAAGGCAAATATAGATCATGAATTACAATGAGAAAGGGAAAATGTGAACCACTAGGAATTGAACCTAGGACCCTAACATTCCGTGCTAGTTCTCTAACAACTGAGCAATGGTTAACACAGTTGCAGCAGCTATAGAGAGGTATAGCACTCTAGGGGCTGTAGAGAAATAGTACTACCTCCTTTTTCTGCTGTTAGTACCCCTTCCTACTGTATATACCCCAGCATATTTTTTCCTTACTGTAGGCCTTGCTATACTGGCATGATTGTTTTAGAGAGTAACTGATGATGAACCCTAGGTCTCTTTCCTCAGAGGTTGTTCCCAGCTTTAACACCCCCCCCTCCCAGTATTATGTTATCAGGTTCTTGATCCTATATGCATCACCTTGCACTTTTTGGCATTGAATTTCAACTGCCAAACCTTTGACCACCTCTCTAGCCTTTGCAAGACTCGTTGCATCTCCCTAACCCCCTCATCGCTATCTACCCTGTCACAAAGCTTAGTGTCATCTACAAAGAGACACATCTTGCCCCACATTTCTTCTCCCATGTTGCTGATGAATATATTGAAAAAGAATGGACCCAGGACTGATCCTTGCGGCACTCTACTGGTGACCTCCCTCTCTTCTGATTTGACTTTGTTAGCCACAGCCCTCTGCTGTCTCCTTCCAACCAGTTTGTCGCTCATCTAACTGTGTCATTCGCTGTACCCAGATCCTCTACTAATCATAGCCAATTTGGGGTGGAGGTCAAATTGAAGCAAACAGCTATAGGGATGCCATAGCAGGATAAGAGATCAGAGCAAAAAAGAGGTTTTCAGGAAAACAATGTGCAGACCCAGGCCATTCCTTCATACTGAACTAAAGACAGACGTTAATTCACACATTGCCATATTTCACATCATAATAGCTCCTACCAGCTGCCAGGCCAATTTGTTTCTTCATCCATGCCTATATTTCTGTTTAAAACCTGTTGTTCAAAGATCGGGTGCATCTCTGCCTTGTCCAGAGATTTTATACAATTACCACCACTGCTGCTGGGATATACTGCCTCTAGTCCCCAAAATTTAAGGGATGACCACGTGTGCTCCACTGTTTTAAAATATTTAACTATGGGTGACTTCTCTTCATGTCTGCATATGTCACCCTTGTGTTCTTGAATTCTTATTTTCAAAGCTCTGCTTTATCCCCCACGTATAGTAAATCACAAGGACACTGTAAAACATAGATAAACCCTGTAGCATTACAGTCAGTGTCTGGCCAGATGTAAAAATTCTGATTCATATGTGGATGCTGAAAACACTGCTTTTTTGGATGTACGTATGCAGACAGAACATCCCCCACACAGTGTCATGACTGGTTGGAGGGGACCTAGAAGCAATTGTCCTCCTACTTGTTTTTTTCTCACAGATCTTACTACTCTGTCTTTACTTTTTGTGCTTAAATTAGTGGTTTATTTCTGAAAGCTGGAATATTTCTTTGATAGGCTGCTAATAGGTGCCAATATTTCTTGATGATTTGTCTTATTTGTTTAGTTTGTGATTATACTTAGTAGTAAAGACACATCTTTCTACTTGCTCCACTGGTGTCCTTTGAATTAGTAGGTCTCTTCTGTCTTTGCTTTGTGTTTTGTGTTCTGCCTTCTGTAAAACAACTAAAGGGTAACCCCTATTTCGGAATCTCCTGTTTTTTTTTTTGTTTATGGTATTCTTGTTCTTCACTAGTTACGTTTGATCCATATGTAGTGGGAATATGGAATGCTGTCTGCCAAAAGTGGCGGATGAAGAGTGTAAAATAGTGCACCTATCTTTTTTTTATACAAAGCTGTTTTAAGTTTCTCTCCCTTTTTTTTTTATAACTACTTTAGGTTAGTTCATGGTAAATTTCAGGTTTTTCCTTCTCGTATTTAGAAATTGACCAGATTCCTGTAGCCCCATTTCTTCTGTCCAGGTGAAGAACATAACATCTCTATAGTGATGCCATGCATCAATATATGGATGATAGAGATTCCTTCCCCTCTCCAGTATTCACTGTGTTCAAAATAACAGAAGTATATAGTTGCATATACCAGAGCCACCTGTGCATAGAAAGTGCCATTAGACTTGAAATAGTTTTTTTTTTTCTGAGTACAATTTCTGCTAGTTCCTGTAGGAGATGAGTTGATGGTTTCATGGGGAGTTAGCCACATCTTTTTTTTTTGTTAACTTTCTTAATACTTCGCCCTATGGGGAACTCTGTCTGGCATTCTTCACCTCACCCCAAGCTCTACCTCCCACCAGAGACACCTTCTTCTCCTTGCACCAGCCTGATGCACCCCTTAGCTCTGAACCCCGTGGTGGGGCCGCCCTATCCACCCAGGGTGCGCGACGTAGAATTTAGTGTGCCAGGCTGGACAATTGGCCTGGAGAGGAGAAATGTCCAGTGTTGGGAGTGTGGCCTGGTGAGGACAGAGGTCCCTCCTTCGACTATCCCCAAGGATGTTTTTTTTCCCCATATTACCCCAGGAGAATAGCCATGTAATGACGTCAGCATGGCTACCCATAGACGTCTGCCACTCTCCTCCCTCTTAGTTGCTCGGTGCTAGTAGTACCCCCAGTCTCCACCGGGGATCTCTACTATGCCAGAAATACTGTGGATCCCTCCCTAGGGAGAAGAGAGCAATCCTTCGGGCACTCGATCCTCTCCCTTCCCTGCCAACCTCCAGTGTCCGAGCTCGTTCCCCAACTCAGGTCACTGGCATGGCGCGAGGTGTGGGGTCCAGTGCCTCAACCCACAGCACCACTAGACTGGCCTGGATTAGTCACATTTTACCCATACTAATTATACCTTCCCTATGGGGAATAGAGGTGTGTAAATATAAGATATCTTATATCACTAAAAACCTTCCTGACTTCCAACCCCTGTTTGAAATGTTTTTCCAAGATTTTTAACATATGAGAAGTATCCTTCAGGCATGCCACCATATGTTCAAACTGTGGCTGTAGGTGGAAATTAATGTATAACACTATGTGTTATACATGGAATCATTCCCAGAAACAATCAGTTTCTCTGGAGGGTATCTTTGGTTCTTGTAAATCTTAGGAATGCTATAAAAGTCTGGAATGATCAGAAACATTTTCTGTAATAATTCATCTTCTTACTCTTGGCTCCACCTCAGAGACAAATACTCCTCTAGTCTGTCTTTTTATGGTATTTTGTAGTTCCTATGTGTTGTTCTGTATGATAATTCTACAATTACGTGTATCTTCATGTAACCTTAGATACAGGTTTTTGCACTGTAATCTGTCCTGGACTACTATCCCTGCCCCCCACCGTTGACTTTTTTTACTACTATCTCCAGTTATATTCTGAAGCTCCTTATTCTCTTTTTTACTTGAATTATTGGTAGCAGGATATAAGTCTCTTTTGTTTACAAAAAGTGCCATTATTTTATTCTCTACTATTTTACAGAATGTCTCAACTGCTAGATTTTTACGGGGGGGGGGGGGGGTTCTGATTTTACTTCTAAAGCCCTTTTTGAGTTTCATATTCTTGTATATTCTCTTCCTCATACAGGCTTTTTAACCTCAAAGTCCTAAAGAACCACTAAAGGTCACTGTCCAATTCAAAACGGCATAGTGGCTGTGTTGGTGCATACGATAATCCTTTGTTTAGTATTACAATTTCTGAGTTTGTGAGAGTTCTCTTGCTCAAACTAAAAATTACCATCATTTTGACTAATTGCCCCTGCCCCCTTCCCTTTTGGGGGTTTGAGTCCTGTTATTCCTGATACTCCTGGTGCCCCTGAATCTACTGCTATGTTTCTCTCTATTTCCCACGGGGTGCTAGCCAAATGGCTCCTGATCTCATATCACTGTTCTTGATCCCCCTCCCTTGTCTTGTTGAGGATCCTGGCCTGTTGTGGTTCTCTGCTGTCTGTTCCCAAAAAAAGGCTGCCTGCCTGTTTAGAGGAATCTGTTGCTCTCTCCAGTGTGACTGGAACTGATGTCCATTTCACTTTCTTGTTGATCATAATTTCTCCTTGGTGCATATTTTATGTAACTGTGCACTTTGTTGTCTC
Source organism: Neoceratodus forsteri (assembly GCA_016271365.2). Taxonomy (NCBI): domain Eukaryota; kingdom Metazoa; phylum Chordata; order Ceratodontiformes; family Ceratodontidae; genus Neoceratodus; species Neoceratodus forsteri. The sequence goes on along the minus strand of CM057449.1, from coordinate 1,558,513,229 downwards.
TGTAATGTACTGTATCCCTATAAAAATGTTTTGTCTTTTGTTGTTTTATTTTTTCTTCCAAATCTGAAATAATTTTCTTTAGAGATTCAATGTTGTTGTTGAATTCTGCAAAATCCAATTTAGTTTGTAACATGTCCTGGTCTCTCTTTAGCTCCTCACTAAGTTTCTTTCTTTCTTTCTTTCTTTCTTTCTTTCTTTCTTTCTTTCTTTCTTTCTTTCTTTCTTTCTTTCCTCTATGAGGGCTAACATAAAGTCTGCACTCACCTTATTCCTTATGCCATCCTATTCATTCATAAGAGTCTGGGATGTAACTCCAGTACTGGGTTCAATCCTACTATGAAGTCCTCTTGGAATTTTATGATGGTCAAGATATTGGGTGAGAGCAAGTGTGTGCCACTGCAACCTGTAATCCTCATACATCAGATTTTCAATTTTTTTGTATTATGTTTTTACTGGTTTCTCCTATCTGCATGCATAGGTCCCTCCCCCTTCTCATCTGAGTTATTAGAGCATTTCTTTGTTCCTCTGTAAAAGAAATACATTATACTGTAAAACATTATGCACAATTAGTCCTATGTCTGTGAAAGCATTTAGGCCAATATTTTCAGGAAACATAGCAAATATACAGTACAATGTCTAACTAATATAAAACACTCCCCCAGCTAAGTATGAGTCCCTTATATAGTGTACTATAGAAGAAAATCCTTCTTTCAGTTTTCTTCTTCTGGTTTCTATATTATATTATCTGCCGACACTGTCTATTTATCTATGTATCTAGGTATCTATATGACCAACATCAAAAGCTGTCATGTTGACTTTGCAAACTGTGGCCTACTTAACAATGCAAGGTTCCCGGGTATGGTGGGAAAATATCCTATCCAGTTCATAAGTCTTTGCTGACCCCACCAAAAGTAGTCTGCACTGGTCAATGAAATGGTTTTTAATGCATAATCAGTAAGCTAGTCTTATTCTTGAAATGGATTTTACAACTGCAAATTTATTTTCAGTAGCACCCTGGCATTCTGCTTTTGCATCTTTTTCAAGGGGATTTATGTCCAGATTCTGTGAAGTATTCAAACACTTAAAATCAAAAAAAAGAAATTTAGCAATTTTGTCAATAAATTCAAATATTTCATTGTGTCCACAGTCATACCTGTGAAGTCCTATGGTTTAACTACTGTACTGTGATTTTCTCTTCCTTATTTAAATGTTCTGAAAAGAATAACTCAGACAATGGACCATAACTCCTTACCTTCAATTTCAAACAGTTCATAATACATGCATTAAACTTACTGTACCCACCACTGTTCGTATGTTTTTTTTTTTTATTTCAAGCAGCAACATGTGCTACACAATATGAACACAGAGGTTTTGTACTTGACTGCACAGTTTCATCAGTGTGGAAAATCACATTGCGACTTCAGTGCTCTCTTGGGCTCTTTTACTTGCCTATGAACACACATTTCATGCTTCATATAAACATCAGCTATTATTCTTTATGCTAGTCTGTTCCTAATAAGTTGTTTCTTAGTTACTGAAAAGCTTGTAGTGGACTCATAGTTGTCTTAGCATTGGCGTGATAGATGCTTCTAATGGAATCTGTACAGAAACAGATGCTAAACCCTCTGTCCCACATGAGCCTGCACGTGCCCCTGGTGCACACCAGCATGCTGATTTCAGTGCATGTGTGTGCCAATTGCAAGTTCAGTAACTAAGCAATCAACAACAATGCTGTCTAGTGTCCCTAGTGTGTCTTGACTACTCTGTGCTCAGTGCTCTCTGCTTTAAAAAAATAGCTAGAAGCAGGGACCCCACTGCAAAGAAAAGAAAAGAAGACAGTGCCTCTCCTTATGATTATCCTAGGTAAGTGAATTGTATCATCATACCAAGTGAACAACTGCTCTGTCTGAGTTTGCTTAATTATTGAGTAACACAAAATGTGTGTTAAACTTTTCTGTTAGGTGCAGTACATTGCAATATATATGTAGATATGTATATGTATGTAAATAATATAGTAGAAGATGCAATAGCAGTCACTTGTCTAGAAACACTGGTTGAATACTTATTCAAATACAAAGTAGTGTTTAAAATTCTTACATCTGTTGTAAATATACATTTTCACAAATATAAAAGCAGAACCATTCTGAGCAAACTATGGTGGTTGAAAGGGGATACTGCATACATTTTTGTTTGAATACAGGAACGTTGGTTTGTTTTGTATTTTCACCCCCCTTATAGAATTGTTCCAAGGCTCTGTCAGAGATCACGTAGAGTAATTTTTCCCATCAATCTTTGCTGTGCAGCCATGCACAAATGCAGTAGGAAAAAAAGGAGGGGGGAGCAGAAATCAAATCACTTAATTGCAGCATTTTTCATCTACATCTTTTGTTTTATGGTGGTAAAGGCCCTGAAGTAGCCTACTATGATTCATGGCTGTCACTGCTGCTGTTAGCAGTTCAATCCTTCATTCTGGGTAGCCTGGAACTGAAAGTACCTACACAATTACTTTGATGAATATGACTTGTTTGTTTTTTCCCATTTTTAGCAGAGAAAGGTTGTTTGCTTAATACAGACATTTAAATAATAAGATAGCAGCCAAGCATTTGCATGACACTTTTAGGACATTGAAGGGGATAGTCCTACTGTGATGTTATCACTTCAGTCTAAATGTTTCAGTGTGCACATTTACAAGGCAAGTATCTCTGGCTCTCATATAGGTTCAAGAAATATGTAGAGCTCAAAAATCATAGGATCTTTGGAAATGTTGACCAAAAAAGAGAGCAGGGCTGGGATTTTCGAAGAGGGCAGGACAGAGACACAAATGCATGTTTCACCTGTGACTACTGCTGACCGGTTTGTAATGATTTTTCAAATAGTCCCATGCTTTTGTAACAGTTTCAGTGACTTTCAGCTGTTTGTGTCCACAAAATGATGCATCATGTTTTTGACACATGTGCTTCACATTTGGATGCTACTGTGTACGAATGTCTGATGCTGCTAGTGCATCTAATGGATGGCCTAGCAGTTCGAATGGATAGTTGTTTTGAAAATATGGGTTTGTGGGTCCAAAATGGATCCACTTGGAAAATCCTGCTTCAAGTGCCTATCGTGTTCTTCTTCTGCTATCCAGGCAGTGACTGCATTCAATAGCCTGTGAACAAGTTGTAGTCTTTGCTTAATGAGAAGAGGTGCCAGTACATTTTATAGACTTTTGTATTACACAAAGGAAGACCACCAGTGGCAAAAACCTGTCGAAACCCAAGGTCAGTTGATCCTAGCAGGCAGGTTACAAGTCCTAGTAACTGACAATTTTCTCTGGTACCTTAATTTTTGTATAGAAACATCCTGATTCTGCCCAATCAAGTGATACTGTCTGAGCATGGTGTTCTCCAATGGTTGTACTGTAAGCATGACCTACAGTACCACCCTGAATCATAGGAGTCAGGAAGTACTGTGGAGGCGGTGCTTTCAGATTCCAGAGGAAAGGAGGTTGACTCTGCTGCCTGAGCTCCTTCCTTGGTGGGTACACAGCAGACTTGAATGTTGCAGGTAGCCATTTAATGGCAGCCCCCCCTTCAGGTTGACATGATGTACAATGTCAGTAGAGAGTGGGCTGAGGATGGGATTGAAAATGGAATACAAGCCCTGATGGCAAATGTTGCTGCCTCCCGTCCATGTCACCAGGCCCAGTGTGCCTGCACTACTTTCTCCCCTGTGGCTGTCTGAAGTTAGAGTTGTAAATGTCAAAGCACAGTGGCATGCTCAGAGCCTACCAGGCTGGACTTTCATGTTGGTTAGAGAGACCACAGGGCTGCTCTGCACCAGAGGCAGGGATGCTTGAACCTGTGAAGCCAGTAAGTAGAGAGATCAGGATGGGCAAACATAGAGGATGTATAGAGAAAAATCCAGTGTTGAGAAAAAGTAAGTCAAAATAGAAAATCATTTTCTGTCTACAATATATTGTCGCAAAGGCAGAAAAAATGGCTTATCTGTGATATTTTTGTGCAGTAATTTAAAACTGTTTTTAAGTCTGCACAATAACAGCAGCATTAAATATAAGGGGAAATGTCCATGATGTCAGCAAAGACCCTAAGATAAGCTCAATGAGGCAACTCTTGGTAAAAAATGTTATTTCATCAGATCTGCATTGTCAGCACAAAATGTAACCCTTTTTTAAAAGACAAGAAGATGGGACAGGGATTTAATTTCTTCATTAACACACCCAGTGCAGAATTACTAGTATGCCTTGCAGCACAGCGTTGACTCTGGTATAGTTGAAATATGAAGATTGACTTGTTCCAGCACCATTATAGGGAACATATTGTTTTTTGAATCACTGTACATTGTTTGATGTTTTGTTTGGGTGGGGAGGGGGATACCGCAAATTGTCATTGTATTCTAGACAGCATCTCTTCACACTTAAATCTAATTAGAATAGTTTGTTCTACTGTTTATTGATATAGTCATATATCTGTCGTGCCTCATTCGGGTTGATAATGTAAGTCACAGTCTCTACTTTTTTTCCTACTGCCAGAGTCAGATATTGTCAAATTTTTCTTTTGATCTTCATTTCTCATTGCAAACTTGCAGCTTTCATTAGATGTGCTGCTATGCAAGCCCCTTGAAAAACTGATGTGAGACTGGGAATTTAAATGAGCAGAATACAATTATTTCTTTTGCATACTGTAGCCAGGTTCTACACTTCTTAGTCATTGCGCTCCCATTTCTCTAGGTGCTCCTGCGCTAAGTAATTATGGATAAATTAGAAGTGGGCTAGAGAGCCTTTGTCATGGGCTAGTACAATTTCAACCATGACAGACTCAAATTTAAGCACTTTGAATAAGCACCATGTCTAGCTGAAATGTGGTGATCACTATTACACTTTGTTAATGGATTTTAGACAAAAATGTTCTGCTTTGTAACATTAAAGTTTAAGAAATGCTGCCTCAGACTGGTGCTTCATGGAGTATACAAGTAGGTGCATGAGATAGGTGAGAATTGTCCAGGGCAAAAAAGCATGCCACTTGCTTTGGTTTAACCCTCTCCACCCTTTGTTTGCAGCTCTACTTCTGCTGTTTTCTGAAGTGCATTTCATGCACAGTGTAGTGTGTGCATATGTGTGTGTGTGTGTGTGTGTGTTTGTGTGGTTAAGCACAGAGAGCTGGTGACTTGCTCAAGGTCAAGTGATGGTGAGCTGGTGACTTGCTCAAGGTCAAGTGGTGGTGAGCTGGTGACTTGCTCAAGGTCAAGTGATGGTGGTGGGATCTGAACCTGTCTCATGGCTCACAACTTTATGCTCTAACAACTTGGCATCATTGTATCGTGAGTTTACAGTATTGTTTTCAATCAGTATTTTATTTCCAATCTCCCGACCTGCCCCTATACAGACTGATCCCCACAGACCCATCACCTGGCTCTCTAGGCATCTTTGTGCTCTGTCATCCTCTGCCACAAGACCATGGACATGCCCAGTCACTGCTGAGGGCCTGTGGGGGACTGGGCCATCATCTAGTCGCAGTCTGTTTTTTTCCACCATTTTCCCTTCTTGGGTCCACAGTATATGTAGAAATGCATTTTGTGAGTTCTGCCCCTGTAGAGACACCCCCTGCATCATGCAGGTTGTGTCCCTTCTTGTGCAGTCCCATTAAGCTGCCACCCACATTTATCTAGGTGGAATTCACCTAGAAGAAAATGTTCATCCCCACCACAAGGGAGAAGAGCTGTCCTATTGATACTTAAGCCTCCCTTCCCTAGCCAGCCCCAGAATGATCTGTGTCCATTACTGAACCTGGGTCAGAGGTGTAGCAGACAGTACAGTAGCTCTGCCACCATGCTACTAGTCTGGCCTGCCTTCCAGTTTAAATTGTTAGCACTACTTAATTAACAATAAAGTTACATCACTGGATTAAAACTAGCTACACTACTTGACGCCACAGTGGTTGTTCATCTTGCCACATCTAGCTGTACCAAATATACCAATTCACTTGCCCAATGAGCACAATGGAGGGTTGTTTACTCTTTCTGTGACTCTCTGATTTGGATGGGAGACTAGAGGGCTAGATTTAGAAAGTGCTCCGAATGCCACCCCCAACACACATGTTTAGCTGGAGGAAGCATATATTTTTTTCCAAGTAGAAATGTTTTTCCTGTATGCATTATTTTTTTTAATTAATTTTTATTCAGAAATTATAAGAAAAACTTTTACAAACAATTCCCATATGAAACAATATACAGAGGCATTTGAGACACATTCACATTATGATACAGTAGCCAAGCAAGTGTATGTTTCACATTAGTTACTAGTACAAGGGGGTTATACAGAGAACCAGTTAATACCATGATATTTCTTATCAACAGAGTATTAACAGTCAAATGCTTGGGTGTTGTACACTATTGTTAATTGTGGTTTAAGTAACTGGTTACTCCCAGTAACCTAATAATACCCATCAAGAACTTCAGTAAAACTACCATTTCAGTTAAGAAACCCAGAGCCCTTGTGTAAACTAATTTTACAGGATAAACTGCAGCATATAAAATGAAATGACAAATATTGCTTCAATTCCGTATTTTTGGTAAAATTACTTAAATCATGACGGTCTGAGCCACTTTTTGATTGCTGTTGTGAGACGACTGTCCTGCACATGGCCAGAAAGTGACAGAAATGGTTGTTGATGGTGGAAAAGTTGTCTACTGTGTAATTATTTTCAAGTTTCAGCAGTGAGAAAGAAATGACTGTGTGTTCAGCTCCAGTGCAAATCTAGCAAGGCCAAAGAGGAAAAGTTCATCTAGCTCAAAAATGAACAATACAAAAGACACATTTTAGAACAGGTTCTTTATCTTTTCATGAAAATAGTAAGTCTACTGTAATAGGCTAGGAGAGACAGTAGAGACAGAATATTTTTAATTTTGCTTCATCCTTGCTTTTTCTGTTGTGTTTTCTGTCTTCTTCTGTCTTTCTGTTTTCATATTTTATTTATGGCTCAGTATCATTGTACTTCAACTAATGAATTGTAAAAAAAATGTTCCTGTTTTCCCTACTGCAACCCCTCTTCCAGAATATACCTGGAAGCAAGCTCTGGCATATTTATTTATATATTTATTTAATTAACTTTGTTGACTGGGTAGGTGCACTGGCAGCAAGTGTGTTTTCCAGTCATGACTCAGGTACAGTAGCACAGACAAAGGGTAAAAATGGTACATACATGATATAATACAGGATATAATACATGATACATGATATAATACATGATACAATGCATTGGGGTGAAGGTTCATTGTGTCACGAATTATACAAGGCATCAGACATGGAACTATACTAGAGATTGAAATATCATAATTTGGTGCAGGGGAACATACAGCAAATATGTTAGTATAAAAAGATAATACAATAAGAATATAGCAAGCAGGAGAAGATGCAATGAACCAAGTAGGTACAAGCATCAGGCATCAGACAAGGGTGAGAAGAGTGAAACACAAGAGCAATTACAAGTAAAAGGAGATTGGGAGGTGTACATGGGAATATTGCAGGGGAAGGGGAACTTAAGAGAGATAGGAGAGTTAAAGTGGGATAGAAAGGGTGATGGAAGAGGGTGGAGAATATTGAAAAAGAGGGGGGAGGATATTACTGGTAAAGAGGGGGGAGATCAGAGAGGGAGTAGTATGTCTGCCTATGTATTACATAGGGAGGTAAGTGCATAGTTGTGTTCTAAGGGTGACAAGTAGGAGTTAGGGGAGGAAAAAGGGAGAAGAAATTCAGGAGCTGGGGAGCAAAGGTAGTGGGGGTATTATGGAGGAGATAACGGGCTGGTTGCACATAAAATTAGTGAAATGTTAAGTGCATAGCTGGGTGCGAAAGGGTGGGGGAGGGGTGAGGAGAGCAGAAGGTGAAGAGGAGGTGAGGGGGAGAGGTGATAAGGGAGGGTAGTAGGCAGCAGTTTGATGGAAATTAGTGGAAGCAGTGACAGGCTTGCGATGAGGAGTAGTGTACTTTTAGAAGCTTTGTAAAAGCTATGGTGGTTAGTGTTTTTTTGATAGGAGGAAGAAGAGAATTCCAAATAGATGCAGTACGGTAGCTAAATGAATGTTGTGCCATGTTGGTATGAAACATGGGGATTACAGGTTGTTATTTGCAGCAGAACAGGATTAGGGGAGATCCACAAGCTTGAGTTGTTTTTTTAGGTAGGCAGGTGTGTCAGATTGCACCATTTTCTTTACAAATGTGGCAAGTATCAGATTAGCTTTTAGTGCAGGAGGAAGCCATTTTAGGGAGTCAAGGGCTATACAGTGGTGTTTGTCAGATCTACTCCCTGAGGCAAATTTACTGATTTTGTAGTTCAAGGCACACTTTTTTTGTAGGGTGGTTTTGTTGCAACATCAATGACAAATGAGCCGTATTCAAGGGAGGGGACACGGTTTACCATTGTGATCTGTGTTCTGGCAATAAGAGTTAAGAACTGTTGCATTCTGTAAAGGCAGCTGAGTTTCTGGTGAAGGAGTGATGTGGTATGCTGGATATGGGACTCGAAGGACAATGTGGGCTCAAGGTGAACACCAAGGTACTTAAAGGATGTGGCATTTACTAGGGGAGCACCATTTGCTATGGGGATTGAGAACATAGGGCATAGCTTGGTTATATTGTTCCTTCTCCTGAATAGCATGAACTGTGTTTTGGGGAAATTGAAGACCATTTTTTCACTGGAGAATCAGTCCTGGAGCCTGGCTAGGTAGGTGCTATGCGATTGGTTGATGACGTCAATGTCGTTGTTATGGGTGAAAAGAACTGCATCATCTGCATACAGGAGGGACTGTATGGGTTTGAAGACTGTGGACAGGTTGTTTATGAAGATGGTAAAGAGGGAAGGGCCTAGATTGGAGCCCTGGGGGACATGGGTGTCAGCAGGCATACTCAGTGTACTCTGCTGAGTACAGTAAAATCTGAAAGATCCAGGGGCAACATGAGCCTCAGGCCAGGGCAACAAACATAACAGAGCCGGTCCTTGTTGTGGTACAGAGGCTTATCACAATGTATCCTAATTACTGTAACTAAATGCCAGCACACTTCTGTGTGACTGGGAGTGTGTTTTAGATAAAATAAAATGTGACTCTATGAGGATCATTGGCTTACAAGATATTGTTGAATGAAATGGGGTGAAGCAATGTCTGTGTGGTGGGGCAACACATTTTATTTTGTGTTTATGGGGGGGCAGGGGCAACAGTTCTATCATCGCTTGTCTTGAGTACAAGTTTAAAATTCCTGGCTACACCCCTGCTGGGGGACACCACTGGTAATGCTATTTACAGTGGATAAATTGTTACCTATTTTTACTGTCTGCATTCTGAGGTTGAGGTAGTCTGAGAACCAGACTAGAGTGGATGATTTGAGGCCCAAGTCAAGTAATCTGTCTATCAGCAGTTTGTGATCAACCAAGTCGAAGGCCTTGGGCAGGTTCACGAACACAGTTTCAGTCACTAGACCCTTGTCCATTGAGTGGTAGATGGCATCAGTGAAATCAATTAGGGTGGTGTCAGTGCAATATCCTTTGGAAAACCAAGCTGCTCAGGGCATATTAGGTTGTATTTCTGCATATGTTCAACAAGTTGGTTATGGACAAGCTTTTGTTGCAGTTTAGCAAGAGCAGAGAGAAGTGAGATGGGGTGATAGTTCTCAAGAGATGTCTTTTTGCCCTTTTTGTGTAGTGGGATGACTATAGATGATTCCAAAGGGCAGGCACTGTGCCAGTTGAGAAGGACATATTGAAAAGCTTTGTTACAGAGGGAGCAATTTTGGATGTGGCAAGCCTGAGGAATTTGGGTGAGAGATCGGCTGGGCCAGCTGATTTGTCTTCTTTTAGTGAGGCAAGTTGTTTGTGAATGTGGCAACAAGTAACCCATTTTAAATAGAAGGGGGGGTGTGCAGTTCTTGTTTAGAATTTGTGGGCCTGGGTGTGGGGATAGCGTTGGTTCTATATTTATCCAAGTCACAGAAAAAGCTGTTGAAGAGCGTGGTGATTTTTGCTGGGTCGGGGTGGCTAACTCTGTTAAGGTTGATGGTGAGGGGAGGTGGTGGGGAGAGGTTTTTAATAAGAGAGTTTACTAATTGCCAGAATATTTTTGGGTTGTATAGGCTTAATAGTTGTTTTTTTGGTACTGTGACTTGGCTCTGAAGATTTCTTTCTTACATTCATTCCTATTGGTCCTATAAACATTCCAGTCAGCAGCAAGTTGGGATTTCTTGAATTTACTGCAGGATGCATTTCTACTATGCATCAAGGTGAAGATATTGCTAGTAAGTCAGCTAGGTTTCTTTGGCTTGACCTTGCGAGTAGGTAGAGGGGCATACTTGTTTAGGATGGCTGTGAAAGAGTTTATGAAATGATTAAGTGCCACAATGACATCTGTGGCCAGATCTGGGGGGGTCTGGTCTATACATGACAGGTCATGTAGGGAGGATGCAGGGTTTAGGCTGACGCAATTTCTGAAATAGATAAGCTTATGCTGTGAATTTTTGGGGGTGCTGTTGTGCCATTGGCAGTAGTTAGCCATGTGGGCACTTACTGAATGGCTGAGTGCACCTGAAGGGATCATTTTTTCAGATTTTTTGACCGATCTCCAGTCAATCAAGGCGTGATTGCCAGTTTTATAGTTAAGTCTAGTAGGGATTCACAAGATTTGATGCAGTTGGCATGAGTCAAGTGTAGATTTGTACTGAGCTTCATTGTCCAACCAATTTGGGTTTAGATCGCCTAGTACAAGCAGTTCAGATGAGAGGAACTGGTTTACCATAAGGGAGAGGTCATGGAGACCATTTAGCCCTGCTTTGGGTGGGTTGTATACACAGCAAAGTTTGATCAGTTTCTTACCGAGAGTAATATTAACAAATATCCATTCGCATGAGGACACTGCAGAGTGGGGAGGATTGCAGATTTCTGCCTCAAGGTCAGAGTGGTTATAAAACATTGTTCCACCTCCTTTTTTGGAGGTCCTGTCCTTGCAGAAGATATTGAGTGAAGGAGAGTTATTTCTGCATCAGTAATTGCAGGGGTGAGCCAGCTCCTGGGGAGTGCAAGTACATCAGGCTTAGCATGCCTTTTCTGGTCACTGATCTTTAAATAAACTGTATGACACTTTTCTTGAAAGGCTTTATTGAAGATTGCAATATGTTGCAATGGACCAGCACAGATACTGCACATGGATTTTACATAACACAAGCTTTTGGGCTACACAAGTCCCTTTCTCAAATGCTTCAGTTGTCCAAGCAAAAGAAGCATGTTTTATTTTTACATGATGTTACAGTGTTGCTGCATAACTTTACAATCTGTTACCATTAAAGCACCTGACCAAGGAACCTACTGCATGTCACCACAAAGCTCATGTACTGAAACATTTAGGTATTTTATTGATGTTGGCCCGATGAAAAGTATAATTTTTGACCAATTCAGTTTTCCAAAGACTAAGATGGATACAAACAGTCTCTACTTGAAGGGTTTACAACATACTACCAAGGCATAGAACATCATATCCATGTTTGATGTCCCAGTGACACTACACCATCATTTGCAGTGGCCAAAGGGCCAGAGACAATGGCCTTTTCATGTACAGTAACTATATGGAATGAATGTGTAAAACACAGTGGCCATGGATTGATGGGTAGTAGAGAGAGTTAGAAATAGATTGACAGACAGACAAACAGAAAGGCAAGCAGACAGAAAGATAGCCATCCAGATACAAAGATAGATAGATATTGTATTTTCCACCCGGTCATTGCAATTTCTTGCTCCACTTTCTTTCTGCAGTATTTAGTAAGGAAGCATAACTTGTTTCAACTAGGAATGAGCAGAACTAGTTCCTATAGCAAAAAATTGCTAGAACCAAGGCTGGTTCAAAATTTAGAATACAGTTAACCTTCCCTTAAAACAACAGTTCTAGTGGGTTGAAAGGCATATTAGTAATTGGCACTGCCTTAGCATATCATTAATATATGCTAATTACTAGTCTCAGAAAGATGCTCAGAAACTATTTATTTAATGTGTGTTCAAAAGGTTCTATGGGATAAAAATCTCATTGGCGTGCAAGCAAATTATGAAAATACAAACTAAGCAAATATTAAATATTTAAAGTGCAATAAAATCAACCAAAACACAAACATAATCCTTCACAGTTTAACAAATCAACTTTGAAAGCAGCATTAATGGAAGCTAAGATGGGGAGATTCTCCATACTGGGGTCCAGTGAGTTTGAAAAGGAAGGCGTGCCAAACAAAAAGGTTGACTTGACAAAACGAATGTTAGCTTTGGTATAAGCAATGCACAATTTGGGACATCCCTTAGTCCATAATTGGTAAAAGGAAAAATAAATCTTTCAAAAAGGTATGGGGCAGAGAAGTTATGAAGGGACTTAAAATATGTTTACTCCAGCTTAGCCCCTCCTTTTTATTTATTTCAAAGTTTTACTGGGAAAGTAATACAGAACTGGTAGCAGCTCATTTCCAGATGTGTACTGGTGGGAGGGGAAAAGAAGAGAACAGCACAGATACAAGTACAATGTGCAAAAATGATATGCTATGGAAATTAATATAACAAAGTGCACAATTGCAAGAACGCATATGAATAAAAATTGCATACCGTAAAGAACCATACAGTAAATTGTGGAACTGGCAGAAGAACAATTAAATAGTGATAAAAAAAATGAGGAACATGGAGTAATAACTGATAAAATGGGGGGATGGAGTAGTGCTAGGGACATTGTGTGGTGGAAGGCTGGTGACAGGAGTACCCCAATATTAGAAGCAACTACAGGAGCAAACTAAGAAATCACAGAGGAGAGATTTCAGAATGAGGAAGGAAGGAGCAGACTGAACAGAAGGTGGGAGAAAGCCACAAAGTTTAGGGAAGTGGAATGAGAAGGCAACTTTAGAATGTTATAGATGGTGTAACAATCAATGTTCAGGTAACCCAGTATGTAACAGACAGGCAAGTTTAGTTATAAATAGTAAAATCTTTACTCAAGGAAAATTTTAGCAGATAACTTGCAGACAGAACATGCCACAGACTCCAGACTTAATGTCACAGGGAGGTCTTTTCGAGCAGTCTCTGCTGTCCCTTGCTAAGTTCATCTTCATGGCCCGAGCTAGCTAGCAGTTCAAAACTTGCTGTATTTGTACACACTGGCTTTTCTGTAACTGACCCATTTTGTACTAACACCACTCTGTCAATACAACTTATCTTTGTACATACTGTCTAATCACAGCAGTTTCTGTAACACTGTTTCATAACCACAAAGAACAAAGTTTACTAATCTTCTCCAGCTGCATTTATCTTGTTCTCAATCAAGTATCATATTATTTTACAGCATATTTCTTTATTCCACTAAAATATAATAGTTAAACTCAGCTTTATTAAGGTGGCAGACTCTAAGGAGGAAAAGGGATTATTTGGCGATAAGAAGTAGTTTGTTTCAAAAGACTGGCCTTACGGTGCCCTACATATGCCCAACCCAATAATGGTAGCTTCTCTTTATGTAACATATGCAGTTGCAGTCAAATTAAACTCTTCCTGGACTGTTACTAAAAATGACCTGCAAATCAGAACCCTGCCACTCAGCATCATCATGTGGCAATCTCCCTCAAGTGGCCAGCCAGTTGGTCTCTCATTTCTACTCTGCTCCTCTATTTTCTCACTGTTCATCTGTTCTGTTGATGCTGTACAGAGGGACAGCTGTCCTCTGATCAGCAGGTTGCTATGTGTCCACACCATCCTTCATGTCCAGGCCTCCAGTGCCCCAGGTGATAAAAGCCTGGTACTGGGCTATGGTACTCACTAGCAGATATTGCAGCCATCTTGGGTGGCTGCTCAACTCTCTTTGTCTCTCTCTGATTCTACGCTGGTGATGCTTATCATTGATGGATTGCTGGATAGCAAGAGAAGCCTCCATTTAGTTGAGTTGAGAATCTGCTTGCAGTGCTCAGTTCATCCTTGTAGATGCATAGTCTGTGTCTGCACATCCCAAACACTCCAGACAGTGTTCTAGTTCAGATGAGATCTCATACCCATCTGCCTTGAAGGCAATTCAGTCCTTGTACTTAACTGGAGGGGAGGGGAGGGGAGAAGTGACAAACCTAATTTTTTCATTTGAACTGTCAGTCAGATGAGCAGTCCTGAATGTCTTTTGCAAGACAGGTGATTGGCCACTGCAACAGCACCTAAATTAGGTCCATAGTTAGTCCATAGCCCCAGATGTTCTCTAAGTTATCAAACAATCCTGATTGGCCGGAACAGTGCCCTTCAACCGTATTGCCATGGCTGGATGGGTCAAAGGGTGGCAACATGGCTGCTGATTTGTAGTCCCAAGGGCAGTTTTCACAAAAGCCCTAATTTTCACAATGCAGACCATTTCAGGACAGTGCAAACACACATTCACTTCAGTCGGTACACAGATCAGGTGATTCCAAGTCCAGTCGCTGATACTACAGTGTCTGATCCATCAGTGGTGGTGAACTCTTTTGATGTACAGTATAAGCAAGCAAGAGAGTGTTATAGGCATGGTAACCCACAAGGGAGGTTACAATAATGTAGAGAGTGGAGTTAAAATAGTCAGATGTGTTTACATATGGTATCACCGCACTCTAAAATCATCAAAATGGCTTGTGTAACAATAGGCTGTCTATCAAATTGTGATAGCTGTGTCTGGCACATCTGAGAATGCCTAGGCAAGTTAGAACTTTTGTAGAGGTGTGAATAATATGATCTCCAAATGTTAAAGAAGAATATGATCTTGAAATGTAAAAGAAGAAGAAAAATTACACTGAAATACTTTAATTTAGATACATTGTCTACAAAAGGGGTGATAATTGAAATTGAAAGGGAGAAAGATAACCATTTTAAGTAAAGTGGTTTACTGAAAACCATACAGTACATTTGGTTTTCTTGGCATTTACTACAGAATTATCTAGGAACCAAGAAAGTAGATGATTATAAGCTGATTGCAGTTGAAAATTAATAGTGTCAATGGATTTTCAGGAGAACAATAAAACAGTGTCATCAGCATGTAACCTAATAGAACAAGATTAAATAACTGTGGGAAGAGGATTAACAAACAAAGAAAAAATAATAGGACCAAGTATAAAGCCCCCGGGAACAACCAGTGAAACATGCAAAAAAGTCAAGTCCAGCACTCACCATCCAATTCAAAGTAGCTAAAACACAAGGGTCCATGTACAAATGGCTATGTATTGCAGGTACCAGTAAAAACAAGTACTTGTGTTTTGCATTGCTCATTTTTGCCCCAGCACCCTAACCCCAGTGTGGCATCTGCTTGTTTTTTCCTTTTGAACCAGTGAAACAGTAGAGATATAACAGCCCCATGCAACTGGTTGTAAACAAATAGATATATAAGATGCAAACCAATCAATAACTTTATCAAAAAAACATAATAGGCAAACTGATTAAAAAAATGGAATGATTTATTAGATCAAAGTCTTTCAAAGATCAATGAAATTGAGTCGATAAAAAAAAATATATCCAAAGAGCAAGATACCAGGTCATGAAACCTGACCAAGGTGGTTTGTGTAGAAAACATAGGCTGAAAACCAGATTGAAAATTAGAAAGCATAATGTATATTGACAGTGAAACAACATAATTTGATCATGAATTATATAACCTTGGATGTAACAGGTAGGAAAGAAATAGGTTGATAGTTGTCAGTAGACAATTTAAAACCAAGGTTTTGAAGAGGAATCCCAAAAGAGTGACTTCAGGCTGAAGAAAAGACTGTAAAAGATAAAAGACAAATTAGAAAGGAAAGAAAGAGGAAGTGCAGTCACACTGGAGCCTGCCTTTGAATTATCCAAACCTTTGGCAGTATCGATTTTCAACCCATATACAATAATAAATGAAAAAACGCTTTGGGATCAATATGCTTAAAGTAAAATAATGGGGTATTAGAAAACCTTCTACCAACAGGCTCCAAAAAGATATGTCAGGTCTAGCAGCAGTAGAGTTCTTTAGCAACGTCTATTGAGCCTCAATAAGGATGCTTTTAAAAAGATTATTCTTGCTTTTGCTGGAATGAGTGGTATGTCCACGAAATGATAAAGTGGTGGTGGGCTAATCAGAAAGAATCAACTATAATGAATCAGTATTGTGCCAGAATGATTGTGGATTCTGTCTAGTAGAGGATAAATTACATTTGAAATAAGATGCTTGGCCCAATGGTGTGGAGGGCTGAGGTACTGGGCATTTCATCTCTTTCCACGCAGGTGACCCCTGTTCAAAAATGGATGTGGGTTGCTTGGGGGCCAACTGGGGAGGAAGGATTGCACATCCCAAGGACAGCTCTCCTTCCTTCTGGAAAGGGGTGACAGCGTCCTTCTGCTTATCTGCCACCCAGAAGAATTTGGGCAGCAGTGCAGTCAGACCATGTCAGGAGAGGGACCCCACATGCAGAATGCCAAGGGCATCTGTGTGGAGGCAGAACATGCACACTGCATCCACTGCACATATGGTGGGCCTTGGAGTGACAATGGTGGAAAGCCCCCCAGCTGTAGGATGAAGCCTAGCCCTCTGCAGCACTGCACCAGTGACCGGGCACACTGAAGGAGTTCCTCTGGCAAAGGACAGTGGTGAGAGGTAAGCCCCAGAGAAGCAGGGTGATGTGACTGGGTGGGGTTGGGGTGGTCAAATGGGCAGTTGCGCAAGGCAAAGGCAGCAAAAACTTTAAATAAGAAAAAAAAAACTTTAAAAAAAAGCTTTAGCACACCTTGCTATGAACATAGTAATTTCTGGCCCTACAACATAAAGCCCATGATTCATAAGAATTAAGTTTTTTTTTACCTGCCATTACAGTTTGTTCCACTGTTTAAGTTCCTTTAAAATTTCAGGGAAAGGAAAATGGCAGGGATAAACTTGCTTTACAAACTAGGAGACATCTAAATTGTAAATCATACTGTAGTAAAATGCTTAAAAGAATCCCAAGCCTTACTGACATTTCTACAAGATAACAAAAGGCCCCAATTCAAGTCGGCCTGGTGGTACTGAGGGTTGAGGTACCAGATGCCATGTCAGCAACCCATGTTCGGGAATGAACTTGGGCCACCAGGGGCTGGCTGGGGGGATGGTGCTGAATGAGCTGCCAACAGACAACTCTCTTCTGCCCGGGAGGGATACAACTTCTCCTCTGCTTTTGGCTGCCACCGAGTGGAGGCTTGGTGGCAGTGCCATGCCATACAGGAGAAGTGGCACTAGACCAAGTCGGGGGAAGGGATCATCACCAGGTTCTAGCCATGCATGCGTGACTCCATGCATATGCACACTTGCAGTTGCCAGGGGCTCAGGGATAGAAGGGGAGAAAAACAGAATAAATGTGGGGGATGCTGCAGGCTAGATGTAGCCCCAAGTGGCTGAGTTGAGCTCTCCACAGAGAGCCATAGCAGCCTGTGGAACCCCCAAAGAGGAGCATTTCATCCTTAAACCATGAGTGGTATAAAAGTGTATGTTAATACCATGAAAGAGGCCACTTTTACAGTTGTAAGAGTGGTCTCCCACACATTCTTAGGGTATGAGAAATGTGAACTGAAGGTGAGTGGTTCTAATACCCTAATGATGTAAGTAAGACCACTCTTACAACTGTAAGAGTGGTTTCGTCAGTGGTATTAATATATTACTGATCAAGACCGATCAATAATATATTAGCATTTTTAAAACCTGCCCTGAATGTTCCTGTTTCTAGGGTGACTGCACCTGAGACGTTGTTCACAGAAGAGGCAAGGAGCACTCCACTTGGTCAGGAGTACTTCCTTGATCTATAATGACATGCAGATTTGGTCTTTGCAGTATTGATCCTTGTAAGAACAGATCCAGAAGCAAATGAGTATTTTGAACCAATGGGAATTTTTTCAGTTTTTTCTGCATGATCTGGGTGTTAAAAGTACAGGATTTCTAAATAACTGTCATTAAGCTTCCGAGGAAGGACTTGTTGCTCCGTAAGCTAAAGCACTTTGTTCTTTTTGTTACATCTGTGTTGGTCCAATAAAAGGTATCAAATCATTTGCTTCTGGATTTGTTCTATACATTGAAATACCCATTTAAAACAATGGTGCTGTACTCACACACACACACAATCAATCAAATTAAAAAGGTAGGGAAATCTGACTATGCTTCAAGCTTAGGGGTCTTTAAAAACAACTGAATACTATCTTAGGGCCTGAAATGTTTAAAGTCAATAAAAGAGTTTATTGAACCAAGAAATAAGAATCATTTACTGTATAATCTTTTTTAGGTTCTAATTATGACTGGGTTAAAATAAAAAACTGGAAAAGTTTTGCCCAGCATAAGTTTCAGGTAATAAACAGTTACAGTGAATATATGTTCTTTGTTTTAGCCAGTCAAAAATATGTGCTGTGTTTTTAAAGAATTGTGCTATTTGCAACATAACTGTTAGACTGCAGGACAGGTGCTCTACAGTTATTTATTTTATTTTATTTATTTATTTTTATTTAAAATTTGATGACCCGGAAAGGCACACTGAGCCGAGGCTCATTTCCAGGTGCGACCTGGGTACAGAGTTTGCAGTGAAGAGAAACAGGAGTAACAACAGGTGAAGCAAATACAAAGAGTATGTACATACATTTTTACAAAGAGCATGATATGTCACAAGTTCCACAAGTTACACATTAGAAATGATGCATGCATCATTTTTATGCTGTAAAGTGAGCAAAGTATCGCAAATGTATCAGAATGGTTGAAAATCGCATTTAACCCTTAAGACATATTTTTTTTTTTTTTTTTGACCTGGAGAGACACACTAAGCTGAAAGCTTGTTTACAGGTGCAATCTGGGAGCACAAGGAAGTTAAGGGACTTACTCAGGGTCACACAGCATGCAAGTGGGGGCTGTGGACTTCAAACCCAGGTCTCCAGGTTTGCAGCACAGAACCTTAAACCACTGTGCTATACTGCCTCCTGTATTTGTAGTGATGCAGCTGCTTCAGAAATACTACTGGAAGTCCTGATCCAAAACTTTAGAAAATTCAGGCCTGTAACTCAAGGACACTTAATACACATTGTTAAAAATAACAAGCATTTGTCAATGCCGAATGTTTGCTTGTTGGCATTGGCAGTAGTAGTGTAGAAGTTACAGAGCTGCGTAATAGGAATGGCAGTGAAGTATTGAACTGAAGCCAACCCCACCACCACCCAGCAGAGAGTGACAGGCATTGGGGTGTGCCTTTGGGTTGTCAGGCATAACGGCCACGCCATTTCACCACACCCCACCCTGCAGACACTGACAAGTGTCATGGTGTTCCTTGGGGTCTTTGGCCTTTATGCACACCCCATTCCATTAGGAAATATGGTGAGATGGGTGCAATATAGGAGAATGGGGTGAACATTGGGGCCAAAGAGTCCAAGGCATACCTCGATGCCTCTCACTGGCTGCAGGGTGTGGAATGGTATGAGCATTACAGGCAAGAATCCCAAGTCACACCCCTGATGCCTGTCATTCTCTACAGGGTTGGGCGTTATGGTTGGAAACCCATATACCTCAGGCATTCATTGGTATTTTCACTCCAAATGTTCAACATGTTTTTTTGTGACCCCACCTCATGAACAGGGGGAATATCAGTTTGTTAGCCGAAAGCTGCTTATGCACAGCGACTACAGCATTTAGCACCACAGGTGCAAAAACATTCCGAACAGGATGTAAAAAATGACAGCTGTACTGTTCATGGGGAGGTGTAAAAAATGGCAATTTTGCAAATCTGCAGTAAAAATATTTAAAAAAATGGTGAAGTCACGAGCGTATATAGAAACTGTGCAACGCACACCCGTAATATAATTAGGTTGGGGATTTTTTTTTCACAGCAGATTGTCAACTCAGGCATTTTGTTGCCTCCGATCATGAACAATGTCACTGTGGTTTTCTTTATCTGTCCTGAACAATGATTTCCCACAGCGACCCCGCATCTCTGCGCTGAAAGTGTGAAAACACACTTCGGCCATGTTGTGAAAAATGACAGCTGTACTGTAAATAAGGAAGTGTGGAAAATGCCACTGGTGAAAATCTGGACTTAAAATATTACAAAGTCATGAACTTACAAGGGTGCGTGGAAACTGCGCAATGCTCACTCGTAACACAGTCATTTTATGGACTTTTGTCACCAAATTTTCAACATAGCCATTTTAAGACCTCTGCTCATGAACAGTGTAACTGTGATTTTCTTAATCTGTCCCAAACATTGCTTTCGCACACCAACAGCACCATTGTGCGCTACATGTGCGAAAACACATTCTGTGCTGTTCATAAGGAAGTGTAATAAAATGGCAATGTTGAAAATCTGGAGTGAAAATATTAAATTCGCAAACTTATGAGCATGCATAGGAACTGCGCAACGCACGCTCGTAAAACAGTCATTTTTAGGAATTTTTTCACCAAATTTTCAACATAGCCATTTTAAGACCTCTGCTCATGAACAGTGTCACTGTGATTTTCTTAATGTGTCCCATACATTGATTTCGCACATCGACTGCGCCATTGCGCGCTACATGGGCAGAAACATATTTTGGGCAAGATGTGAAAAATGGCAGCTGTACTGCTCATAAGAAGGTGTGGTAAAATGGCAATGTTGAAAATTTGGAGTGAAAATATTGAAAATTCGCGAACTTTTGAGCGTGCATAGGAACTGCGCAACGCACGCTCGTAAAACAGTCGTTTTTTGGAATTTTTCCACCAAATTTTCAAAATAGGCTTCTTGAGCCCACCTTATGAACACTGGCAGTGTTGTTTTGTTATATCAGTCGAAGGTGATTTCGCACAGTGACCATGCAGTGACTGCGAAATCCTTCGGGCCGAATAACCATGACAGTGACATCATTCATGAGAAGGGTCCAAAACCCCATGTTGAAAATTTGGTGCAAAAATTCCAAAATGCCTGAGATATGCAACAAAGTTGAAAAACCCTATCTAGCCCATTATACAGCTTACCGGCATTTCCTCAGTTCGCGGTTCGGCTTTGAAGAGTGCAGGCGTGTTCCTGATCCACCGCAGATCGTCGCCGAGCTCCGGAGGTAAGTATATGGGTGTGGGGTGTGGGGAGGCAGGGTGCACAGTGGGTGGGTGCGGGTTGTGGGGGGGGCAGGAAGACTGCGTGGGACCGTTTTTGCTTTACAGGTAAAAAAGACGACGCTGGACGTTTGCCACGCTGGGGTGGGCTCCCAGCATGGCAAAAGGACGGCTGGGGGGAGTGGAGCCGACGAGGTTGGGGCACCCCGTCGGCTATAAGATTGTTGCCACGCTGGGGTGGGCTCCCAGCGTGGCACCTTGTACTGGGAGAGGCCGGACGGGGATTGGGCACCTGGCCGGCGATAGCATGGGGAGAGACAGTGCCCAATCCCCATCGGCTATACTATCAATTTGCCACACTGGGGTGGGCACCCAGCGTGGCATTTGGAAGGCTTTGGGGGGTGGAGCGCAGCACAGCCGATGGGGGATTGGGCACCCCCGTCGGCTATACGTGTGTGCGGGGGGGGGGGAGGGCAGCACGCAGTATGCATGCGTTTCTGTGTGTGTGTGCGTGTGTGTGTGTGTGTGTGTGTGTGTGTAGGAAGAGCTGCGCATGAGCAGGCGATATCTTATCGCTGCTCACTGAAGCGTAGCTCCCCCTTTCAACTGTATGCCACTGCATTTTGGAGCTTGTCATAGACAGCTCCAGCATGCATTGGCTTACAGGGGCTGCGCCTGCCAACACACTGACTGAATTGGAAGAGGGGGTGACACACCTCCGAAATCTTGGATGATGGCACTATGTTTCTTGCACATGTGTGCAAGCAAACATAAAAATGACAAAGTACTAATTAAATGTGTGGACCCTGTTACTGGGAATGCATTACTACAAGAAACTAGAAACATAATTAAATGGTCTCTGTTTAAATCTGGTGTGTGTAGATTGTTAAATTAATCATGTAAATGTTTTTAATCAGAGTAACTGTGTGCTTGAACATGGCAATCTGATTTACTTTCCATTTTATTTATTTGCAAATTGGTCACTGGGAAGGGCACACAGAGCCAAGGCCCATTTCCAGGTGTGTGTGGGTGGGGGGTAAGGGGACAGCTAGTAGACAGGCAGTGGTTATAACAATGGTCTGTGAATCTGGAGATTGCAGACTGAATCCTAGCTTAGCCAGGGGCTCATTTTTACAGCTGCAGTGGGCAGAGCCTGCAGTCATTTTGCAGTAGCTCTAAAAATGAGCTACCGGATTGACACCCTGGAATGCTTCTGTTTTGGAGTTGCAGAACAATCATTCCAGAACTCCAAAACTGTCCATTTCAGGCTCAGTGTTTCTTTGGCCAGTGGAACATGGCACAGTCCGCTGTGTCCAGGATGGCCGCTGGAGCTCAGTGCACATGCGCGCATCATTGCTCATGTGCACTGAAGTCCAGTGACCATCTTGACAGTGGACAGCGCTGTGTTCCACTGTGACTTCACTGAGCTTAACTGCAGCTGTATCAGCTCTGGCTAGAGTTTGTTTTAAAAATAACCTCCTTGTTTTTCAATCTTCTCAGCTTTAAAATGGTTTCAGTAGTTCAGCTGGCAACTTATACAGCATACAGTATGTGCAGGACTGGGTATGTAGGTAGACTAAGTGCATGTGTAATGTAAACTTTAGTAATTCCTCTTTCTGTCCCAGGAAGGGACTACTACCCTTTTGAGGTCCACTGAGCTCAGTCATGTGGCAAAGGGACTGTCTTGAGGAGAATTCCACCACTAGAGGTGCCACAAGGCCATGGTCCCCCTAGGCCAAAAGGTACCTTAACAAAGTATAGTAGTAAATATCCTGTGAGGTGAGAGATGACGTTTCCAGAGAAGAGAGGTGGATGGTACAAGAAAGGAACATGTATGTCTGAGGGAAACTGGAACATGTTACGTTTGAATGGGCAATTGATACCTGAAACCAGG
The DNA here is from genome assembly GCA_016271365.2 of Neoceratodus forsteri. NCBI lineage: Eukaryota > Metazoa > Chordata > Ceratodontiformes > Ceratodontidae > Neoceratodus > Neoceratodus forsteri. The sequence continues at coordinate 1,558,490,284 of CM057449.1, read as the reverse complement.
ATTACCATAGCCCAAAGCGTCCTCCTACCAACCTTAACATATGCTGCCTCGGTAATACATTCAGTCACAAAACATGAGATGAACAGGATACACACCCTATATAATAAGATAGCCTGCTTTGCCACTATGTTTTACCCAACGAGACATCACTGCGAAGTACTTGCCTCCCTAAACTGGCCATCCCTTAGCTGCAGGCTACAGTACCCCCTACTGTGCAATGTGTACAAATTCATAAAAGATCACCCTTCAGACAGTCTTGGCGAGTCTGCTGGCTCCTAAACATTCAGGTAGGCAGCACCGCACAACTGGTAAAGATCTTCTTGAGGAACCAAGAGTTAGGACTATGACTGGTGGTAAATCCTTCACCCATGCCACATCTGTACTCCGAAATAAGCTCCCTGCCCATCTACAAGAAGCAACCTCCTTGGGGGCCTTCCGCAAAGGGCTCTGGATGCACCAGATGGACATCAGCAAATGCTCCTGCACTTGAACAAAACTTGGCCCTTGCCAAATCTATTTACTTGGTTGTAGATTCTTACATAGACCACCAGATAAGTTAATGTATGTTGTAACTTGTTGTGTACTAATACCACCCAGACCAGGAGTCTAGGCAAAGGTGATTAGTGATATGTATTGTCTAACTGATTGTGTAATTCTGTGATGTACAATGTCTTGTCTGTAAGCAAAATGCTGTTAATTGTTTGCACTGTATGGCATAATGTCCGTTTCTCCACCCTATGTAACTAATTTTGGGTCGCTTCTGAAAAAGGGATCTTTGGGGCCCAGTGGGTAAAACTGGTTAACAAAATTTAAATAAATAAATAATGTTTCTTAAATAGTGCTGGGGAGGAGTGAGTAGCCAGCTAACCACCCAAAAATGCAAGCATAGGCTTTTAACTTAGCAGAATCCCACTAAAAATTAGATTCTACAGTTAACAGAAAACCTAAGGTAGAGTAGAAGTTATTTACATTGTATTCGTTATATTTGTTAAATGGTGCAGATCAACCAACTAATTAACTATGCCAAAATGCATAACTACAGCAGTCTAGTCAATTAAATCATGGTTATTGTGACTAGAGAGAATGTTGCTTTATAGTGCCTTTTTAGTTGTATATGGATAATCTGTATACTGTAGCTTAACTTTCTGGTCTGCTGTCTGTTTATCCAATACAATAGAGAATTTGACCAGCTAGTCATTTTTGACCTTGATAGGACTATCCCTTTTACAGACTATCCCTCTTACACAGACAGGATATTCTGACAGGGTAGTAACTGTCCAATCACATATTTTTCAAAGACATTATAACCAAACTGAAAAAGAATAAATATCAGATAGTGATGTACTTTGTTGGTCGAGTTATTCTACTATCTGCCCATCTCAAGGTACAAAGGTGACTTGTATGCTGAAGAAAAAAGAAAGCAATCGACCTTTCAACAGGACAGCTTCTCTACCATTGCTTACTAGATGTGGGACACTTGCAATTCCAAGCAAGTGGCTTTAACACAGCTTGCAACCTTCAGAATTGTAAGACGGAGGCTAATAATAGCTTTGCCATCATGCCAGTATCTAACATGTAATAAGCATAAAGGTTACATGGATAAAAGGTTTCCATATAAAAAGTGAAAAAAAGATACAAAATTGATTGAAATAGAGGTACATCTGTTTGGAAATTACATGCTGCCTACGAGAATGAGCTACTGTCTAATTCCGAGAGAACTGTTATATGGCTTTAATGTTCACCTTCGTCCGTACAATAATGAGAAGGATTAGACTAGCTTCCATATGCAGAATATTTATTTCGGCAATATAGGAAAATGTATTTCTCTAATATTTGCACTGCACAGGCAGGCCTTACACTTTACAGACATGATTAATGTTTTAATTTGCTGTCCTATGTGTGTTCAGGTTTGCAATGTAATATAAATTGTTTACAGAGAAATTTGCCTACATGGAATCTTACTCACGTGCTTTTTTAGCCACCTTGTGCAGTACAGATTAATACCAGATTAATCCAGGTGCTTTTGCAATCTCAAATAAAAATTCAGAAGGGCTGGATTGCATAAAACAATTGTGATTTCAGTGACTGAAATGAGAACTGCTGGTATGAATTTTCTACTAGTTTGTGTCTTTGTTGTACCCAGTGAGCACACTTTGAAAATTATGAAAGAGTGTGCTCTGGTCTCTTACCTGGCAAGCACCTACAGAGACTTGTGCCCCTCAGTTACTTTCTTTTTTTTTCACAAAGGTTTTCCTTTCCACAGCCAGTCAGCCCAGCTATACTCTAGCCTATCCCCAACTAACTACCATAGCCTCCTGGGTCTCACCTGTGGTAATTTCCCCACAGATTATCCCATGTGGTGGAGCAAGTGGGGGGGGGGGCATCCTCACCCCTGGAACACATTTCCAGATCTGCAGGGAGTCCCAGAGTGGTGGTGCAAGCCAGAGGACCAGCCTGGTATCATCCATTGGCTTTTATCTGTTCTCCCCCAACATGGTGGTGTACAGGGAGCGCTAGTGTGTGTGCATGTGTGTCAAGGCATGTACACATCATATGCTCTGCCTCCAGCTGTCCCCAGTGTGTTGCACCACAAACCTGTTACCAGTCCTCCACATGGTGGCATTCTAGGAGCAGTGCAGCTTCCCAGGAGATGACAGCAGTCCCCTGGACACTCAATCCTCTCTCTCCTCTGCTGACTCCCTGCAACCCAAGTTTGCCCCTGAATCCAGGTCACCAGCATGGTGTGAGGTGTGGTATCCAGCACCTCATCTCTCAGCATTACCGGGCTATCTCCCTCTGTTACTTTCTTACGTGATACTCAAACCATACCTTTCCACATTTTATCACAGAAATGCAAGACACTATGGAAAAATAAGAAAAAATGTGCAACATATCATATTAAGATATAGACGATCAGAACTCTGTGGAAATAAACCAAATCATATTTATTTATTTATTTATTTGAAAATATTTTGCCAGAAAAGTCACGCTGATCTGTGAACAGTTCATTTCTAGTTGTGTTCCTGGGAAATGTGAACAGAAAGAAAGGAACCAAATATAATTATGGAAATATTTCTAAGAAAACACACAGTATTCAAATTAACTGGAATTCAACTGACTAACATGGAAACATAGAAACAGAGAAATTTACAGGCAGAAAATGAGCTGTGGTTCATCCAGTCTTCCCAGTGACCCTAGCTAATAGGTGTGGCATGCCCAAACTAGACTGAGTATCTTAACTAAATTAAAGGAAAAGCCCAATCTTTTTTCTGTTTGCCACTGTAGTGTGTAGGCATGAACAATGATTCTTTCTCTTGTGTCCCCCTAATTTCATCCTAATTTAAACAAAGTTGCTTCACTCTGTTCTGCCCTGATATGAAAACCGGTTTGACACCATTGCAATGGAGATGACCCCACTCATAACAGGAAATATGGAGTTGATAATGTGTATTTCCACACCAAAAGGGACAGGGAGTAAGCAAAGAGCTCCCAGCGCATAGGAATTAATCAGTTGAATAACAAAACTTTACATGCCCCAGCATCCATCCAACTGCATTTTTCCAACTCCGACACACTTTAAACAACAGAAAGCATTATGGACCTTACCTTGAAAAATTTGATGGCCAGCACAAGAGGAGAATACAGTGACTTCAGAAGACATACAACAGAACAAACTAACAACATCACTTCTGCTGACTTGTGTATGTATGCATCATCAACTCCCATGATGCGTTGTATGAGAGGGGTCATGATCTTTGCAATGGCATCAGACAGGTTTACACACCACAGCAGAAAAGGGTGAAGCAATTTAATTTAAACTTAAATTTAAATTAGGATGAAATTAGTGGGGTGTAAGAGAGGGAATCATTGTTCGTGGCTAAAAACTACACAGGTAATCAGAAAATGGGTTGAGAGGACTTTCCCTTATAAATCAACGCTGAGCACTTAACTTATATGATAAATAACAAATAACAAAAGAGACTAAAACAAATTTAAGCATGCCATTGCAGATTGACTTAGTCAGCTCATGTAGCTGATTTAATAAAATAGGCCATGGGATGGACGATTGGATTTGCAAAGGGAGCCTGTACAACATGGTAGGAATTCTCCAAGAGAAAGCAGCTTGTTCATTATTTTACTTAACTCTAGAGGCCCGATTCTCAAAGCCATAAATTTGAGGCAAGGTGCCTAAACCAACCATAAATGGCACAAGTGGCACCTTGCTCCATAGCTATTCACAAAGGCAGCCTGTGTCAACCACAGGCTGACTGCCCCAAACAGGGCTTGTCCTGCCTCTGCACCCAAAACTGATGTGCAACTTTGCACTAGAGGACATGTGGCAGACACAAGCTGCCACATCCCCGAAAATGAGATTCTAGAAACTCACCCAGAGAACTGAGAAACATAGAAACATAGACTTTGACGGCAGATAAGGACCACTTGGCCCACTTAGTCTGCCCATTTCCCTACCAACAGGATAAGCTGCAGATCCTAGTTAACCAACAGCCTATTTCTTCCTACCCACCACAAGAATTGCCTTATGTTTGTCCCATGCATTCTTGAATTCTTCCACAGTTTTAGACCCCACAACCTCCTCAGGAAGGCTGTTCCATGTGTCCACCATCCTCTCTGTGAAAAAATACTTCTTCACATTGTCCCTGAGCTGTCCCCCCATCTTCAAATTGTGTCCCCTTGTTCTTTCACATCTCTTTTCCTGAAAGATGCTACCCTCTTGGACTTTGTTGATTCCTTTGAGATACTTAAAAGTTTCTATCATGTCCCCCCTCTCCCTTCTTTCCTCAAGGGTATACATATTAAGCTCCTTTAGTCTCTCCTCATATGGCTTCTCTTGCAGACCCTGCACCATTTTAGTTGCCCTCCTCTGGACTGCCTCCATCCTGTCTATGTCCTTGTGGAGATGGGGTCTCCAGAACTGGACACAGTACTCCAGATGGGGTCTCACCAACTGTCTGTACAGAGGGATAACAACTTCCTGTTTTCTGCTAGTGATGCCTTTCCTTATACATCCCAGTATCCTCCAGCCCTCCCTACTGCCTTCTCACATTGTTTGGCAAGGTAATCTGATATGATTACCCCAGGTCCTTTTACATTTTTGTTGTTGTAACTACCTCCACCCCTCCCATTGTGTAATCTTCCCCTGTGTTTTTGTTTCCCAGGTGCATTATTTTGCACTTCTTTGCGTTGAATCCAAGCTGCCATACCTCTGACCATTCCTCCAACCTTGCCAAGTCCCTTCTCATCCTTTCCACGTCTCCTTGTGTGTCAACCCTGTTGCAGATCTTTGTGTCATTTGCAAAGAGGCATACTTTTCTTTCCAGTTCCTCTGCAATGTCACTTATAAAGACATTAAAAAGCACTGGACCCAGTACTGAATCCTGTGGTACCCCACTAGTAACCCCCCTTTCTTCAGAGTGGACTCCATTTACAATTACCTTCTGTGTCCTGTTGTCCAGCCAATGTTTTACTCAGGCTACCACCCTGGGACCCACTCCCAGGCTGGTTAATTTGGTTTTTAATCTTTTGTGTGCAACTGTGTCAAATGCCTTGCTAACGACTAGGTAGGCCATGTCCACAGCCCCTCTCTGGTCTACTACTTTGGTCACCCAGTCAAAGAAATCAATTAGATTCATCTGACATGACCTTCCCACTGTGAACCAATGCTGCCTTGGGTCCTGTGCCCCACTGGCCTCTAGGTACTCAACAATTCATTCCTTCAGAAATGATCCCATCACTTTCCCTACCACAGAGGTCAAACTGACAGTTCTGTAGTTTTCTGCCTCTGTCTTGCTCCCACTTTTGTGAAAGGGAGTAACATCCGCCTTCCTCTAGTCTTCAGGTAGCTCACCATCCTCCCATGATTTGTTAAAAAGGGTAGTCAGTGGTGTCACTAGTTCTCCCCTTAATTTTTTTTAGAATTCTGGGGTGAATTCCGTCAGGCCCCATTGCTTTGTCCACCTTCAGTTTTAGGAGTTCTTTCAGAACCCTTTCTTCTGTGAAAGGACTGGGATCGACCCCCCTATCCAGAGTGCTTCTGTTAATTGGATTAGGCACCTCCCTCCTCCTCTTTTGTGAATACTGAGCAGAATATTCATTCAGTATCCTGCTTTTCACTGTCCCTCCCTGCCCACCCACGTCCATTCTATTCAGCCTCACTATCCCTCCCTTTGTCTTTCTACGCCCTGATGTACCTATAAAATGTTTTATCCCCCTTCTTAACCGAGTTGGCTATCTTTTCCTCAGGTTTGGGCCTTTGCTATTCTGACTTCTCTCCCTGCTTCCTTCTGCCTTAACTGGTACGGTTCTCTGTCCTGCTCCTTCTGTGTTTGCTTATACTTCCTAAATGCTTTTTCTCCTTAACCTTCCCCACCACCTCTTTTGAGAACCATAGTGGCTTTTTCTTTCATTTTGATTTGTTTATTTGCTTCACACAAAGGCTTGTTGCCTCAGTGATGGCAGTTTTGATGTTTCCCCATTGTTGCTCCACCCCTCCTTCTAGCTTGTTTGCTAGTGCTTTTCCAAGGCACTCTCCCATCTTGCCAAAAGTCAGCCCTCCCGAAGTCCAGTACCCTCATTTTTGTATAGCTTAACTCTGTAGCTGAGTTTATTGTGAACCACACTGTTTGGTGGTCACTTGTTCCCAGATGGCTACCCACCTCTAGATCTGAGATCCTCTTACTGTCCCCATTTGAGAATATGAAGTCTAAGATTGCTCCCTGATGAGTGGGTTCCAAAACTAGCTATCTGAGGCATTCCACCTGTTGGGCATCGAGAATGGTCCTGCTCTTTGATGTGGCTGCAGCAAAGGTGTTCCAGTTAAGATCTGGCATATTCAGGTCCCCCATCAACAGTATCTCCCCTTTCTCTGTCATCCTAAGGGTGCCTTCTATCATATCCTGTCCATTCCTTCCCCCTGAGATGGGGGTCTGTGTACAACCCCTGTGCAGACTGTGGTGCCATTTCCAGTCTCTAAGGTGTCCCACAGTGCCTCCTCTCCCCCGTTTACTCTTTTGTTCTGTTGCTTTTATTCCTTCCCTTACATAGAGAGCTTCTTCTCCCTCTCTTCTCCCCTCCCAGTCTCTCCTGTAGGTTGTATACCCTGGAATGTTAACATCCCAGTCATGGTTCTCTGTGTACCATGTTTCTGTGACTGCTACGATATCCAGGCATCCCTCTTCCATCAAGGCCACCAGTTCAGGGAGCTTGTTGCCCAGACTATGGGCATTGGTACTCATTACCCTCCATTTCTTGATTGCCTTACCACTTTTTGCCCCATCCCTGTCCTTATTGTCTTTGTCATTTTCTCCATTTACCCCTGCTATTCTCCCTATCGACATCTCTGTCTTGGTGTTTACCTCACTTACTACCCTGATTGTTTTGGGGGGGGCTACAATTTCCCTGCTCCTTTCCAGTGCCTCCCCCCTAGCTAGTTTAAATGCTTGCCAATGAAGCATTTAAACCTATCACCAAGTATCCTGGCTCCCTTCCTGGACAGATGCAGACCATCACACCAGTATAGGCCTGCATCACTCCAGGTGGACCCCCAGTCCCCAATGAAGTCAAATCCCTGAGCTCTGCACCAGTTTTTCAACCATTGATTGAATCCCATGATGTAGAGCACCCTAGCCTCACCCATACGATGGACAGGCAGCACCTCCAAGAAAGTTACTGTGTGTGCTACTTGTCTAAGGCCCTTCCCCAACTCCACAAACTCTTCCTGCACTGCTCTGATCCCTTTCTCAACCAGGTCATTTGTTCCTAGGTGAACAATGACATCCAGCCTCCCTCCCCCATGCAGCTGCTCTGGCGATCCTGAGGATTTGCTTCCTGTCCCTCCAAGCCATGGTGCCAGGCAGGCACCTTACCTCCCTCTCCCCTTCCTCCCCCAGTTCTACCCTCCTAACAATGGAGTCCCCCACCAGGAGTTGTTTCCTTCCCCTGTCGGGTCCCATGCCACCCTTCTGTAGGTCTCCTTTGTGGAGGTTCCCAGCATCCTCCTTGGTCTCCACTGTGGGTGCCTCCATAGAGGAACCACACTTTGCCAGAATGGCATATGAATTGTGGAGAGGTACAACTGGAGGGATGAGCCTCTGTTCCACCAACCTCACCCTACCTGAGCCCACTGTGGTCCAACTGCTCCTCTTTCTTGGCAACCAATATCTAATATTTTGGAACAGATACCTTGGAACAAATATCTAAGCACCCTTAGACCAGCCAGGGCTGGTCAAAGGTACTTAGAATATTCTCCTCTGGGAGAATTACATGTTTGCGGCAATATGTTGCTGTCTACGATCCCTGATGTTGCCACTAAAAATAATAATAATAAGTAAAGCCCATGCCCCCCTCCCCATTCCCTGATGTTGCCACTATTGAAAACTGGTAATTCCATGCCCCCCACCCCAATCACTGATGCTGTCATTAATAGTAATAAGTAATTCCCATGGCTCCCTTCTGATCCCCGATGCCACCCTATTATGTCAGTAATACTAAGCCCCCTCCCCTGATCCCCAATGTCCCTGTTGTTTTAATATTACATACATTTCCCTGGTGATCTAGTGGCTCCCCCGCTCCCCACCAAAGCAGGTAGTGCTCACCACCCAGCTCCCCCCTATCCCATAACAGAGCTAGCACCAGCACAGCCCTCCTCTCTCCTCCACGGACGACGCCAACTGAACTGTCATTAAGTCCATACTGTATAGTGTAGGCAATGTGTGTACACTATACAGTACTGCACGCAATGGCAGTTCAGCCAGCACTAGCTGCAAAGGTGTGAGGAGAGCTGCTCTGGTGCCAGCTGTGTTACGGGATGGGGGAGCTGGGTGGTGGGCACTACCTGCTTGGGTAGGGGGGATGAGGGGGCCACCAGATCACCAACGAAAGCGGTCCTATGTAATACTATTACAATGGGGACATCAGGGATCAGGGAGCAGGGGCTTATTATTACTGACATAATAAGGCGACATCGGGGAATGGGGAGGGGCATAATATAACAAGGGAAGGGATGTATGTTTTATTATATAAACACAGGCAACTTCGGGGATGGGAGGGTGCTTGTGTTTGTAACAAGAAGCCTGCAGTACACCCTTCCCATATGCCAGGTATTTGCCACATGGGAGGGGTTGCCACAAGTGTGGGAACTTAGGTGCTGGGAGCCCTCCTGTACCAGAATCTGGTGCAGGGTCCCTGGCACAAGGGGCTTTGGCGCATGCTGCTCTCTGATGCAGCTTGCACCAAATTAAGCCTTCTTTGAGAATTGGGCCCTTGGCGTCTTAAAGGGATGAAGATTCAAATTTCACAGAGAGAAAGAAGCAGGAGAGAGGAGACATAAGTTTGAAGAATATTGGACCACTATTTAAAGATTAGAGAAGCACCATGCATGAGTCTTCTCCCATCCAGAGTGGGAGAACCAAGAAGATTACAGTACAGTACATGTCCCAGTGATGGGTACATAAGAAAAAAAGTTTTTAACAACATAGCAAAATGTATACAAACACTGGTCTAATTTGACAAGAGAGGTTTTTATATGTGGTGCAGTAACAAATATGGGCCCCATATTCAGAGTCAGCTGGATGCACGAGCAGAACAGTGTGTCACGCAAAGAAGATGCACAGTTTGGCTCTGTTGCATTAATCAAACAGAATGCTCGATATGAATAGATTCCACATTCTGTATGAATATTGGACCTTGTATGTGCAGTGCACAGCAAGTGGCCAACCATGTATGGTGTGGCGCATTCAGGGTGCTTGGCTGAAGACCGCCCATAGGGGAATGTGTGGTGCATACCTGTGTGCACCGCAGCCCCCATGGGCAATAGTCAGCTGAAACATTCAAATTAGCCCATAGGGCTTGCATGGTGCAAAGGGTCCATTTGCATAACCTTCATAGGCTCATTTTCATGGCTGGGTCCTGTGGAATGCACCAGGCCAGCCCCCTCCCCAGCCCTGATCCTCACTGAAATAAAAAATTAGCTCTGATCCCTGTTTTTCTATAGTGTAGTATCCCCCTCTCCTGAGTTCTATCATAATGTATTATATTTTGAGTCCCTTTTTCCATAGTGTAGGGACCACCTCCTCTGCCCTAAGCCCTGTCATAATGAACTACATCCCCGAGACCCTATTTCCATAGTGTGAGGAACCCACACCCTTGTAGGTAGTAACCCACCAGCCTGGCACTCCTCATCCTGTCCCGGTGACTGGAGCAGCCCTTCCTCATCTCTTAGGCTATGCTGTCGACTGATCATTACCTGGCTGTCAATGAGTGCATACTATTTACTGTATGTGAGCAGGTAATGATCAGTTAGCAGCTGGCTGTGGCAGGGTGAGGAGGGATGTGCCAGTCACTGGCATGGGATGGGATGGGGGGTTTTGGTGTGGTGGGTTACTGCCTACCAGGGTGGGGGGCTCCCTACACTATGGAAATAGGGTCTCGGGGATATTTTCTTCATTATGACAAAGGTCGAGACAGGGGAGCGAGGTCCCAACACTATGGAAAAGTGGTCTTGGGGATATTTTGCATTATGACAGAGCTCCGGGGAGAGGGGACAATACGCTATGGAAAGAGAGGGATCGGAGCCCCTTTTTTTTTTTTTCAACGGGAATCGGGGCCGGGTTGGGGAGACACTACACTATGGAAGCATGGATTGGGGGTTTGTATATTTCGTACTGTGTTCGGGGCTTGGGGGGGCTATGTAACTGGCCCTTGACTATGCATGGGGCACCAACCTTCCCATGCATAGTTAAAGTAGGGTCTGGAAAGAGCAACTATGTGCCAGCTCGGCTGGCCATAGTTATGCTTGGGGGGGGTTGAATATTGCAATGCAGGGAATATGCATGAGGGACCCCTCATTTGCATTCTCACCTCACAATATTCTGTGCGGTGGCATGGTTGTGTTTGCGGGGCACATCAGGGGCTTTTGAATATTGCCACGCCCCCGACGGCCCTCGTAAGTTCTGTGATGCGTGGGTGCATCTAGAGATGTGCTGCACATCTCTTCTGAATATGTGGGCCTACTGTATCCCTAATCAGAACTTTGTAGTATCATTTTGGATATTTTTATATAGCTGACAGTAAGGGTGAGACAAGATTTCTCGTTGGTTAGTGTTTCCAGTTTGGAGAGACCTGTAAATACTATGGAATCAATACGGAAAAGTGCTGATCTTGCCAAAACCACAAACATCTAAAATATGTAGCTTGTTCCAAACCATCATGGGCTCTAATGGCTGGCAGGGCAGAGGGCTGGACATGTTTAATTATGAAAGTCATGGACACATAGATACATAGATGGTTAAGGTCAGAAAAAAAGTGTATGAGCCCATAAGTCTGTCTTGTTGTTCCTATGTTGACTTAATGTGCCCATTCAGAGCTCTCCCTACCCCCTGCCACCCTATTGTTCCTTGTTATCATCATAACAATTTTCCATTTGTTTTAAATCCTAAGATAGTCCCATCATTGATAACATTACTGGGTAGACTGTTAAACTTATTCACTACCCATTCAGTAAAGAAGCACTTTCTGACATCCTTAATTAATTTCTTTCTCCGTTATCTTCAGGCTTTGCCCCCTGGCAGTTGTGCTATTCCTTAACTTAAATAACTACATGCAGGAAAATCATATCCCTTCATTTATTTTTAGGTTCTTCTCCTGTCCCACCTTTCCCTCCTATGAATATTTTTAAGACTGATCAGTATTTCCAGGTCTTACTCTGCTGCTCCTGGATAACTTTTGTAGCCCTCCTCTGGACAGATGATAACCTCTACTTGTCTTTCTTCAGATCCAGGTTGCAAAATTGCACACACTGCTCCTGTCCTGGTCTAACCAATGACCTGTACAGTGGCAGTATCACATTAATGCTGTGACTAGTAAACTCCTGCCTCATACGTCATAACATCCTATTAGTGTTCCCCTATGCTTTACTATATAGGGAGGTTTTTAAACTGTTACATACAATTTGTGAGCAGAAAAGGACCGATTGGCCCACCCAGTCTGCCCAGATGTTCCCTGCCTAATTTTCTTCCACAGACCCTAACTGGTCTCCAGCGACCCTCCCCATCCCTGCCTATTTACTAATGTTCTGCTATGTCTATCCCACGCATGCTTAAAGCCCCCCTCCCACCCCACTGTTTTTGCCTCCACAATGTCTGCTGGCACCCTGTTCCAGGCATTTACCACCCTTTCACTGAAGTAGTGCCTCGTCACATCCCTCTTAACCTCCAACTTCATTGCATGCTCACTGGTCCTGGTGCATACTGCACCCTGTTCACCCTTGTGAGGTACTTGTAGGTCTCTATCATGTACCCTCTCACTCTGCTTTCCTTTAGGGTGTACTTGTAGAGATCCTTCAGTCTCTCCTTTTTTTTTTGTACATTATTTTTATCCTCCTACTCTGGTCCACCAGACTCTCTCCAGTGGGGCTCTCAGCCAGTCTTATCCCTCATACCTGAAATCCCCAGCTCTACTCACTGGATGGCGAGGACCTCGCTCGCTCGCGTCTGAGCCACTGACCCCCTGGATTTAAGCCCCCCAGGACGAGACTGCCAACTCCTCTGGTGACTTTTCTGATAAAGTAATCGGTGTTTAGAGGTTTGCGAGGAGAGGATCTGGGGTAGGGTGAAATATCTGTTGCTGGAGTAGTGACTGGCTCCTGGTCCCACTTTCGCCTACTGGTGACACCAGGGATTTTCCCTTGTTCCGGTGTTTCCCGTGAGCTTGAGTGTGCACTGAAGCCCAGCACACGAAGGGAACACTCCCACCCCATGTGTAAGGCCTCTGTCAGAGCTACTCTCCCTATTTTTACGTGCCACTAGATACGGTGGCCAGTCACTACCAGGGGCCACTCGAACAGTGACATGTTCCCTAACCCTCCCCCAGAAAAGGAGAGCAGTCCTCCAGATGCTGAATTCTTTCCTGCCCCTGTCAACCCTCAGCCCAGGCTCATTCCCAAACCCGGGTCACCAGTGGGGGGCGCGAGGTGTGGCGTCCAATGCCTCAACCCTCAGCGCCACCGGGCCAATCACCTTCGGTCTCTCCTTGTAGGGCTTCTCTTACAACCCCACACCATTTTAGTTGCCCTCATCTGGATTGCCTCTACTCTGGCTATGTCCTTTGTGAGGTGGGCCTCCAAACCTGGATGCAGTGTTCCAGGTGCTGTCTCACTGGTGAATGATATGGTGGCAACACCACCTCCCTCCTCTTGCTGGACATTCCCCTTCCTCTGCACCCCATCATCCCACTATCCCTACCTACTACTTTGCAACACTGTCCTGCCACTTTGAGGCCATCAGTTATGATAATCCAAGGTCCCTTTTTCTGCTTAGTGATTGTCTATACCTTCCATTCCATCCTATACTCTGCTTCTGGTTTCCTGTGCCCTAAGTGTATGATTTTGCATTGTTGGAACTGAACCCAAACTACCATGCTTTTGGCTACTCCTCCAGTTTCCCAAGATCCCTGTGCATTCTCTCTATCCCCTCCTGCAGGTCCACCTTATTACAGATTTCGATATCATCAGAAAAAAGTCATACCTTCCCATTAAATTCTTCTTCTTCTTCTACAGTGTCAGCTATGAAGACATTGAAGAGAACCAGTCCCAGTACTGAACCCTGAGGTATCCTCCTGGTCACTCTCCCATCATTAGAGTGAGTGCTGCTAAACACCACCCTTTGTCGCCTAATCATTAATCAGTTTCTAATTTCAGTTCACGACTTTAGATCCCACCCCTAGGTTGCTCAATTTCTTTATAATTCTCCGTTGTGGCACAGTGTCATGGGCTTTGCTAATGTCCAGATATGATATGTCTGCTGCCCTCCCCTCATCTATTTCCCTGGTCACCCAGTCAAAGAAATCAGTCAGATTCATCTCGCATGACATCCCTTCTATGAAGCCATGCTATCTGTAGTCTTGCAGCCTGTTAGATTCAGGATACTCCACTAGACTTTTCTTAAGCAGGGTTTCCATTAATTTCTCCACCACTGAAGTGAGACAGACTGATCTATAGTTGCTGGCCTCCTCCCTGTTGCTGCTCTTAGGTAAAGGGACCACATCTGCTCTTCTCCAGTCCTCCGGAACCACACCTGTTTCCAGTGAACTGTTGAATAGGACCATCAGTGGGACATATAGTACCTTCCTGAGTTCCTTTAGTACCCTTAGGTGTATCTTGTCCAGTCCCATAGCCTTGTCCACTTTCAGAGCTGCAAGTCTCGTCAGGGCTCTTCTTTCTGAAAATGGGCTTGTGTCCACCTCACCACCACTTTGTTTGCTACTCCCTGGTGGTCCTTCCCCCCTCCCTCCACTGCAAAGATTGTACAGAAGCACTTGCTGCCCTCATAATCCTCTCTATCCCTCCCCTTGTTTCCTCTTCTCACTTATGTATCTGAAGAAAATCTCATCCCCCATAGTTACCTCTTTAGTTACTCTTTCTTCTGTCTGTGCCTTTGGTCCCCTCATTAACGTTCCTGTTTCCTTCTGTTTTACTTGGTGTAACTCCCCATCCTTCTTCCTCTGTGTTTCTTTATACCTCCTGAATGCCATCCTTTATTCATTCACCTCCTTGGCCACGTCCTTAGGGAACCATAACAGTCTCCTTTTCCTTCTGCTTTTACTCGCTTCCTTCATGCTGAGGCTGGTTGCCTTAATTTTGCTCTCCCTTATTGTTCTCCACTGTGTCTGTACTCCTCCCAGGCAATACCCCCCCCCATGAGGCAGTTTCTAAGGCAGTCTCCCATTTCTTTAAAATCTACCCTCTTAATGTCCAGGACACTTGTCTTCCTGTCGTTTGCCTCTGCTCCTGTCTTTATGTTAAACCACACTGTATGGTGATCACTGATAACAAGGGGGCTATCCACTGTGCTGTCTGTAATGTTGTCCCAGTTTATAAGCTCAGGTCCAGCACTGCCCATCCTTAATGGGTACTTTGACCAGCTGCCTGAGAAAAACACTTTGCAGGAAGTCAAGGATGTCTCTGCTCCTTGCCGAAGCTACCATTGGAAGGCTCCATTCAAGGTGTGGAAAACTGAAGTCACAAACTAGCAGCACCTCCTTCTTTACTTGCCATTCTGATGATGACTTCTGCAAGTGCCTTATTCATCTCCTCTCCTGTTGCTTATTATATCTCCCTGGTCTCGTTCCTCCTTTGAGGGATCTACTTTGACTCCATTGACACAATAATCTGCCTACAGAGTTTTGTTTCTATTCTGCATCAATTTTCATTTTTGGCATTTAATTATAACTGCCATATTTTAGACAACTTTACCAGTTGTTCTAGATATTTATTCATGCTGCTAATCCTCTCTCTTCATTGTTCACCCTCCAGTAGTTTCATTGCATCACCACTGGTCCTGGTGCATGGCTAACATTTCCATGTAACTCCATCCTAATGTCACAGATAAACATGTCAAAGAGTACTGAACCCAGGACAGACCATTGTGGCACTCCAGTTGTGGCCTTCCTGACATCAGATAATTTCTCCTTAAGAACCACTCTCTGGGCTCTGTTTGACAACTAATTCCCAGTCCACCTTCAGTAGTTAGTCTTTCCCTAGTCCAATGTCCCACACATTTTATATAAGCCTACTATGTGCACTGAATTAAAGCCTTCACTGATATCCAGGTACTGAATGTCGACTACTGGACCTTTACCTACCATTTGTGTCACTGAGTTGAAATAAATCAGTCTAGTTTTTTTTTGACACAACTGGTGCCTCTTGAAGCTGATTCTTATCTGTTAGGTTGTTTTCCTCTAGGAAGTCAGCTGTCTGCTTCTTTATAACTGACTTTATGAGCTTGTCAGCTATTGATCTCAAGTTCAGTAACCTAGTTACCCAGTTTTCGCTGTTGTCATTCATGGGCAGGGGGACCACATTAGCTACCTTCTAATCCATCAGCACCCCTCCTGTATTCAGTGATCCATTAACAACATCTGCTTAGGGGGCTGCTAGAGCATGGCTCATCTTCTTCAACACAGTCAGGTGAAGCGCATCTGGTCATGGTGACTTGTTTATGTTCATGTACTGTGGACACTTCAGTACCCTTTCCCTAGATACCTACCATTTCTGCAATCTGTTGCTGTCAGAGCCCTTGAATCTGTTCTTAATGTCAGAACTGGGTCTGTACCCTCTACTGGGAACATCAATCTTAGGTGCATGTAAGAAGGCGAAAGAAGTCAATGCACTCCCCCAGCCTCCCAGAAGACATATTCAGAGCAGCAGCAGTGACATGAAGGACCACCACAGATTCATCTGAAAGTCCTTTGTTGTGCAGATTCAGGCAAATGGTGAAAACGTCATGGAGCACAGGCTGACTAGGTTCAACATCTAAAGCCTACAGCCTTAATTGAATCTGTAGTGGTCCTGAGGTCTTGTTTATTGCTGCTGATGACTGAATCTGTCCTCAGTGACATTGGGTGAGGGCCTTGATCTCTTATGCTTTCTTAGTCTGGATTGCTGCAAACAGCACCATAGGTCTTGTTTGAGTGTCTCCTCTCTGCAGCCATAGAACTTCAATATTCAGTTTATATGATTTCTTTGCTTTCAGTCTTCTTTATTCTGTCTGTTATTCTTTGTCTGACATTTTCCCCTTACATCAGAAACATATACAAAGTTGTGCCTTTGTTGTTGACAGCTTAATGTGTTTGATTTTGCCCTCCAAATGATGTCCTTGCTTTTTTCTAAAGTATGTTTATATACATCTTTGTTGATCTCATGCTGGTTCTCCATGCATATCCTAAAAACTTGTCAATTGTCCCAACTTGCATCCCTCTCCTGCTTGTTTACCAAAGTGACCTCCTATGTTTCATGGCCTTACAGTGCTAACAACCTGTTTGCAAGCTTAAGTGGCTCCTTCATTTTCCCCTTGAATCACTGTCCATGTTTTCTTGTCCCTCTCTACATTGTGTAGGTATTTCAGCTGATCTTCTGTTATAAACTTTGGTTTGCCATAATCAACTTTTTAAATGTCAGGGACTACAGTGCTGGATTTCAGTTGCACAGAGCCCAGTACATTGTTGAATCATCTTGTGGACGATCTATTTGATTGTGTTCTCTATTATGATATTCCTGATAATGTCCTAGTTGGACGTTACCAGGCTCAAATTACATCCCTCTGGTTGATACTTTCACCCACTGTGGGACCGAGTCATCCTGTGCTACTTCTATCAATGTTTGACTATTTTGATGCGCTCCACTGGAGTGCCCAGTCAATGTCCAGGTAGTTAAAGTCCAGACCCATGAGCATTCTTCTGTCCTGGCTAGCTGCTTCCCAAATTTCTCTTTCCATTTACTCACCATTGTCTACCTCCCAATTTGGCAGCCTATAGATTATTCCTATCCTATATTTGTTCCCACTGTTAACAGTTATCTGGAGCCACAGTGGCTGAACATCCCACCTCACAAGACTAATTTGTCCTCTGAGATCCCTGTGACTTAGTTTACATACCTTGTTACCCCCTCACTTGGCTACCTCCTCATGTCTCATAAATAGAGTATTGCCAGGAACATTTAGGTTCCAGCTGTTTTGAGTCACATGTCTATTATTGCTAGAGGTGGGTGAGAGTTGCAAATTCCACTATTGCAGAATGTCTGCGAAAATTCAGAAATTTCGTGTAATTTTCCAAACTTCCGCCATTGGTGAGATCGGAATCTTCCAAATGTGTTTGGTGGATTTTCGCCTCGTTCTGTGGATTTCTTTGGCTGAACTGCGGAATAATATACATGAACTGTGGAATGACAGTTCTGATTCATTTTTTTCTGCAGTTTAATGAATTATTCCACAACATTTGTAATTATTTCACAGTTCAGTTATTAGTTCTGCAGACTTTTTTCTCCGCAGTTTAATAGAATAATTTGCAATTTATACATTTAGTCTGCCATTCTAAGTTACAATTTCCGGGAAAGTTGCTAATTCAATTTCCATACTTTCGCGGAAGTGAAGGTCCGACTTTAATGGAAATTCCGCCGGTGGAAGTTTTTTTTTCCACACACCTAATTTATTGCTATGACATCTAGATCTTGTATGTTGCTGCTTGTAGTTCATCCTTTTTATTTCCCAAGCATCTCACATTTGTATAGATGACAGTATATATGGCCTTAATCCAATCTCTCATCCCAATTACATTATTGAATTCTGACTTCCTACGACTGTCATAGACACTGATTTTACATTACAGATTTTTTATTTAATAGACTTGCTAACAGTGCACAACAAGGGTGAAGAAGCCCACCCTCAGCACAAGTGTTTTGATTCATTTATTTATTTCTTGGTTTATTTTCTTTTTTTTAAAAAGAAAAGTATCTGAGGATCAGTGGCAGGATTTTTAGGACAGTAAATTAATAAAAAAGGAAATAGGAGAGCTTCAGTAGCAGACAAGTAGTGGAATAGCAGTATAATTACAGTATAATGTGGGGAGTGGTGCAATGCAGTGGCTGTGGGGCAGCCATATTCAGGCAGACCTTCTGGACACTGGAGGTGCTGCCCCATCTGCATGCATCTCACTGGACTGCAGGATGAGGTAGCCAGACTCAGAGAGCGAAGTAAACTGGGTCAGGGTACCATCACCCCTATCCAGAGACCACCCAGTCCAATGCAACTGCCTCAAAGGATGCCGAGAACGAGGAGCATTTGGATGACAGTGGGCTCAGGGAGGGTTAGAGCGGTCAGGCAGAGGCACATCCCAGATCCTATTCCACTCAAGAACTCATATGCCACACTGGCAAATGGGGACAACCAAATAGAGGTACCCAGAGAAGTGGAAGGAAAGGATGTGGAGGTTAGCCAAGAAGGTGACCTCAGCGGGGAAAGCATTGGACCCCAGAGGAGAAGGAGGAAGTGAATCCTGGTGGGAGACTCCATCATAAGAGAGATCCAGCTAGGAACACAGGAGGGGAAGGACAGGGAGGTGAGGTGCCTACCAGGTGCCACGGCATGGAGGGATGGAAGGAAGATCCTGGGGATCACTGGGAAAGCAAAACAGGAGGGTGAGCTGGATGTCATTATCCACCTAGGTACTAATGACATGGCAAATGGGGAGCCAAAGGAAGTTCAGGAAGAGTTTAGGAAATTGGGAGGTCTCAAGCAAGTAGCTACTTCTGTCACTTTCTCAAGTACTACCTATGAGAGGCAAGGGAGAGCATAGGGTGCATGCACCAGGAACTTTAACTCATGGTTGAAGAACTGGTGCTGTGAGGAAGGGTTTGGATTCATTGGTGACTGGGACCCACCTGGAGGGATGGAGGTTTGTTCAAGCCTGACGGCCTGCATCCATCCTGGAGGGGAATCCAAGCACTCAATGATAAGTTTAAATGCTACATTGACAAGCATTTAAACTAGCAAAGGGGGGTGGCAGGCCAGCAAGGAGGGTACCTACTTGCTCACCCCCCACAGCTAGCAGTGGAACCAGTGAACCAGAGGAGTGGCTATCTCTACAAAGCAGTGTGCAAAAGATGGAGATTAGCACCCAAGAGGTGGATAGGCAGAAAAGGGGCAAAATTCAGCAGAAGGGCAGACAGCAAGGAGAACCAGGGATAAAGGACAACCAAGGAAGGGGCTGGAGTAGAACAGCAAAACAGTCTAGGGAGGTCAAATCATGGAAAGCCATGTGTGCAAATGCCAGGAGCCTTAGCAACAAGATGGAAGATCTGAGGCTGTCATGGTGCAGTCAGACTCTGACATTGTGGCCATCACTGAAACCTGGTGTAATGATAACCACGACTGGGAGATGGCCATACCTGGCTACAACATATTTAGAAGAGACAGGGCAGGCAGGAAGGGAGGAGGAGTGGCACTGTATGTGAAAAATGGCATAAGGGCCACAGAGATCCAGGAGGAACAAAATGGGGGAGAGATACTGTGGGTTAAGCTGATAAGGAAAATGGGGCCAGCCATCGGCACAGGTGTGATCTATAGACCACCAGCCCAGGAGGAAGAAACAGATAGGGAGCTGATGCTAGCCATCAAAAGGATGGCAGACAAGGGTGAGGTAGTACTGGTTGGAGACTTCAATATTCCAGACGTGGACTGGAGCATCCCAGCAGCAGCATCAACTAGGAGCAGATTTATCCTGGACTCCCTCCAGGGCGCCTTCCTCAAGCAACTGGTCATGGAACCAACTCGGCAGAAGGCAATACTGGACCGTGTGATGAGGGTAACAGTGAGGGAGCACCTGGGGAACAGTGACCACTAGTCATTGTGGTTTGAAATCACAGAAAGAGCAGAACCAAACCACACAAAAACACATATCCTGGATTTTAGGGTGGCAGACTTTGGGAAAATGGGGAGATACTTGAAAGAGGCATTAAGGGGAATGGGGCAGGAATCAGGGGTTGAGGAACAGTGGGCAGTATTTAAAATGGGGATTACAAGAGCAACAGAATTATGCATTGAGCAGGTTAGCAAGAGGAAAAGGAAAAGGAGACCATTATGGTTTTCCAAAGAGGTAGCAAAGAAAATGAAAGCCAAAAAGACTGCATTCAGGCAATACAAAAAGACACAGGCAGAAGGGGATAGGGAGAAGTACCAGGAGAAGCAAAGGAGGCAGGGAGGTCAGTAAGGGAAGCCAAAGCTCAGACAGAAGAACACATTGCAAAATCAGTGGGTACAGGGACAAAACCTTTACAGGTACATAAGTGAAAAAGAAAGGCAAAGGGAGGGATAGTGAGACTGAAGGGGGAGGATGGGGGCCGCATGGAGGATGACAACAGTAAAGCTGACATACTGAACAGGTATTTCTGCTCAGTCTTTACTGAAGAAGAGGGGGGTAATGGGTCTGAAGGGAATACAAGGGGTGAGAATGGTGCAGAAATGGACACAAGTCCCTTTACAGAGAAAGGTCCTGAAGGAACTGGAAGTAATAAGAGTTGATAAAGCAATGGGGCCAGATGGGGTGCACCCAGGGTCCTTAAAGAACTAAGAGAGGTGGTGGCTGAACCTCTGGCTATCCTGTTTAGCCGGTCACCGAAACAGGGAGGTACCCAAAGACTGGAGGATAGCAGATGTAGTCTCCTTATACAAAAGTGGGAACAAAGAGGAAGCAGGGAAGTACAGACCAGTCAGCCTCACCTCGGTAGTGGGGAAGATCATGGAAGCACTACTGAAGGAGAGATTGGTGGAACATCTGGTTGTCAATGGACTACAGGACCCAAGGCAGCATGGTTTCACCAGGGAGGTCATGTCAGACCAACTTCATTGAATTTTGACTGGGTGACTAGGGAGGTGGATCAGGGGAGGGCAGTGGACATGGCCTATCTGGACTTCAGCAAGGCCTTTGACACTGTGCCACATAGAAGACTATTACACAAACTGGGGAATATGGATGTGGGCAGGACAGTAGTGTGGTGGGTAGGTAACTGGCTGGGCAGCAGGACACAGAGGGTGGTGGTAAATGGCTGTCACTCCACAGAGGGAAGAGTGACCAGTGGGGTACCACAGGGATCAGTGCTGGGACCGGTCCTATTCAACATCTTCATCAGTGACATTGCGCAGGACCTAGAAGGCAGAATTTCACTGTTTGCTGATGACACAAAGCTCTGTAACAGAGTAGACACACCAGAGGGTGTAGACAGAATGAGAAGGACCTGCAGAAACTTGAAGAATGGTCAGGGTTTGGCAGTTGAAATTCAATGCAAAGAAGTGCAAGATAATGCATATGGGGCACAAAAATCCTGGCACAATATATCAGTTGGGTGAGGATATAGCATGCACCAAGCAGGAAAGGGATCTTGGGGTTATCATCTCTGATGACCTCAAGGTAGGGAAACAGTGTGACAAGGCAGCAGGTAAAGCAAATAGGATGCTGGGATGTATAGGCAGGGGGATCATCAGCAGGAAAAGGGAGGTCATAATTCCACTATACAAGACACTAGTGGGGCCCCACCTGGAATACAGTGTACAGTTCTGGAGATCTTACCTACGTAAGGAAATAGACAGGGTAGAGAAGGTTCGGAGGAGGGCAACAAAGATGGTGCATGGATTGCATCACAAGTCCTATGAGGACAGGTTGAAGGAATTGAACATGTACTCCCTGGAGGAGAGGAGGGAGAGAGGGGATATGATAGAGACATACAAGTATCTTACAGGGAGGAACAGGGTGCAGGAATACACTATTTTTAAGTGAAAAAGATATTCCAGGACTAGAGGGCATGGGATGAAGTTGGAGGAGGACGATTCAGAGGAAACGTGAGGAAGAATTTCTTCACAGAACGGGTGGTGGACAAGTGGAACACCCTGCCGGAGGAAGTGGTGGGGGCTGAAACAATCACGGGATTTAAGAATGAATGGGATAGACATAAAGGAATTCTGGAGGTCAGGGGTAAGGGGCAACAGACTTCTAGGAAAACATAAACTGAACTTACAAGCTCAAATGGGCAGACTGGGTGGGCCATAGGCCCTTATCTGCTGACACTGTCTATGTATCTATGTATCTATGTAACAAAGCTGTGTTCTTATTCAGGAAACCATGTGACATTATAAACCATGAGTGATCTACAGTATAATGCCACAAGGTTTCCCAAAATGGGAACTAAGCCTTGTGGTTCAATTCTGTTATAGTATATGTCTGACTACTTTGCTGTGGTGTGGTCTTGTGGTTAGAGCACTGGCTTGGAAACCAGTAGATCACAAGTTCAAACCCCACTAGAGCCAAATACTCTCTGTGTGACCTTGGGCAAATCACTGAATCTCTCAGTGCTCTAGCCAATCAAGTTGTGGAAATGAGGAGAAGCTGGACTCCACTGGAAATAAAACAGAGCAACTGGTTAGGGGAAGAACCAAACATGTAGTGCTAAAGGGAAGGCACTCTGAGGTTAGGAGATTAACCAGTGAGGTCCTCCAGGGGTTGGACCTCAGTCCTGTTTTTTTTTTATCTGTTTACATGTGACACTGGAGAAGGAGCCTATGGCAAAATATGTCTTTTTGTGGACAACACAAGGATATGTGGCAGGGTTGCAGCGAAGAAAGAATCATAGACTCATGAAAAGAAGGGCTTAGAGAAATTGAAATAGTGGTCCAATATTTGGCAACTCAAATTTAATGCCAAAAAGGGCGAGGTCATGCATGTGGGGAAAGGAACATGGAAACAAAGTAGGGGACAGGATAAACTGGGTCTCAGGGAAATGGACCTGGAATTACCATAAGTGACAGTCATAGAAACATAGAAACATAGAAGTTGACGGCAGATAAGGACCGCAAGGCCCATCCAGTCTGCCCATTT
This sequence comes from Neoceratodus forsteri, assembly GCA_016271365.2. Classification (NCBI taxonomy): domain Eukaryota; kingdom Metazoa; phylum Chordata; order Ceratodontiformes; family Ceratodontidae; genus Neoceratodus; species Neoceratodus forsteri. The sequence continues at coordinate 1,558,467,073 of CM057449.1, read as the reverse complement.
CTTTTTCTACCTTATAAATGTGCCATCGGCCTTTGCTCTGTCAGTGACCTATCTATTCATAGTCATTTGTATTGCTCCCTTATGCCTATCCCATGCCTGTTTGAAGCCCTGCACTGTATTCATAGCCACCACTTCTTGTGGTAAGCCATTCCATGCATCTACCACCCTTTCTGTGAAAAGAATTTCTCACATTCCCCTTAATCGGCCTCCTCTAATCTCATGCTGTGTCCTCTTGTCCTGCTATTTTTCTTATATTTAAACATGTTAGACTCTTTCACCTTGTTTATGCCCTTAGGTGTTTAAATGTCTCGATCATATCACCTCTCCCTCCTTTGCTCAAGGGTATACATATTGAGCTCCATTAATCTGTCCTCATATGTCTTCTGATGCAGTCCCTGCACCATTTGGTGCCCTTCTCTGGACTGCCTCAATTTGGTTAATGTCCTTGTGAAGGTGTGGCCTCCAATACTGCACTAGTACTCCAGATGGGGCCTTAACCAATGTCTTGTACAGAGGGATTATTACCTCTTACGACTTGTGATACCCCACACACACCCTAACACCCCCCTAGCCTTACCTACTGCTTTAGAGGTCTGCTTGATGATTTTAGGTCATCAGTGATGATGATGCCAAGTCTCTTCTTCCTTTGTGACTGCTAGCAACTCCTCCCAGCCTATAAGTGGCTTCAGGGTTTCTCTTCCCTATGTGCATGATTTTGCACTTCTTGCATTAAATCCCAGTGCCACTCTTCTGACCATTCTGCTGGTTTATCCAGATCTCTTCTCATTCTGCCCACCCCATCTGGATCATCTACTCTGTTGCAGATCTTGGTGTCATCTGCAAACAGACAAGCCTTACCCTCTAGTCCATCTAAGCAGGTCACTAATGAAGATGTTGAATAGGACTGGCCCCAGGACTGATCCCTGAGGTACCCCACTTGTGACTTGCATCTCTTCTGACTGTATACCATTTACCACCACTCTCTGTTTCTGCCAGTCAACCAGTTTGCCACCCAGTTGACCAACTTGACCCACCCTGAGCCTACCTAGCTTATTTATCAATCTTCTATGTGGAACAGTGTCAAAAGCTTTGCTGAAGTCAAGGTAGGCTACATCAACTGCTCCCCTTGGTCCACCACTCTGGTTACCCAGTCAAAGAAATCTATGAGATTAGTTTGACAGGACCTTCCTTTGTAAACCCATGCTGTCTTGGATCCTGTGCACCTATGGATTCCAGGTGTTGCACTATCCTTTCCTTAAGGAGTGCCTCCATAATCTTGCCCACTACTGAGGTAAGACTGACCGGTCTGTAGTTCCGCCTCTCCCTGCTACCACTCTTGTGGGTGGGATCACATGAGCCCTTCTCCAGTCTTCTGGGACCTCTCCTGTGCTCAGAGACTCACTAAACAATTCTGCTAATGGCTCTGCTAGTTCCTCCTTTAGCTCCTTAAGTACCCTGGGATGTATGCCATCAGGTCCCATTGCCTTATCCACCCTGAGCTTAGCAAGCTCTTGTAGGACCCTTTCTTTGTGAAGGGAGTAGTGCTCACCTCCCTCCCCTGTGTCCATGATGCTGAGCTGTGGGCCCTGCCCTACCTTCTCTTCAGTAAATACTGAGCAAAAGTATCTATTTAGGATAGATGCCTTTACAGGGTCCTCCTCCTCACATGCTCCCTTTCTCCATTAAGCTTAGCAATACCCTCTGGACTTTCTCCTTTCACTAATGTATCTATAGAAAGTCTTGTCACCTTCTTTTACTGTTCGTAGCTAGTGTTTCCTCAGTTTGGGACTTTGCCTGCCTTACTGCCTTACCTGCTTCCCTTAGGGCAGTTTGGTATGCCTCCCTATCTTCATCCCGCTGTGTTCCTTATATTTTCTGAAGGCCAGCCTTTTGGCTCTGACCTTTTCTGCTACTGTATTTGAGAACCAAAGTGGTTTCCTTCTTCTTTTGCACTTCCTTTTCTGTCTAACACCATGGGATGTTGCTTCAAGTATTGTATCCTTAATGCTTGCCACTTTGCCTGTACCTCCTCACCTGTGTTTCTTTTTGCCAGGGCTAGCTTAACTCTGTTGGCCATCTTATCAAAGTCAGCTCCTCTGAAGTCCCATATTTTTGCTTTGGAATGGGATGATTTAGATGTAGTAGCCAAATTGAACCATACCATGTGATGGTCACTGGCCCCAGGTGACCTTCTACCTGGAGATCTGTGATCCCTTCTTTGTTAGTCAGTACTAGATCTAGGATAGCCCTGTCTCTTGTGGGTTGCTGTACCAGTTGTTTGAGGCCCTCCCCTGCAGGGAATCCACTATGAGTCTAGTTCTGGCAGATGTTCCTGCTGGTATTGACCAATCTGTATCTGGCATGTTGAAGTCTCCCATTATCAGAACCTCCCCTTTAGCTGTCATGTTTTGTATATCTTCTAACAGTAATGTGTCTATGTCCTCCCTCTGGTCTGGGGGCCTGTAGACAACCCCAGTTCTTATGGCTGTCCCATTTCCTGTTTCCAGGGTTCCAGTCTTAAAAACACTGCCCAGTGCAATAAGTCATACTGTATGGGAAAGCCAGCAGGATGCACGGCACATAGACAGGGCCTTCTCTAGTAAAAGGAAGTGGTTCATCTCTTCTTTAGGTCTTTGGGGATCCTCTCCTTAAGCAGGGCAAGGATTGTTTAGAATCAGTACAAGTAGAAGTTTTTTTTTAACATTTAACATTTTCTCCTTCTGCAGCCACGGTCCTGCTTTTACATCCAGCCACCGCTCCACTCCGCTGATGACCCTGAAGTTGCATGCCCAGCTGGCAGATGCAACTACACCTGTGAAAGGGGGCCCCCCTATAGCCCGCTGCACCTGGCGAGGAACCAGCACCGGCACATGCTTCCAGGCATCGTCGGCCAGCGGAGCTGTGGCTATCAAGCTACCTCAGACCCGTGCTGTGATTTTCCTTTGTTCTTTCCCCATTGGGACCATGGACATGCAATGACGTCCATGCACATACTCGCAGACGTCCACCGTGGTCCCCCCTCCGTTACACTGCTGCCTGCGGTACCTCCGGGCATCCCCATCCCACACAAGGACTAGGAGAGCTGTCTCTTGATGCTCAATCCCAGTCCTCCCCTGCTGACCCCGACAACCCAAGCTCATTCCAGAACCCGGGTCGCCGGCGTAGCGTGAGGTGTGGTGTCCAGTGCCTCAACCCTCAGCGCCACTGGGCCGGCTACAAGCAGAAATGTTTTATTTAAAGCATGCCTCTTTATTTTCTGGTAATGTGCTACTACTTCTGTAACCCCAGTCCAGTGACTGTCTTGGTTATTTGCCATCTGCTTCTCCTGAAAGAATTAAGGGTGTCAGATAGGAAACTGCTTTGCTTAGGGGTTTGCTTTCAAGCCTTGTGTCCCAGGTAAATAGGGTATTTTTCTGCATCAGTGCAGTTCCCTCCCTCAGTGCCATATGTTTGGCTTGTTTCCATCCTATGTGAATTTTTTCTTTTTGGGGTTTCTCTTGCTTGTGGTATTTTCTCTAGACAACCCCTCATGTGCCTGTTTTTACAGCCAAAAGAGGAATTTTGGCAGTTTTTTCCCATCCATTGCTTCCCAAACTGGTGCATTTGTGTCCTTTTTAGGTTCCACCATTGGAAGGCACCCATTGGAGTGTGCTTGTCATTAGGGCTCCAGGATTCCAAGTCGCAACTCGGTGTTTATGCAGGGGGCTGTGCTACCTACACATCCCCTAGTGGGGAGCTGCACCCCCACCCACTTACTAAATATTCTAACTCTGGGGGGGCAGACCATGAGGAAGGGGCAGTGATTTGGGGATTTTGGCACCCTGTTGATGAGCACACTTGGATTGGCACACAGATGGCCAGAAGAGTCCTTTTTGTTGCCACTATTGTGCATTTGAATAATTTTGAGTGCAGCAATTATTCTAAGGCCTGAAGTTGTATAATGTTTTGACACAAGCAGTACTTTGCATCATTATCTTGGTTTAAGTCTTGTAGATGTAAGAACAAATGGTGCAATAATGGAACATTTTGCCACAGGTGTGCAAGAAACCTGCTGCAAGGCACAGATGCTCAAATGTTTGGCACAAGATACAGATTCAGAAGAAAGCTTTTAGACATAAAGTGCAGAAAAGGTTGAAAAAAACACAATGGTTTGCTCCATATTCTTATTTATTCTTTAAAAAAAATGCAGTGAAATGCAATGTGAATCACAAGAGCTTGAGAATGTCATCATGTGGTACACTCTGCCTGTTCTTCTCTGGCAAGATAATGCTATTTGGCTAAAGATAACCAGAGACTTGGTGTCCCTGTTGAAGTTTTGTTGAAGAGTCTCCAGCTTTCTGACTCCAAGTACCTATGCAGTTGGTGTCAAACAAGAAGGTACACTTGTTTTATGGCAGCGACAGCAAGAGGTACATCCTCAGAGGCACTCTCACGAGACAGAAAGGAGCTAGCTCAGACTTTGAGGTGTTGCCAGCTGAAAAACCTGAATCTCAATCAGTCCCTGCCTAAAGGGGAGATAACACAGACAGGTACAGATGTACTGCATCATCAGTCATCAACTTGGGCTAGAAATATCCTCTTCCTGGCATATAATGTTCCCAGATATAGCTGGGCTGGGTACTTCTCTTCTAACAAGAACATCAAAAATGACACAGTAAGTCAGTTCTTCAGTTGCTTAAGTGTAAAGTTTAATTATGCAATTATTAGTTTTGACAAGAAAAAAGTGTAGTTTATAGAAAATTCAGATTACCCAAATAGAATGACAAGGTGCTCACTACCTGCTTTTGAAGCCATGAGCCAGAACAGTAAGAACCTTCCTTACATTTTAAGACTTACCTAAATTGGTAGAAATATGGACTACAGAGTACAGCCAAAAAGAAATACGTTTCCTGATTGAGAACAGGTAGTAAATCTGAGTTGCATTTTCTTTGCAGAGAATAAATGTATAAATGTATACTAATAGCTCCTAGAATGGCATAGCAGTAACCACATAGCTAGGCATGGAACTACTAGGGCTACAGGTAGTAAAGGCATAAGTGTTTTTCCATGTAAAGAAAAAAAAGTAATACACTTGGTTGATGACACAATAATGCAATGGAGAATGTGAGTATTAAATACCAAACATTGCATTTAAAAGCCAAATTTTGCATTTAATTAAACTGAATACTGATATATGTTTTGTTTCAAATACTTAAAGCTTGAAAATGAACTAAAAAAGCTACTTAATGGATTTATGAATGTAATAAAACTTTTGACCTAAACATGGGATAGAATATCTATAGATAATAAAATAACTAACTATATATGACAGATGTTTAGTTATATAAATTTATATTATATTTATATATAAAATTATATTATGACCCTGGAAAAAAGCAAATAATCATAATTAAAACATATGGCACTATTGATTTTTTTTTTGGAGTCCTTTGGAAATTCTTTTTGTGTTGGAAGAATAAAATACTATTGTAAACTATATAACACTAGTTTGTGGTCTGTTTTCAAAAAAGTGAGTGCCCCCTTCAAACTTTCTGTTAAATTAAGCTCAATTCGCAGTCCCCTCTTGTTCTTTCTCTTCACAAATGACCTTAACTTTCACTGCGGGGAAAGCTCTGTAGTTCAATATGCAGATGACACTGTAATCTACCGCTCCATGGAAAATCTGCCAGAACTGGGTCCTCTCCTCCAAGCTGACCTAAAGACACTTGAGGACTGGCTTACATCCAACAGAATGGTCCTCAATGCAGGCAAAATGAAAGCTATGCTGTTTGGTCCTAGATCCCTTGGACAGGACAGGTCCAAATTCCTACAGCTTAACTCTCTTGCTGGAAAAAGTATAAATGTGGTGGACACCATATAATACCTTGGGCTAAAAATTGACCAAGGTCTCACCTTCAAGTCCCATGTAGACCAAGTAACCAGGACCATCTATGGTAAACTTGGCACCTTGTACTGACTAATAGATCAGCTTATCCTGCGTGCAAGGTTGGCAATTGCCTCCAGTATCCTGCTCCCAACACTTACTTACGCTGCCCCAGTACTACAGCGTATGCCTAAGCAAGAGTTCAACTTGCTACAGGTACCATATAACAAAGTTGCATGGTTTGCAACCCAGAATCACCCAAGAAGCCACCCCTGTGATTCACTTGTCCAGCTGCAGTGGCCTTCTTTGCTTCTTGACTTCGGTACCCCCTGCTCTGCCTTGCGTTCAAATTACTGAGCCTGGCTGCTACCCCAGCCTAAAAGGGACTATCTCTCTCAAGCATAACTCTCAGATGCTCAGGACCTCAGGTTCGACTCTACTTGAAACCCCTAGAGTAAGGACAAATGCTGGTGGCAGATCCTTCTCCTTTACAGCCCCCTACCTCTGAAATAATCTTTCACCTTCAGTACAGGAAGCCCCCTCTCTGCCAAACTTTCACACAAGGCTCAAGACCCACATGAATAAGACCAGCACTTGTCATTGTCAAGGGATAGGATAGTCTCCCCCGTCCAGCAAACAATGCCTACCCTCTCCTTATGTCACCCAAATAGACTACAAGGCTTGGCCTTGTCTCAGACAATCACTGCTAGTTTGTCTAAATTGTTTTGCTGTTTTACTGCCTTTACCATAACCTGGGAAGCATCCGCACTCTCTCTGTAACCTGTTGTACCTATCGGTTACTGTACTGTATCCCAGGTCACCCCTGAAAAAGGGACCTTCGGGGCTCAGTGGGCCTACCTGGTCATCAAAATTAAATAAATAAATAAATAAGTACTCTCCATCCAACCCCAACTTATACCTTGATCAATTCCCTGACTTATGGAGACCTCACTGTTTGTCCTTTGGCAATGAGGAGTAGAAAACATCCCTCTGGAGGAATCGCTTGAACACCCAGAAGTCTAGGTTGGTTGTCATCCCTTTTGGTATACTAGTATTATTTATTGGCATCCACAAAACACATGGTACTGAAGAAGACAAGATTCCGTGTTTCAGACTGTTGCCCCAGATGCTGAAAGATAAAGAAATAACAGAGAAGAGCCTGTACCAATATGACATAAGACTGCTGATCTCCTGTTATTGTAAATGAGATTCACTCATTCAAAATATTTTGCAAAACATGAGTAAGAGACATGTGAAAATAGCCTGTCATATCATCAACATTTTGTGAAGGTCTCTTCCTCCAGTTGGAATGGAATTTGTAGCTCATGTCCCGTGTTTCATGTACTGTATTTTTATGTACACTTATCACTTCAGTTGTCCTTTACTTTCATTTTAATATGCAGACATTTCTTTCAGTTCAGATGAGCACTTGAACAACTCTCAGTTCTGCCTGTTAGGTTCCTCTATTCAGTTTTATTCCAGTGGCCTTCACAGTCAGAGTCATGCTGTATGGCAGAACCTAAAAGGCAGCACTGAGAGTAGTTTAAGTTCTCTTTTGAATTCTAAGCTATATATGTGTCTGAAAAAGAAGCAAATGACTTCTGAAGTAATAGGTGCACAGTGCTTCTGAAAAGTACATGAAACATAGGACACAAGCTAAATAAACAACTATCCACTCTGCAGAAGCAGTCTCCATGAAATGTTGTTGGCATGACAATCTATTGTCTGTGGATATTTCTAAATAAATTTTAAACTTTTTCTGCAGAACACTTTAGGGGAGTGACTCTCATTTAGGCGTGGGCTACCCAGTGGGTAGCTGGGTCGGGTAGTACAGGTATCACCTATTTTTGGCCAGGTAGGGTAGTTGGGGTAATGTATTACTCTACCCAACATAACAGTGTAATTCTCGGGTCAGGTAGTTTGAGACGGGTAATGGGTAAAGGACTACCAGGCTGGAAACAGGCATTAAAAAGGCAGCCTGTGGGGTCCTTCATGAAGCTTACAACAGAATAGGAGCACATGACACTAGCCTGACACTTGATTGGTCAGTGGTGTCTAAAGGGCTGTGCTCCATCTGCTATGAGCCTCTGTGGCGCATATAGAGCAGTCTGAAAGCACCTGCTTGGCCACTCATGGCAGTTTGTGTTTTGGATCAACAGTTGAAAAAAAAACCTACACTACATGAACAAGGAGTCAGACAGGAGCAACATTTAGGGCAAGATAATGGGGGACTAAAACAATCTCAGGGGAAGGGGGATCAGCCTCAGTCAAGGAGGTGGTACTGGGTAGAGAACAGAGGAGCAAGGTGGGGGAAAAGATAAACAAAAACACAGAAGGCAGCTGGTTTGAAATTAAAAGTTGAAAAACTTGAAACTTTATTACACTGTTTGTTAGGTGTCCCTGAGCCCTGTCATCTATTACTGTGGCCTAGTCAGATACACTATCTCTCTGTAGCATAGTGAAATCCTTTTATGTCTGTATTACACTGTTTGTGAGGTGCCCTTGAGTCCCGAGCATTGTCATTTATTACTGTGACATAGTCAGACACACTGGCTGTCTCTGTAGCAGTTAACAAATCCTTTCATGGCGGTTTTACTCTGTTTGTTAGGTGCTCCCGAGCCCTGTCATTTATTACTGTGACAAATTCAACTTTAGCTGCACTGTCTGTCTCTGCAGCAGGTAGTGAAACAATATCCTTTCACGGCTGTGTCTACTATGTCTTGTATTTCCCATTCTACGTCTACTAAAAGGAAGCACAGTGTTGCTGCATGTGTAGCTGTTAATGATATGGACAACATGAATCATGCCACTAATGAAGAACATAGTGACAATAATAATAACATAACCAGGACTTGCCATAAATGTCCTAAACAAAAAAAGCATGTTAGCAATGAAATGATAGTAGAGTTTCAAAAAGAACAGACTGGAGTTACTCGTAGAGGTACAGAACATTTTGCCATATATGTCAGGATACTTGCAGCTACTGAAGCAGCATTCAAGGAGACATCCTCCTCAAATGCAAGCTCAGATGCTGAGGCAGTGAATGCTGATATGAGATGGTGGTGATAGTGGGGACTGGGACTGGTATAGCCCAGGCTATATCCCACATAATGATGACAGCACTTCCAGTTCTTCTGAATCTTGTGGCGATGAGGTCAGTAGTTTCGATGATGGGGTAGGAAAGGATGCTGCTATAAGGCATGAGAGGCAAGTGCAGAAAACAAATCATATGCTAAATGTAAGAATAAGAAGATGAGTATAAATGAGAACTATTCATCTCAACAAGGAAATTACAGTGTAGGGTGTCCTCCAGGTCCCTTGACTGTACAAGGAATAGTGCCAGGCACTGTGGCAGAAAGCAAAAAAGGTACATCTTTAGTTTGTAATTTATTTTATATTGACCCTACAGACAGCTCTTGAGGTGTTTGCAGTCTGTGCAAAAAGAGCATCAGTTGTGGTGGCAAAACGGCAAATTTTGGAACACCAGTAATGATGTGATATGCCAAGGCAAAACACCCAGTTTAGTTGGGCAAAGCAAGGGGCAGTGTGGTTGGTATGGGCGGTAGTGGAGGTGGTGGTGGCGGTGACCATAGTGACAATGAACTAGAAGCAGGAAGTGATGCTGAATCAGTTGATGTGTCCTTGCAGTCTTCCCAGACAAACATAGATTGTTTTCTGACACCATCAAGTACTAGAAAATCCCAAACTAGTACTCCACATGAAAAAGGCATGAAAAATACATTCCCCCCAAAATTAAAAATATATTGTCAACTAACATTAAAAGAAAGTATTGCAAGGAGATCAAAATGTACCTACCTGCGCCCAGCAACTCCCTTTTGCTTTTGTATCCCAAAAAGGTTTTCTCAAGTTCATGAACCAGATTGAAACGTGGAACACCATTCCCTGTTAAACATATTTCTTGAAAAAGGCTGTTCCACAGTTGTATGACTTGATGTGTACTGAAGTCATTAAGCAGTTGAAACTCTCTGAGGTGTAGCAGGTTCACATAATTACAGATATATGGACCAGCAAACAAACAATTGAATGCATGACTGTTACAGCTCATTTGGCAAGTTTTCAGTCAGAAAGTAATAATCCCTGCTGTAATGTAAGCAGATGGAAGCAGGCTGTATTGTGTCACTACTTCTGAGGAAAAACCACACTTCAGTGAATATTTTACATGAGCTGAAAAAACAATTTCAGAAATGGCTTACTCCGTATTCCTTATCCCCAGGTTTGATAGTGTCAGATAATGGTTCCAACATAGTCAAAGCTATTAGAGATGACAACTACCAAAGCATACTTTGTTTTCTACTTTGTTTAACTCTTCTAATCCATAATTTCTTAAATGGAAACAGAAATGTTGAAAACCTGTTAGGTCTTGCTAGAAAAATATGGGGGCATTTCAGCCACTCTGTGAAAGCACAAAAAATCCTGAAGGGGCTGCAGAGGTCAAACAACTTACCACTGCATACAGTTAAGCAGAAAGTTCCAATCCACTGGAATTCAATATTTTACATGTTGGAAAGGCTTCTTGAACAGAAAAAAGATGTACATGACTACACTATACAGAATCAAATAGGTAAAGTAGACATCATGCTCAGTTCCAGCAGTTAGAGTCTACTTGAATATTTGTTTACCTTAATGGAGACATTTGAGGCTGCCATACATGATGTCCGTGTGCACAGTGCAACTCCGAGTCAAATTCTTCCTCAAATAAGATTTCTTCACATTTTCCTTGATGACATAAAGAAAGACTTTCAGCCAAAAGAAGACACCACTGTTATTATGCTGGCAGATTACTTGAGTCTCAGACTGTTGACTAATCAGAGAATAAATGTCAAGTTTAAGAATGACACCTACTGTATGTGTTGGCTACATTGCTAGATCCCTGCTTTAAGGGGAACATTGAAGCCATCCTTTCTGCAGGGGAAGACACTGAGTATTGGAGAGACCTTCTGCTAACCAAATGTGACATTGCCCCACCAACACCATTAACTGATGTACAGCAGTCAAACTCTGCTGAACCATAAGAATGCCCCTCTGGTGCAGACAGTAGCACATCTATATATTCTTCAAAATCACCAGTGTCATCAGTGAGGGAAAGGACATCTACAGCTACTTCCTGGGCATCCTATGGTCAGGGTCAGAAAAGCAACTTAATTCTGAGTCACGTGCAACAACATGGACTAGTATCCTGTAAAGAAAGTGCAGCTGGTTCATCTGCCAGACTGGTAACTGTCTCACACAGCACAGTGATCCTGGAGTATTTTGCAGACCATACTGTGATTGGTATTGAGGAAGATCCATTACTCCACTGGAAACAAAAGAGAACAATATGGCCAGTTCTAGCAAGTCTTGCAATAATGTACCTCAGTGTTCCACCTTTAAGCATATATTCAGAATGCATATTTAGTGCAGCTGGAGGAATAGTCACTGACCAAAGAACACTGCTAAGTCCTATAAATGTGGAATGGCTTACATGTCTCAAAATGAATGCTGACAATTTCCTAATTGTCTCAAATGCTGAATTATGTGAGTCTGATCCTGAACATGAACAACAGCCTGCAAATAGCAATACTGAATATGATGATTAAGTTGTGTATAAAACAAATAGAAAATCATGTGTGGGGTGTCATACTGCCAAATCTGGTAACTTAACATTGGTAACACATCTCTCTCACAGCAGTTGCAACTGTCCCTCAGAAATAAATCCTGCCATGGTCACAGACAGTTCATGGACAAACAGGCATGTTTCTCATTTTTCTGACAATGTTGGTACCATTATTTAAATTTGAATTAACTTTTTTTTTACATTTTCTCATCAAACATGTCCCACATGTCACATACTGTTCCAGTCCTGCTCTATATGAGCACTACACAAATTCTGGAAGGACTGTTGCTAATAACTTACAGGCTATACATCATAACTGTTACCATAGTTTCTTCCACTGGCATCACTTTCCCTCAGTTTTACTATCATTCATTGGTGCCGGAATGGTTTGAAAAGTGGTAGGGCCAAGGAAGTAAGGGGTAAGTTCTCCCCTATTAAATACATTAACATAATTGCAAAAACTGATAGGGCCACTTATGAAAGTGGTAGGGCCATGGCCCTAGTGCCCCCACCCCGTCCTGGCACCAATGCTATCATTCTACTTAGACATGTACGACTGACAAAATATGTCATCACCACTGCCACCATGCCAGTCACATGTACCACACTACTCTTCATTTTGTCAGTCATCAGTTTATTATATTTGATGCCCACCATGGATATAATTTTTTGGAAACAGCAGCAGCCACACTCAGATCAGCTGTCCCTCTTGTACCTGCCTCAGTGATGCAAATTCATGCACCTAGAGCATTGAAACCCAGAAGATGAATATAGGATGGGGGAGGTACTGACAGTCACCAAGCAGGAACAGGACCTTGGGGTCATCATATCTGATGACCTCAAAGTCACAGGCAGTGTAACAAATTAGTGGGTAGGGCCAGTGGGATGCTGGGATACATAGGAAGACATATCTCCAGCAGGAAAAGGGAGATATATTGCTTGCTGGTGAGACCCCATCTGGTGTATTGTGTCCAGTTCTACAGTCCACACCTCAGAAACGACATAGATAGGGTGGAGGCAGTCCAGTTTGTGGAAGCTAAAATGGTGCAGAGGTTGCACTAAAAGTCCTATGAGGAGAGACTGAGGGATCTCAACATGTACACCCTGGAAGAGAGGAGAATGAGAGGGGACATGCTAGAGACCTACAAGTACCTCATAGGAGTGAATAGAGTGCAGGAGGGAGTCACTTTCAAATGAGAATGAACACCAAGACCAGAGGGCATGCAATGAAACTGGAGGGCTGGAGTTTAAGAGAGATGTGAGGAAGTACTGCTTCATGGAAAGGATGATAGATGTCTAGAACAGACTGCCAGCAGAAGTGGTGGAGATGAGAACAGTAGAGGGCTTCAAGCATGCATGGGATAGCCATAGGGGAATATTAATAAATAGGCAGGGGGGAGGGAGGGTTAACAGAGACCAGTTACATCAGCATAGACAAACTAGGCAGGGATCATCTGGGCAGACTGAGTGGACCAAGCAGTCCTTTTCTGCTGACAAATTCTATGCTTCTGTGTTTCTTTGTGTTATCTCTTGCCATGAGATTTCCGAGTCAACTGGCCATTCTACTAGTTTGAAAAATATGCATGATCTGGCAAGCTGTTAAGTTATGTGATTATTTATTTTAAAATTGATGACCAGAATAGACACAATCAGCTGATTTGCATTTTCAGGGTTGCCCCAGTGGAGAGGTAGAGAGAAATGCACAAGAGAAGGGCAGGCAAATACAAACTGCAAATAACAAACTTATTTAATAATAAGATCATTAGAGCAGAAAATAGACAAAAACTGCTTTGCATGTGGTAGGGTATAAAGAATATAGAAATACGCTAAGAATACTGGATGGACAACTATACACAAAAAGTGTGTTCTGCCACAGAGGGGTTCTGATTCTCTCTGGTCTCAAGACCGAAGCTCAGAAGTTCTGTGGGAATCAGAACCCCAAGGTGGCAGAACACACTGGTTGGGCATAAAGTTGCAAATCCGATATTTTTATAGTGTGTAGTATTCTGTGAAATGTATGTGTGTCAGTTCTTTTGTTTTCAAAATGAAACTGACTCATGCAGTCTCTAGAGGTTCAGAATGCTGTTGTACCACAGAAGGGTGCAATCATATTCCATGACCTTTGAACTGTGGTACAACAGCATTTTGAAAGGGATGGAATTCTATATAGAACAATTTTGTACTACATACTATATAGAGGATAATGGATGGGCAGCAGTGAACAACGCTGTGTCCACTTTGAGAGGTTGTCATGACAACCAAGTAAACCTCAAGAAGTGAACTCAGCATTGTTGTTTACTGTTGCCCATCCATTGTCTTTTATAGTGTATGGGCAACAGTTAAACATCAATGGGGCATTTCTCGGGAAATTTGTTAAAAAAAATTACGTGCCTGTTTCAAACTTTCCCCTCCCCCCAAGAACAAGCCCCACTCCCCTTACTGTTCATCCTCAGCGTGATGGTGTGGCTCCTTACTACACTCACTCTGATGTCCAAAGCTACCTGTACTGAGTCTCCATCATGCCAGCAAATAACTGTCACAGTTTGAAAAAAAACATTAAAAGGCGATGTGTTGGGGCAGTGGCACGATGATCGGAGACTGAATCAGCAGCGTGCGGGGGCGTTCTAACTTGTTGTGCCATGGATGTGATGTACTCAAGATGGTACAACAACCTCATGACGTCACATTGGCAGTATAACAATGTTAGGAATTCATCAAATTCCTTCTGTAATAGGACTCTCCCATACACTATATATATTATACTGGTGTGGTACTGCAAGTATATTAAGGTTGAGAAGGTAGTTTAATGTAAAACCCTGATTTCTGCACATTGATAACCTGGCCATCGCTCATCCAATTAGTCTCACATTTTGCATGCTTAGAGCCATTGCTAGGGTCTTGCGATCTTGTAAGTTTGATAATTACTAGTTTAGTGGTATTAAGTTTTATTTTTAAGTTGTGTTTTTCCATGCATGTGCAGTTCAAAAACTGAACATTCTGAAGACAACTGAATTTTTTTGAAACTGATTTATGTCAGTTTTGTCAGCTAAAAACTGTTGATGTTAGCTAAAGTCATAGCTGATGTGATTGCTAGTGGTCAAGAAAACACTTTACCCATCCACACCAACAAAATGTGTAGGCAATTAAGTCTGAAATTGTTGTGGTCGACATTATAGGGTGGAAGGATTATTGCACATTTACGGTTGAAAGACTTTCATTTTTATTATTGATATTTATAGTTGCTGTGAGTTATGAAACCAGTATCTCATTTTGAGACCTGTGTTTTGGTTTCTGTATTCCATGTGGCTGGTTATGTGACTGTTATCTGTCCTATAACAAGCCAAAAAATACTAACTGACTGGTGAAGGATAGCCAATCCTGCCGTCAGAGTCCCGCCTCCCATCTGACTCAGCTGGCATCATTACAGTGACCATCAGTGGATGTCCAATTCTCTCACTGGTCCCCCAGACACAGCTGGTAATGAAACTACCAGTGGTGGAGATCCAACCCCATCGCCGATACATTCTGACCTAGCTGCTTTGTCAATTACTGGCAGTGAGTGCTCAGTCATGCTACCACTTTATCCCTCAGACCAAGATCTGAAATCAAGTATAAGCAGTGGGTGCCTGACCCCCACTACTGATCCCCTGACCCAGCTGCTTTGTAAGTGGTGGGTGCTCAACCCTGCCACCAGTGTTCCCCCTGACCCAGCTCTGTAATCAGGTATCAGTGGTGGGTGCCCAATCCCACCACCATTGTCCCCACCTTCCACCTGACCTACTGAAAACATATAGACATATAGATACTTAGACAATGATGGCCGAAAAGGCCTATTGTCCCATCCATTCTGCTCACCCTACCTAACTTCTCTACACTGGCCTTTGTGGAAATCCCTACCCTTTGTTTCTGCTCCCCTCCCTTCTAACTAATCCCATATGCCTGCCCCATCCCTGCTTGATGTTGTTTACTGATTTGGCATGTACCACTTCCTTGGGCAGCTTGTTTCATTTGTCCACCACTCTTTCTGCAAAAGAAGTGCCTTCTTTTGAATCTCTCCCTCCACCCACCATTTAAGTGAGCTCTCTATCATCCCTGTATTTGAGCTTAATTAGTAAAGTTCCTTGGTGTTCACAGTTCAACCAATACATGTTCAGCACTCCCAGATCCTATCACCCCTTTCCCTCCTTTTCTCAAGGGTGTACATGCTCAACACTCCAACCCATGCCATCCTTCTCAACCCACCAGTAATCAGTTATTAAGGGAATTACCAGCAGCAGGTGCCCTTTCCCTCCTCCTGTATATCTTCTCCTACCTGACCCACTGAAAACCATTGGAACCCCCTCCCTCACCCTCTAGAACCCATGACACTCTCCTCCCCTTTACCAGTACCCACATTTCAGTTCCTTGATATGGATCCTGTGTCTGTCGTCATAATTCCACAATATCCCTCTACTAATTCATCTACCTAAAATTTAAAAAAAATGCATGTGGAGTAAGTATTTTGCATTATTGTTTCATAACATGAGCAATTGTGGCCATTTATACTCCAAATTTTCAGAGTGGCCAAGTCACATAAGTGGTCCTTTTTAAATCCAACATAAGATAAGTTTTGAGGTGTCAAGCCCCAAAAATGCATTTCGAGGTGTACTGAAAAAGTGGCACGTGGTTGTTAGGTGGGCTGGTTAACTGACTACTCTGAAAACTTAGGATCAAAGTGGCCTCAACTGATCAAGTTATGAGTAAAAGAAGGAAAACATAAAAAACCTGACCAAGTCAATGGACATCTTAACAGAACATCCATGGGGAATGGACTAAATATGTAGCCTGAAGCAGCAGAGCTGTGGGGCACAGCCCCCAACAAATAGGGTTTGGGGATGGGGCTGGGTGTTAGGACTGAAAAAAAAACTTTTACGTCACATTTTTCTCCTTTTGTGGCTACAGAACCCTAACAATGCATTGAAATAGTCATTTACAGTCTATCTGTCTGTCTGTCTATCTGTCTGTCTGTCTATCTATCTGGGATATGACATGGCCTGATTCAAGATATCACTTTTATCTTCATACTGTAAGAAGGTATAGTACTGGACTGTTAATGTCTCATGGGTGGTGAAGCAATGAGTGAAACATTAATCGACCAATGCCCTTAAATGAAAACAAAAATGATATTTCAAGTCAGGCCATATCATAATCAATTTCTACAACAGGGGACAGATTTTAAAAGGGCCTGGCATGGCTCAGAGATGAAGTCAATGTTTGCAACTCCCTGATGCAGGGAAAAATCTCTGCATCTGCAAAAATTCTATTTTCAGCATTTTATGTGCACAGGCAACATTTTCCTTTTTCCACAGCTGCACAAAAAAGCTATGCCTGGTAATACCAGGGATCAGATTTTCAAAATGCCAAAAATTGATGGCAGTGTGTGAAAAACTGCTACAAGTGGAGCTTCATCTGCAGAGCCGCAGTTTTCCCCACATGTGCTGAATTCTCTGAGAGAGAGTCAGTTTATGATGGTCTCCCAAATTTATGGCAGCTTGCAGTTGTTATTTTGGCACAGCTGCACCGAAATGTTACACCTGGTGGGGCCGGGTGTAACATCTCCCACAGTCGTGCCTGCACCTGGGTGAAACATGAGCTGAAACTAGGAGTCTGTCATGTAGTGCTGGCTGCATAGTGGGACTTGATCCCTGAATGGCTGAAAATACAGCCCCAGCTGTTGTATGTTTCTGCAGCTGCATGAAAAAAATACGTGAACTGTAAGATGTTGTCCATTGTGAAAAAGTTTGCAAGAAGGCAGCCTTTTTGAAAAGTCATGCAAGGAGACCCTTCCTTGTATAACTTTTTTTCCACATGTGCATTATTTTTTCACTATTGAAAATCGGGCCCCAGGTGTTTAGGTGGTTTTATGACAGAAATGGTAAAGCTATAAAAGCTAAAAAGTACAACATGTAAAATGTGCCCCTCTGTTCAATGTCTCAACATAAAAGCAACTAATCAATTAGCCCAGACTCCAGGAATAAACGGCATCTCACATATGAGAATACATTTTTGAGCATGCTCAGTGTGACAATATGAGTGATATAGCGTTTTGAGCATGTTCAGTGATCAGCTATTTTGTTCAGTTTGCCCAAAAAACATGTTTATCTTGGCAAATTCATTTTCACACCTGTCGTATACATAGGGAATATTCCATGAGATAGCTCAAAAGATGATTATTATTTGGTGTGGAATTTTGTTGTTATTGTCTCCTTGCACAAGTGGCTAAGTGATGCTTTTTAATTACAATCTTTTATGTTTTTCTTAATACTACTTTTGTGTTCATTGCAAAAATAATACTACTTTCCAGGTCAATGCATTTCACATTTGATAATACATTTCTAAGTATGCTCAGTGACCAACTTCATTTATTTTACTATGTTGGGTCAAGATAATACTTTTTTTATTTGTAAAATGTATTTGTACTCCCAACAAAAATATATTCATTGAAATATAGAGATTACAACAATGGGCCCATATTGACTGGCTACACACTAAACTTCCCATAGATAGGTACATCAGCAGCTGAGGGCTACCACATGTCAGAACACAGACACTTAAGAGAAAGAAGTAATGGGAAAGGAAAACCATGAGGAGAAGGGTAAAGGGAGGGACAAGAGTAAAAAAGTAGGGTGGGGCTAGTTAGATGAGCAGGTGTGGAGCAACAGATGTTGTAGGAGATTTTTGAAGAAGAGAAAGGGGAGGAAGATGTTATTCCAGAAAGAGTGATAGAAAAAGGACAATGCCACTTGGCCTGCAGTGGTACTGGAATGAGAGATACAGAAGGAGCGGGAGTCAGCAGAGCAGAGGCAGTAGAAACAGAGGAGAGAGAAGGAAGTGGAGAGGTATAGCCAGGGAGAGATCCAAGCCAGAGTTCAGAGAGAAAGGAGTCATCATGAGAGATGCCTGCCTTCGAGATATGAAATAGAGAAGCACATATAGTGGAAGCAGTGGTAGGTATGAGGGGGAAACTGAAGGCAAAGTGTAAGGAAGAGTCAAAGAAGGTTATAGTCTGACTAACATGAACTTAGTGGCAGTGCTCTCTACCTCATCCATGGAGTCAAACTATAGTAAGATCATCTTGGGGACAAGCTCACAGCACACCAGGAGTAGAAGGCAAGATTTAGTGCTGTACAAAGTAGCAAGCTTAGGGAGCAACATTTTGTGGATGGAGTCAATGTCAGTGGAAAAAGTTAGGTTTCTATCAAGCCACAGACAAAAGTACTTGTTGCTGGGGCTTTCTTCAAGGAGGGAGCCATCCCGAGTCATAGAAACATAGAAATATAGCTACAGTGTATGGTAGAATGCTGTTCTGCATAAAAATTCATGCCTGGAACAATGTTGTTGTGCTGCACTAAATACATCATTACACTAGTGCAGCACAACAACATCAAACGAGGTCACACATGTGCGATTAAGCAGGACACGACAATAAGGAAGTGAGCAGCGCTGGAACAAACTGATACAGCTGCATTGAAGTAAGCCTTTTTTTACTGGGAGACCTGTTTTGGGGATCAAGGAGTGCCACTTATGGTTGCCCATACACTATAAAAGATTGTGTATGAGCAACCATACACAAACAAGGCAGCTGTAAGATCTCAAGGTTTCTGTGGTAACGGACCTCTTGAGCTGCGCTGTCGAGGTCTCTGGTTACCATGGAAACCTCTTGATCGCACAATTGCCATGTTGTGTATGATTGCTCATACACAATCCTCCATAGTGATGGCAGAAAAAGACTGATGGTCCATTCACTCTGCCCATGGTTCCCTATTTAACCTTGGGACCTATTGTCTGTACAGGATACTAGCCCTCCCCGTCCACCCCATTCCCCTCCCTGTTACTGTTTCCCTGATAAACCACTATACCCTTCATTTTATCCCAACCGTACTTGAAACCAAGAATGGTTTTGGTGCCCTCCACCTTGGCTGGTAAACTGTACCATGGTTCCACCACCCTTTCTATAAAATAATATTTTGTCATGACCCTCTTAAGCCTCCCTCCTTCAAGTTTCCACTCATGCGTTCATGGTCTCAGACTGTTGTTCATACTAAATAATTCCCCACAGCTCACCTTTTTTATTCCTTTCAGGAACTTGAAGGCCTCTTTCATATATCCCCTGTCCCATCTGGTCTCCAGTGAGTACGTTTTCAATGCTTTGAGGCGCTCCTCATAAGTCATGCCCTTTTGGTCCTGCATCATCTTTGTGACCCTTCACTACACTGTCTCCAGTCTGTCTATGTCTTTCCTGAGGCAAGGACTTCAGAGATGGGCACAGTACTCTAATTGTGTCCTCACCAAAGATTCATAAAGAGGTAGTATTACCTCTTTTCTTCTGCTGTCAACACCCCTCCGATAGTTCCCAGCTTCCTATTTGCCTTATTATAGGCTTTGTTACACTGGCGTGATTGTTTGAGGAAGTCACTAATAACAACTCCTAGGTCCCATTTCTCAGTCGTAGTGCTAAGTCTTACCCAACCCATCCAGTACTCTGTCCTGGGTTTCTTGTTCCCTAGGTGTATCACCTTGCACTTTTTGGTCTTGAATTTCAACTGCCAAACCTCAGACCACCTTTCTACTCTTTGCAGATCATGCTGCACTGCCTTGATTCCTTCATCACTATCCACCTTCCCACAGAGCTTAGTGCAATCTGTGAAGATATACAACCTGCTCCAAATTCCTTCTACAGTGTTTCTGATGAACATATTGAAGAGGACTGGGCCAAAGGCAGATCTCTGTGGTTCCGCAATGTGATCTCCATCTCTTCACATTTGACCTCATTATCCAAAACCCTCCGCTGTTTCCCCCCTGCCAGATATCTACCCATCTTACTATGTCCCTTGCCACACCCAGACCCTCCATCTTTTTCAGCAGTCGTCTGTGAAGCATTGAATCAAAAGTCAAAAGTCGTGCTGAAGTTGGAGTAGTCAATCCACGGTCAGGCCCCTACCCAGTGCCCTCATCACCCAGTCAAAGAAAACTATCAGGTTAGTTTGACAAGACCTCTGTGCCATGAACACATGCTGTTTGCTATCCTGGAGACCATTGCTCTTCAGGTAGCACCCAAGGTCCTGTCTGACCAGTGACTCAATCAGCTTCCCTACTACAGAGGAAAGACTGACAGGTCTGTAGTTCTCTGCTTGTTCTGTGTCCCTCCATATGGAGCAGAACTTCATCCACCACTGTTGTGTCCTTTGGAACTCCCCCCCTCTGTAATGATAATGAGCTACTGCATAGTCCTACCAGTTTCCTGAGCACCCTCAGATTCATCCCATCTGGTTCAAGGGCTTCATTTATCTTTAGGGCTGCTGATCCTTTATAAAACCCTTTTGCATGTAAATACTGGCTGCCTCATTTCTGGGACCCCTTTGTGGCCACTTTGATGCCAATCTCTGGAAAGGGCACTCTGTCTTCCCTTAAGGCATAACAAAAGTAATTGTTAAAGATGGCACCTTTTGCACATACTCCTCTATTACCCTACCTTCCTCAGATAGCCTAACAAATGCCCCTCCTTTCTTTCTTTTTTTCCTCTAAAATACCAGCAGAATTGCTTTTCCCTGCTCTTGACCTCCTCTATAATATGTAGCTCAGTGTTTGCTTTTGCCTCCCTGACTGCCCTCTTTGCACCCTTATTTCTCATATATACTCTCCCCATTCTTCCTCCCCCTGCTTTTCTTTGTACCTGGTGAAGGCTTCTGTTCTGGCCCTCACTGCTTCCCTGACCCTTACTAAGAACCATAATGGTCTCTTGTACTTGTTACTTTTGGTTACCATTTTCATGCATAACTTAGGTGCCTTGAAAATGGTCTCATTTCATGCCCCCATCTCCCTTACACATCTCCTATGCTGTCTACCCTGTCTAACTTGTCCCAAGCCAACTCCCTCAACCTATTGAAATTCTCTCTTCTGAAAGCAAGGACCTCAGCTCTTGATTGGGGTTTTCTGGCACCAAGGGCCAGTTCCAGCCATATGGAGTTGTGGTTGCTGTTCCCTAGTGGTTCCCCTACTCTCTCAGCTCCTACCACCTTTGAGTTGGTGAGCTCCACCCTAATAATTGCAGTCTGCTGGGTGGGTTCCTTAACTAGCTGCACCAGTAGACAATCTTGGAATGTGTCCAGAAAGGCTTGGCTTCTGGTGCTCCAGAATGTTGGACCCTCCCAGTTGATATCTGGCCGATTCCACTGAAACTGCCACTACTTCCTCCTTTGCCACTCCCCTTTTTAGTTATTTTGAAACTCCCTGTTCCTCTTTTCCCTTTGCCCTGGTGGTCTATAAATCACCTGCAACTGTAGTTTCATGCCTGTGGCCACCATGAGCTGCACCTATAGCCACTCTGCCTCCCCATTACTACCCCTGATGCACCCATCTTCCACAACTTCAGTGCCATCCATGACATAAAGGGCTTCCAGTGGCATACATTTTCAACAAATACTTCACATCCTGTGTGCTGTGGAGGGGTTGTGGGATAACAGATAGACCAGTCACCGAACTTCAAGTTCAATGCACAATCTCTGTGTGATGTTTATTCAAAATACAGAAGATTACCCTAAGTAATGGTATATCCCTTCTTCAGTACATCACTTTGCAGCAACAGACTATGCATGTCCTTTCTCTGCACTTAGCCAGCACCTACTGACACTGATCTCTGATGTAGCTCAGCAGCTGATATTTAGCATCCACCCCATTCTGTCCTTGTTTGCTTGGGTGGTGGGGGCTCAAATAAAAAAAATAAAACAAGCTAAAGACAAAGAACCTCAATGCAGAAGCACTGAAACATGGGATACCCCAAAGGGCATTGACAATAAGCCAAGTTTCAAAGAAAAACAACATCACACATTCTTCCATAATGCAAAGCATCATGGGATATATGCAAATCACCATGCAATTTCAGACTTGTTCAGTTTACAGCAATTTACATGCATTTTCAATAGCACAACTAATTTAATTTTTATAATAGTCACCTAGTACTTTTTACCATTATCAAAAACACATAGTGCCATGGTATTTTCAATATTTACAGGTTTCATAAACATATGGTATATACATCAAGGTATTTTATGACATAGTGCTATTACATACTAAATCCAACAATGATAAACACAACCTGTTTTGCAGATGCTTGGAGGTCACCACAATAACCTCCCTGTATGAGGACCTGAAAGGGAAAAGGAAAATTAAAGAGGACACTATAGCATAGTCAAGAAAGAGAAGTGGGGGGAGGCCCATAGGTGGCCAATCTTATAGACCAGTGATTGTAAAGGATAGATTAGGCTAAGAAAGAGAACTGTTGCAACAGATTTAAGAAAAGGTTGGTCCTCAAGAGTGGCAGGAGATCCCTGTCACGTGTGCTTCCTGACTCACCCTCCCTTCCATACTTCCCATCCCATTCTGCATGCTTTGACTCCTCCCCCATCCCCTCCTCAGAGGTCTATCATGCCCTAACCTCCTTAAATACCACCAAATTGAGCCCTGATGGCTTCCATCCCTTACTCTGTGCATCTGTGCCCTGACTATCACCAATCCCCTCACCCATATCCTCAATCTCTCCTTATCCACCAGCATTGTTCCCACACCATGGAAACTTGCCAAGGTGATCCCCCTCTCTAAAGGTGGTGATCACTCCCTTTTAAACGACTACTGACCTATCTCCCTCCTCCTCTCACTTGCCAAATTCCAAGAGTCTCTGATTCTTTCCAGGTTGTCTGACTTCCTTTCCTCCTCAAACTTCTTCTCCGACTACCAATCCAGATTCTGTAGAAACCACTCTACCGTCTCCTCTGACCTCCAAGACTCTGACTCCATCCTTTCTGCCATGGACTGTGGCCACATCACTGTGGCAATTTTTATAGACCTAGATAAAGCATTCAACTCCATCTACCACGTACTCCTCCTACAAAAACTCCACAGAGCTGACTTGTCCTCCTCTGCTGTAAAGCAGTTCAGCTCCTACCTCTGTGGTAGTCACAGTCAGTCTCAGTAGGCAATTCTGTCTTGCCCCCTTCACATCCTCTGTGGAGTACCCTAAGGATCTATCCTTGGTCCAGTTATTTTTACTTTATTTATTAATGACCTTCACAATGTGTGCCAAAAGTCTAGTATCCACCTCTATGCAGACAACACCATCCTCTACACCTCTGGTCCTATCCCAATTCTGTCTACCCTACCTTCCAATCTGATTTCATCCATGTCCTCTGATGGTTTTCAACAGTCTAAATGTCAACACAGTCAAAATTGTCTCAATGGCTTGTGAGACCCCCCTCAAGCTGGCTAAGCTTAACCCCCACCCCTCCTTCTCCACCTCAGACAACTCCACCCTTGACTCTGTCTCCTCCTACAAATACCTGGACTTTTGGCTGGACCAGCACCTTGACTACTCCATCCATATTGATTATGTGTCCACAAAACTTCACCAAAACCTTGGAATGCTCCATCAAAATAAAGATTCCATCCCTTCTCACCACTGCCATGTTCTGCCCTCCAAGACCATCCTCCCTCTGTTTGACTACGGTGAAATTATCTATGCCTCAGCACCCTCCACCACCCTGTCCTGTCTAGACACCCTCCTCCACTCACCACTGCTCTCTGCTCTCCTCCTTAAACCTTCATCCTGTCTCACACAGAAGGCACATCCAGTCCCTTACCTTCATTGCCAAGTACTTGTTTGACTGCCTCCCCCTTACCTCACCTCCACCCTCACCCCTGCCCTGCACCATTCTACTCCCTGTGCTCCAACCAGCCCTGCACCTTCTCCATCCCTTACAACAGGTCCTCTTAAGGCCTCTCCACCTTCTCATCCTATGTCTCCCACCTCTGGAACCAGCTACCTCCAACTCTTCATGACTCTCCCTCTTTCCCTGCCCTCAAGCATCTAATAAAACTCATCCTTCCCCCACCCTGCACCTGCCTCCCCTCTCCCCCTGCCCCTCCACCACTTCATCCTCCCTTTAACCCCACCATTCCCCCTCCTCCTTATGCCTCTTCCCCACCCCAAGTTAATTCTACCTGGCAATCACTCCCCTCCTCAGCCAACCCCCTTCCTGCCCAATATTGTATCCATATTCACCTTAAACATTTTCTCCCACTTCAAATCAACCATGGTTCTCTGCTTAGCTCTAAACTGTTTCTGTACAGTCCAACTGCATTGTAAAGATAGCAAAATTTTGCATTGTTTAAAACCATACTTATATCCTTCATTGTATATATGATATATCTTATATTGTTCTTGTTACAACATCTGTTGTAGTGTTGCTTCTATTGTCACCAATTTCCTTATAAGATTGTTCATTTTGTCTCATATTTATACTCCTGTACCCTGCTTCCCCTGGTTGTACCTGGAAACGAGCCCCAGCTCAGTGTGCCTTTCCCAGTTATCAACTTTTAAATAAAATAAATTGATAAATAAACAAATTCCTCCCCCCCCACCTTTTCCTCTATCCCTTCTGAACATTGTGTACTCAGGGATTGCCAGGTCCCAGTCATTATTTTCTGAGACCCATGTTTCTGTGATTGCCACAAGATCTATCTCAGTATATGTTATCAGTGCTTGGAGCCTGATGATTTTTATTACCCCAGGCTCCTGGCATTAAGGCAGACCCCCTTCTATCTACAGTAACTCCTGATCCTGTTTTGCTATTTGCCTGTCTTACTTTCTTATTCTTTCCTGGTCTTGTTACTCTCTTGTTTGTTTGTTTTTTGTGTGGTGATTACACACTTTGTGGTGATTGCACACTTTGTGTTCTCCCTCTCTACTTTCCTTTCCCCTAGCCCAGTTTGGGCCTCCACCCTGTTTTTACCTGTTGTGCTGTTACCTGCACCCAGGTATGGGGGGAGTGCTTGTTAGGTTTGCCTTCCACTCTCCTATCATCATGGTTCTCCTAATTTCAACCTAATTCTCCCCTGCAGGCAGTTTAATGGTTCAATATTGATGTCAGTTTTCTATCCCAGTGCACTGGACCCTTCTCTTGTCAGGTGGAGTCCTTCACTCCTGAAGAGTCTCCTATCTCAGAAGTCTCCCCAGTCCACCACAAAGTGGTACCGCTTCTCCTGACACCATTCCTTAAGTCATTTATTAAACTCCTCTGTCTCATCCCTCCTTATTCTATCCTTCTTCCCCTCCCTACCCCATGTAGGGAGGATATTGGAAAATAACTGGGAGACTGAGTATGCTGTCAGTCTCTCCCCTAGTCTAAGAAAATTCCACTTCACCATCTCTGCTTACTGGTTCACCAGATTATTGGTATCCAGGTGTGCCACCAACCCCCACTCCCCTGTCCACCATCCTCCCAATCAAGTCTATGTTCCGTAGAGTCATAATGATAGGGTCTTTTTAACCTTGATAATTAGTTCTTATTGCCAAAGGTCATGAAGACTGTTTCCTGGCAATGAGTGAGAGCTGGTTTGCATGAAACCAGTGCTGGATGCTGCCAAAAATTGCAATAAACAGTAGTTTGCAGTTCAGCATCTGAGACACTTGTGGCAAATAAAAAAGTATTGTCAGTGCACATGTGGTTGTTTGTAGAGACACAGACTTAGAGGTGGTCATTAGGAAATCTGGAGAACATGATGAGTCCCAGGATGGGCCACAGGGAGACTCCTAGTTAATAGGGAGAGGTAGGATCAGGGTATAGCTTATTTAGACTTATTAGTGTATGTCAAGAAAGTTGAAATGGAACCAGGAGACCAAGAGGTCAGTAAGACCTGACTTCACAAGCTTGTCACATAGAGGATAGGAGATGGAGTCCAAATCCTTGGCAAGGTTGACAAAATGGTGGAGTAGAGCAACCTCTAAATTAATTCTCTTCAGAATACAGTAAGTGAGCAGAAGGGATGAGACAGTGGAATTTTTGGTTTTTGTTTCTGAAAGCTTGGCTAGAAGGGGAAGAGAAGAGAGGAGAGGAGTCAAGATAGGCAGGTAACTGAGAACATTTTTCCTACACTTTGGCTAATGTGTGAAGAAGGGAAAACAGACATTAATTTCCAGGGAAGATGGTGTCATCCCCTTTGTGTAGGGGAAGGACATTGGCATGTTTCCATTCCTTTGGAACATTTCCAGGCAGAAGGAAAGATTAAGGAAAGAGGAAATGCATTTAGCAGAGTAAAAGGAATGTGGTGTCAAAGCCATCAGGACTATTTCCCATGGAGGGTTGTAAAGATAACAGAGCAGCAAGAGTCACAACAGTGGACGTGATGAAGAAGAACAGAAGAGGAGAGAGGGAAGAGGGTGAGAAGGGGAGAGAAGAAGAGACTATGGGTAAGGGAGACAGAGATATGGAGGAGGGCAGGAAAGCCGTTGGATATAAGGATTAGAGTGATAGATGAGGGTAGGGTCTAAAATAGAGAGAATAATTTTCCAGAATTTATCTGGGGTATATTATTGTTTTGGAGATTGGCTGTGAAACAACTGTAAAGTAATTTCAAAGAGTTTTTCCAATATGTCCTGGGTACTTAGTCCCTGGGTGCTTATTCAGGAGGGATTGATGAACAGGTAGAGGGGGAGGAACAGCCAAGTTTGTCAAGGATGGCAGTGAGGTGGCAGAAGATGGGTGCCTCAGGGATAGTAAGGGGGAGACAGAGTCACTGTGGGTGCAACTCACAGCAGCATCGGGCAAGAAACTGCACTTGTGGGTGATCTTTGGATCTCCAGGGCAAGGAGAAGAGAGGGACAGAGAGCTCAGGGAAGAACCTGAAAGAGGAGTGGCAAATGGGGAAGTAGTGGTGGTGGGTGATCTGAACCTGCCAGACATTGATTGTGATGTTTCAGTGGCCAGGAGCACCAGAATTCAGGTCTTGCTGGATGTCTTCCAGGACTATCTACCGGTACAGCTAGTTAAGAAACACACAGGGAGACTGCAATTCTAAATGTGATGCTCACCAAGTTGGAGGCAGTAGTAGCTGTGAGACTAGGGGAGTCACTGGAGAACAATGACCATAACTCCATTTGGTTCAAATTGGCCTTGGTTCCAGAAAAAAAAAACAGTCAAGAGCTGAAGTCCTTGATTTTAGAAGGGCACACTTCAAGAAGCTGAGGGAGATGGTCAGGGAAAGTTAATAGGGGTGGACAGCATAGGTGGGGTAGAGGAGAGATGAAGAGTAAATTAAGGGCCATTCTTGAAGCATCTAACTTGTGCAAAAGAACGGTAACCAAAAAGAACATGCTCACCAAAAAAATACAGATTTAATAGACCATTATGGTTCTCAGCAATGATCAAGAAAATTGCCTTCTACAAGTATAAAGAAAAGCAGAGGAGGAAGAATGGGGAGCATATTTACTGAAAATAGGGATGCAAAGAAGGCATTTAGAGAAGCAAAAGCAGACACTGAGCTACATATTGCAGAGGGGATGAAGAGAAGAGAAAAACAGTTATTCTGCTCTCTTAGGGAAAAAAGGAAGACATAAGGGAGTATTGTAAGGCTAGCTGAGGGGGGTAGGGTGATAGAGGAGGATGGGGAAAAGGCCGCTGTCCTCAATGATTACTTTTGCTCAATTTTTATTAGAGAGGATGGTGGGCTCTTGCTGGAGACTGGCATCAAGGCATCCAGTAAGGGGGTCTAGGAGATGAGGCAGCCAACATTTACAAACAAAGGGGTCCAGAAATGGCTGGCAGCCCTAAAGATAGGTAAGGCTCTGTCACCAGATGGGTTGTATCCAAGATTTCTCAGGGAATGGGCCAAACCCCTGGTAGTTCTATTCAACAGCTCACTGGGGCTGGGGGTAGTTCCAAAGAATTGGAAAGTGGTGGGCATGTTCCATTCCATAAGGGGGGGGGAGACAAGGAACAAGCAGGGAACTACTGATCTGTCAGTCTTACCACTACTGTAGAGAATCTGATGGAGTCACTGATCAAAGAGGACCTCATGGGCTACTTGGAGAGCAATGGGTTCCAGGACAGTAAACAACACAGATTCATGGCAGAAAGGTCTTGTCAGACCAGCCTCATAGTTTTCTCTGACTGAGTGGTGAGGGAATTGCATATGGGTCATTCTGTTTATTATCTCTACTTTGAGTTCTGCAAGGCTTTCAGCTCCGTGCCTTCACAGATGCTTGCTGAAGAAGATGGAGGATCTGAGTGCAGCTAAGGTCATAGTAAACTGCATAGGTAACTGACTAAGCAGGAGACAGCAGAGGATTGTTATCAACTGGGTCAAATCAGAAGAGAGGGAGGTCACCAGTGGGGTGCCACGGGGATCTGTCCTGGGTCTGGTCCTTTTCAATATGTTCAGTAGCAACATTGGTGAAGGAATCTGGGGCAGGTATTGTCTCTTGCAGGTGACACTAAGCTTTGTGGGAGGGTGGATAGTAATGAGGGAATCATGGAAATGCATAGGGACATACAAAAGTTAGAGAGGTGGCTGATGTTTTGGCAGTTGAAATTCGATGCCAAGAAGTGCAAGGTAATGTACCTAGGGGACAAGAATCCCAGAACAGAGTGCTGGATGAGTGGAGTGAGACAAATGGGATCTTGGAGTTATCATCAGTGACTCTTTAAAACAATTGAATCCATGCAACAAGGTATATTGTAAAGTGAGTAGGATGGTGGGTTGTATTGGGTGGAGTACTGATAGCAGAAGGGAAGAGGTAATACTTCCCCTATGTAGATCCTTAGTGAGGCCAC
Source organism: Neoceratodus forsteri (assembly GCA_016271365.2). Classification (NCBI taxonomy): domain Eukaryota; kingdom Metazoa; phylum Chordata; order Ceratodontiformes; family Ceratodontidae; genus Neoceratodus; species Neoceratodus forsteri. Next base: position 1,558,437,954 of record CM057449.1, on the reverse strand, counting down.
ACCTGGAGTAGTGCTGCCAGTTCTGGAGTTCTTAATTCAGGAAAGATAGGGATAGACTGGAGACAGTGCAGTACAGGGTGATAAAAATGATTCAGGGCTAACAGGGCAAGTCCCATGAGAAGCGTCTCAAGGCATGGAACACATACTCTCTGGAGACCAGAAGGAAGAGGGAAAATATGATAGACACCTTTGATTTCCTAAAAGGAATTAATAAAATGAACTGTGGGGAACTATTTAGCTTATATACTAGTTCATGGTCTTATGGACATAAGAGGAAACTAACAGGAAGGAGGTTCAGGATTGACATGAGGAAGTATTACTTAACAGAAAGGATGGTGGAGCCATGGAACAGTCTACCAGCCAAAGTGGTGAGTGCAAAACATGTTGGTAGTTTCATTTCAAGCACACTTGGGACAGAATGAAGGGTATGGTGCTGGCTTGGGGTGGCAGAAGCTGGGAAGAGAATGGGGCAATCTAGGACCCTGGAGGTACAGTAGATCCCAAGGCTAAACAGAGAACTTAGGCAGACTGGATGTACCATGGGTCTATATTTGCTATGTTTCTGTTTCTATGCTGCACAATCTCTGTAGATATTATCTACACCCCCACCTTATGACCTGCTCTCACATCAACTGTAGCTGCCTTATTGAGTGCAAGTGTGCAAAGTATGGGCAGTGATGATCTGTGTATGCCTTTTTTTCAAAATTGCCATCTCCAAGATAATAATAATCATACATCTTACAACTAGGAAGGTTGTGAACAGGTTTATGCTAAGAGGATTCACCACCCACCACTGAGATCTCTATAGGATCAGGTTTCTTGTTTGAATTGTGTAGCTACATCACCAGCTTCTTTGACACTCAACACAACTATCATCTCAATCAAAATTAGCTATTAATTTTAATTATAACGTGATTATAGAGGGGGTGAAACAATTACCTTATCTCAGTAAAACACAGGTACAGCACCGAGTAAATATTTTGGTAAACAATTATTCTGTAGTTGCATATTCAGTAGTGTGCTAAATTATGCATAATCTTGCATAAGTAATAAGTGAAGGTAGCTTAAATTCAGTGTTTTTTTTTACCTGACCTATTTCTCTCAGTGCTGTTAGCGTCTTAAAACATTTATGAGCTTTTCTGTGAGGCTTCACTGAGTACTTCTGGTGGAGGGATTTAGCAATATGTTTAGGAGAAACACAAGTATTTTTTGACAGGCACGTTGCAATGCATTCGAAGTTTTGAGCTCACACTTTGGGAATTATAAAGAATGCTTCTTAAAAAAAAGCAGCTTCTTTCTCTTGTCTTAATAGAAAAAATGAAGTATGGAGGTCCTTAAGAATTACTGCTGGATATAATTTAAATAATTTACCAGAAGACAGTTCAGCACAGTGCACGTATGAGGGGCATACCGAGTTTGCCATATGCAGTTTATAAATAAACTATATTCTGTTGAAGCTAGCCAGGCATAAATTATAACCCTTCTTTTTGTGGTTGTACATAGCTTCTCATTGTAATACTTACTTAAGAAATCAGGGTAATGACCTTGTGATGAAACTGAACCAAAATCACAGATATTACTCAGTTTGTTGACATGCTTGACAGTGTTTTCAGAGTTCACGTGTTTAGGGACTGAGGGAAATGACAAGTAAAAGAGTATAGAGCCAAAATGTAGAAATCTGTAGAGACTCAACTTGGGGGGTGTTGGTTATCAGTCATCCCTGAGATGGTGTTGTAGCAATGCAGGCAGTATGTAGCAGAATGATGAGGGCACACCGTGATGTGTAGACCCTGTATAAGGACAAGAGGAAACTGTATCAGGCTTACCCACAAATGTAAATTGTTGGGTCATTTCCCAAGGATTTTTGGTCCCCTGGACTTGAAATGAAATGGAAGGTAAAACCCAGCTAAATGTCTAGGAAGTGCTGCAGTGACATGTTTTCATTACACAATCATTTCTATGTCATTTACAGAAATCCTTGTAAACTGTAGTGATGTGATCATTTTAAGTTATAGATGGATTATACAATAACAGTAAAAATATCTGCAGGGTGAGCTGTTCTGATACAGATTATTATAAAATGGGTTGGAAATTTCCTGCTTCATGATCGGCTAGGTAATTTCTGAAACCCATAAGCTAATTCCTCAGAAATGCACAGGATGGAACAAGTTCAGGCAATGGGATTTTTAATCTGGGCCAGTCATATACAGAACTCATGGGTCTTTTCACTCTTTTCTAAGTGCCATCACAAAGATGGCTATCACCTGTATGCAATGAAAACCTTCAATAAAGCCCTAAAAAGGGAAACTCCCTTAAATTTTAAACAATAGGTAAATATTTAAACATTCCTTTCTCTCATTTTATGATCCTTACACACAACAACAAACTTCAACAATGAAATACTATTCACAATGTTAGTTCCTGCTGTTTCTTTGGTGACCATGCAAAATCCCTCCTGGATCCTTAGCAGCTTGCCAGGGTGGTCTCTGCTGCTTACATTCAGATAAAATTGAGACCATGGCTCCTTATAAAGCCATTTACTGTGTGTGATTTGGTAAGCATGCCAGAGGAATTCTGTAGTGGTTTGAAGTCCTGTGCTCTATAATAAACAAACATTCAATCTATTTAATGTATGGAAAGACAAATGATTGACAAGTGGGGAAAGACTACTTTTGCTAGTTACTTTTAACAGAAGCAAATATCTGTTTATAATTTAATAAAGTTCATGTTTTTTAAAAATTGTTCCTTAGATTGCCCATTTTATAAGTCTAATAAGACACTCCAGGTCACTGTTTTTTCTGGGGTTAATGCACTTCCAGGTGCTAATGACTCTCAGCGCAAGCAGATCATGCCTCATCACATACCTAAGTGTGCATTCACCCCACGACACACAATGCCCTGTCATGTGTTACTGCTTACTTGGAACACACATACAGCAAAGTAAATTACAAAATGGATGGCAAGGGCCCGGGAACCTGATTGGCTAAAGCCTTCCAACTGTGATTCAATCCAAGCACACAATCATAGTGAAAAAACTCCCTGCCAACAGGTTTTTCATTCATCAGGAATCTGTCTACCTACATGCTCATAGTTTGCCCCCAAACAGTATGGCTGTGTTGTGCTCACTGTATTCTTGTCTCCACTGCTGCTTACTAAAGTTTCTGCATCTTTTGTAGCCAGACTTCTTTACTGTCCAAACTCCACCCTCATGTTGCACCTCTCACTGCTGCCTCAGTGGCAAAACTATTTCTACCCCCCCGACCACAACATAGAGTGCTCCCCGATCATGACTAATACATAGAAGTTGTCGATATATAAGGACCTCTTGGCCCACCTAGTGTGCCCTATATTCCCTACCTACTGTGCTGCAACAGACCCTACTTGATCTCTGGTCTTCTTTCCCCCTTGCTTAACTTCTAAGGTCCCCTTTTGTCTATTCCATGCTTGCTTGAATCCTGTTACCATTTTAGCACCCACCATCTCTGCTGGGAAGCTGTTCCAGGTGTTCACCACCCTCTCTGTGAAGAAGTATTTGCTCACATCTCCTCCGAGCCTCCTCCTCCAGCTTCATATCATGACCCCTTGTCTTGGAGCATCTTTTTCTACAGAAAATGTTACCTTCCTGTACCTTATTAATACCTGTGAGATAGTTGAACATTTATTTCATATCCCCCCTTCCCCTCCTTTCCTCTAGAGAGTACATATTTAGTTCCTTCAGTCTTTCCTCGTAGAACTTGTTTTTTGTTAAACATTTTTTTATTGAAAAGGCTTCAAAACAAAGATTACATGGTCACATATCCACATACAGTTCATCTTAGCATTTTTTTTAAGAAAATCCTGGATACAGTCATACATATACAGATGATGGATTGGTACAAAGTTTGTGTGAAGTCATGGGCACACAAATTTGAACAGGTGTGTAAAAACACCACTTTATTGACACGCTTTTCCCCCTTCATATTCACCCAGAAATTATTCCTGACTCAATGGCTTCTATTAATGGCTACCAGGTTTTCTGTAACAGTGTCAGCAAACCATTTGCTTTTAATTTGCACATTTCCAGTCTCATACACATTATCAAATTATTAAGCCAATGAGCGATACTTGCAGTGGTACTACTGGCCCAGTGTTGTGCAAGTTTTCTTAGCATTTATTAAGGCAATACTCCATAGTCTATGTCTGGCACAGTTTAGTTGTCCTGATTCCACACCTAACATAAATTCTAAAGGTGTTTTAGGCAGTGAACATTTTAGGATCCTTTGTATAATGGCATGGACCTCGATCCAGAAAGGTGCCACTTTAATGCAAGTTAAAGCCATATGCAGGAAATTCCCTTCCTTCTGTTGACACTTTGGGCAGTGGCTGGGCCTGAAGGGTGCAATCCTATGCATCCTATGTGGAGTCAGCTATGTTTGGTATGCAAAATTAAGCTGAATTCTCTGTAACTTATTAGAGACTGAACAGTGATGTATATGATTCACCACTTCAGACCATAAGGCATCATCCAATGTTATATCAAGGTCTGACTCCCCACTTTGCTCTAGATTTAATCACTGGTCCAGGTACTGATCCCAGAAAGAGTTAGTATAATGCTGAAAGGGTTGAGCAACCAAGCTGTGCATTCTATAGTATTTCCTCTATGGGGGTAAAATTTTAGATTAAGATAATTAGGGTATTGCCTGATTTTAAATAATACTGATGGTCTTCAGAAGGGATTCCATACTGATAGAAACATAGAAACATAGAATTTGATAGCAGATAAGGACCACTTGGCCCACCTAATCAGCTCATTTCCCTACCTGATGGATAAGTTGCAGATTCTAGTTAACCAACAGCTTACTTCCTCTTACCCCCCACTAGAATTGCCTTTTGTCTATCCCATGCATTCTTGAATTCTCCCACTGTTCTTGACTCCATAAGCTCCGCAGGAAGGCTATTCCATGCATCCACAACCCCCTCTGTGAAAAAATACTTTCTAACATTACCTCTGAGCAGTCCCCCTCTATCTTCAAATTGTGCCCCCTTGTTCTTGCACATCTCTTTTCTGAAAGATGCTACCCTCTTGGACTTTGTTAATTCCCTTGAGGTACTTGAAAGTTTCTATCATGTACCCCCCTCCCTACTTTCCTCGAGGGTATACATATTAAGCTGCTTTAGTCTCTCTTCATATGTCTTCTGGTGCAGACCCTGCACCATTTTGGTTGCCCTCCTTTGAACAGCCTCCACTCTGTCTATGTCTTTGCGGAGATGGGGTCCAGAATGGCACATAGTACTCCAGATGGGGTCTCACCAACTGTCTGTACAGAGGGATAACAACTTCCTGTTTTCTACTGTTGATGCCTCTCCCTATGCATCCCAGTATCCCCCCAGCCCTCCTTACTGCCTTCTCCCATTGCTTGCCCACCTTTAGGTCATCTGATATAATTACTCCAAGGTCCCTTTTGATATTTGTTGTTGTTAGTATCTCACCTCCTATTGTGTACTCTTCCCCTGGGTTTTTGATTCCCAGGTGCATTACCTTGCACTTCTTTGCATTGAATCTGAGCTGCCACACATTTGACCATTTCTCCTACCTTGCCAAGTCCCTTTTCATCCTTTTGACCTCACCTTGTGTAGCAACCTTGTTGCAGATGTTTGTGTTGTCTCCGAAGAGACATATTTTTCCTTCCAGGTGCTCTCCAATGTCACTTATAAAGACATTAAAGAGGCCCGATCCCAGTGCTGAACCCTGCTGTACCTCACTAGTTACCCTCCTTTCTTCACTGTGGACCCCATTTACTATTACCCTTTGTGTCCCGTTGTCCAGCCAATTTTTTATTCAGGCTACCACCTTGGGACTCACTCCAAGGCTGGCTAACTTGTATATTAATCTTTTGTACAGGACTGTGTCAAATGCCTTGCTAAACTCTAGGTAGGCCATATCCACAGCCCCTCCCTGGTCTACTACTTTGGTCATCCAGTCAAAAAAATCTATTAGATTTGTGTGAAATGACCTTCCTGCTGTGAATCCATGCTGCCTTAGGTCCTGTGCCCCACTGGCCTCTAGGTACTCAACAATTCTCTTTCCTTCAGAAGTGATTCCATCATTTTCCCTACCACTGAGGTCAAACTAACTGGTCTGTAGTTTCCTGCCTCTGCCCTGCTCCCACTTTTGTGAAGTGGAATCACATCCACCCTACTCCAGTCCTCAGGTACCACCTCATCCTCTCATGATTTGTGAAAGAGAGTAGTCAGTGGTGTCACTAGTTCTACCCTTAGTTCTTTTAGAATTTTGGGGTGAATCCTATCAGGCCCCATTGCTTTACCCACCCTCAGTTTCAAGAGTTCTTTCAAAACCCTTTCTTCTGTGAATGGACTGATATCGACCCCACTATCCAGAGTGTTTCTCTTGTTTGGTTTAGGTACCTCCCTCTCCTCTTCTGTTGTGAATACTGAGCAGAAGTATTTATTCAGTATCCCTGCTTTTTCACTGTCACTCTCTGCCCACATTCTCTCCCCTTTATTAAGCCTCAGTATCCCTCCCATGGTCTCTGCCTCCACCCCCCCCCGACTATTTAGATAACCAACTCCAAGCCAGAGTTGTTTCAGGGAGGGGGCAAAACACTGGGAGATGCAGTGTACAGTGGGGACCATTACAGCAACCTGCCGATTTCTGTCACTGTAATGGCCTTTGCTGTGTAGGTGTCATTGTTGCAACAGTATACCATTTGGTGATAGTTGTTTTGGATGCCTAATATATTTATGCACCCCAACCCATAATCTCAACAGGATATGAGTAAAGGGGTTTTTACCCTTTGGAGTAACATACTGCTTAAGAGCAGGAGACAGAGTACCCCTGAGTAGACCCTCTACAGTCCATTCCTATTCAAGAAGCTTCCACATAAGTACTGAGTCCAGGAAGGGCTTGTCTAAGAAATCTATTTGAGCAGTCCAATAATAAAACTTCAAATTTGGGAATGCAAGTCCTCCTTTCCATAGGGGGAGCTCCAATATTGACTTCTTAATTTGAGCAGTTTTCTTGCACCACATGAATCTATTTATGATACTATCCAACTGCCTAAAAAGTATTCAGTTACTCTAATTGGTAATGTTTTTTTTTTAGTTGTTTAACCAGAAGTAGCACACTAAGCTGAAAGTTTTTTTACAGGTGCGACCTGGGAGCACAGGGAAGTTAAGTGACTTGCTCAGGGTCACACAGTATGTAAGTGGAAGCTGTGGGATTCAAACCCAGGACTGGTCTGTTGGATGTCACCAGATTTGCAGCTCAGAGCCTTAAACCACTGCGCTATACTGCCTCCCAAATTTTGAAAATGATAAAGGCATTTAGACAAAATGGTCATTCCTATTGAATTTATTTACCCTATCAGACTAATTGGTAACTCCTCCCCTCTATCACAGTTGTGCTTGAATACTGGCAAGAAGATTCACAAAGTTTTCTTTGTAAAGATTTGAGTGGTTTGGGAGTATCATTATACTTAAAGGAAAACTACACCCAAAACTTGAAAAAATATATGCTGTGCAGAGTGTTTTAATTTGTATGTGAAGTTCTAGTGTTTCCTTCCCTCTGACTGGTATTAGGAGTTTTTCCTAAATTAGCCTGCTAGCTTTAGGGTAGTTTTATGACCCCTGGAGATCTCCATGTCAAATAGCTTTATTGTATTTCTTTGTCCTACAATGCACCTTGTTTCATGTGATGGTGATATAGCAGAACCCATAAATCCAGTAGAAAGCATTGCATTACAATCAGTTCACAACAATAGAGATGGCTATATTTTTAAATCTGTAGAATTCAGCTTGGTGACCACCCTCATCCTAAAGGTTTTACTGTCCTGAAAAACTTTGCTGCTGGTAATTTTGTGCAGCTTGAAAGCTTCAAAATATTTAGTTTGTTTGGCATGTGTGTGCTGAATGTTGGGTCTCTCTTACATCACAGTCACATGAGACAAGATGCACTGTGGGAACAAGAAATACAATTACGCTATCAGGTATGAAGATCCCCAGGGTTCGTAAAACTAGCATAAAGCTAGCAGGCTAATTTGGGAAAAACTCCTAATACCAGTCAGAGGGAAGGAAACACTAGAACTTCACATACAAATTAAAACACTCTGCACAACATATATTTTTTTTCAAGTTTTGGGTGTAGTTTTCCTTTAAGTACTTTAATGTTTTAACCACTTTTAATTTTAAGGAGAGTCAGCCAAAGAACATGACTTATTGTCCCCTAGTAACAGCAGTTCACTTTTTGTACAATTAATCTTATGACCCAATAATGCCGCATAGTCTGTGAGTATGTCATATAATATTGGAATACATTTATGTGGTTCCTACAGGTAGACCAACACGTTATCAGCAAAGAAGGCCACTTTATGATGAGCACCACCTGAAGCATATCCCTGTATTCTTGTATCACCTCTACTGCTGCTAAAGGCTCCAAGAACACCACGTATAATAGAGGGGACAATGGGCAGCCTTGTCTGGTACCCCAGGTCAGCCAGAAGGGCCTGGTTAACACCACATTTACCAACACCTGGGCCATCAGCATACTATACAATGCCAAGATTCACTTAATAGTGGTTTCACCCAACCAAATCTACAAAGTGTTCCAAAAAGGTATCTCCATTCAGCTCTGTCACTTCCTTTTTGGCATCAAGTGCCAATATACCAGGCCATCCCTGCTTATCCCAAGAGCACCTCCGCCATGCTATATTCAATGTCCACCTGACATTAAACTTCCCCTGCCTACCCTTCATGAAACTTAACTGGTCATGATGAATAATTGAGGGAAAAATTGGTTTCAGCCTGCTTGCTATTATTCCTGCTATTGTTTTATAGTCAGATGTTAACAATGAAATGTGGCAGTATGAGGAATACTGATTGGTATCCTTTACTGGCTTGGGCAAAAGAGTTATAGTGGCAGAGCGCATTGATGGGGATATATCCCAGTATCTAATGTTTCCTTAGTCATATCTTGCAGAGGTTCCCTTAATTCCACATTAAAGATTACAACAATTAAATCAGGTATCCATCTTGACCTGGAGCCCTCCCCCTTCAAGAGGAATATCACTTTGTTGATATCATCCCAATCTACAGGTGCTTCTAATAAAGCTCTATCATCTTCTTTTATCGGATGCAAATCAGGCCATGAGAAAAAAGAGCCCAACTGGGAGTCCAATGGGGCTATCTCTGCCCTGTATAAATCTTCATAAAATTGATGGAAACACTCACTATTGCACTGTCTCTGTGGTGTATAGTTCCCTCCGAGTCACTAATTTGAAAGACGTTTTTACCACTTTGCTTATTGCAAGCTGGCAGGCAAGCCACTTCCCTCGCAAGTCTCCTTCAAAATATGCTCCAGCTGGAGTGAGCAAAATGGCCCTCTATAAGTTTGTGGTGTTTATGGAGTTATACTGTCATTTAACCCTTGCTGTGCCATGGACTGATATATCAGTCCAGAATCCCTATACATTCTAATTCTGTCAGCAGCCTAAGGGTTAAGCTTTTGTAATGAGTGGTAACTCTCAGAAGCTGGATTTTCTAGGTGTGATTTTCAGATTTCTTTTTAATTTGTTCTTCTAAGTTTGCACAATTGCTGACATTCTGCTCTGTTTTTATGGGAGGAGAATGAGATACTGTCCCCATCCAGTGCCACCTTTAAAGCATCCCATTGTATCATGGCAGATGTTTCCTCTGTGGGGTTATTGGTCAGAAAATCAGTGATTTGAACCTTAATAAACTCTTTTAATTCTTGACACTTGAGTAGGGTAGGATCCATTTTCCAGGACCTGGGGGAACCAGAAGGGCCAGGACCAGATAGAACCATCTGTACATGTGAGTGATCTGAAATTAATTTAGGGCCATAAGTAACTGACACCCAGATCCTGAGAAACTAGGGCAAAATACAGTGTGGTATAGATTTTCACAGAATGTGAGAAGAATGAATATTCCCTTCTACTAGGATTTAAATGCCTCCATGAATCAACCAGTTTGTGATCCTTTATTAGGCTCTTCAATGCCCTGGCCCTCCTATTGGGTTGCCCTCCTGCCCTGGAAGATCTATCAAGTATTGTGTCTAGTACACAATTAAAGTCCCCATTAAGCACCCATGGACCAGTGAAACCAGCCATTTCTACTGCTAAATGGTTAAAGAAGGTTGAATTGGGGGCGTGGCCAGGGCTGTAACATGGCAGACACAGTGTAGCTGAGCTCCTCGTGGCACTTGTATTAATCGGTGAATTTTGAGACCCTCGCCACCTAAATACACTGTTGATCGGGCATGGAGTGTTTTAGCCGCAGATGGCAACAGGAAAGAAGAGAGACAAGCAGGCAAAACTCCACTATGGGTCAGGAAACAAGACGGCTCATTCTAACTCTGGGCCTGAACAACTGGGTGCAAGATCAGAGCCTGATGAGATCCCAGGAGAGATGTCTGATCTACAAAAATCCCTGGCAGCAGTTCTGGCCACCCTTAGTCATAATTCAAATTTTATTAAAGTTTCCATTACAGAGAACGAATCATGGTGGAGCACTTCATGAACCCCAAAGAGCAGACACACAATACAAAATGATTCGCTCTCCCCACCCCTGCCCAACCAACCCAACTCCCACCCCGAACAACCCAGTGCATCGGTACTCTTTTAGCACAACACCAGAGAATAAAACCTGGTAGTACTTAGGCCTGTAGTGCATAAAGAGTCTGCAGTGGACCCTAGATCTTGTCAAACTTTTCCAGTTTGTTGTATAAACTGGCAATAGTCCTCTCTGTTCTGAGGTTCACCAACAATTCCTGAAGCCATTCAACATAAGATGGTACCTCCGTGTCCTTCCAGTGCCTCAACACCACCTTTTTAACAGACATTGACATCAATGCTATGTGGTACCTCCTGTTCACCACCGAAATAGAGGAGAAATCCCCAAGAAGACATATTTCGGGGGTGAACAATTCTGAGAGCCCTAAAAGAGGATCAGCATGCTGATTAATCATGGTCCAAAGTGGGGCGATTTTAGGACAGCTCCAGAAAATATGAAGGAGGTCACCTTCTTGAGACTGGCATCTTGTGCAAAGGGGGGAAGACATCAGACCCAGTCTGGCAAGCCTCTGCAGAGAATAATAAATGTTATGTAAAATTTTAAATTGTGTTAATCTAAGTCTGTCCTGCTTAAGGAACTTATGGCAACTTTGCCACAGGAGAGACCAATCCATATCTCTGCCCTGAAAGACAGAGGCCCAAAAGGAGACGGGAGCATAATTATCAGGGTAAGCACAGGTGAACAGAGCTGTATATATTTTAGATACAGCATGAGGCGAACCCGCCAACTCCGTAAGGGTAGCCTGAAAACTGATATTGGGAGCAGGAGGGGGGACCGAACCCATTACCTTAGCCAGTAAGTGGCGAAATTGAAAAATCTTAAAAATTGCTGTGTGAGGTAACATAAACTTGTGCATAATGCCAGCAGAAGAGCACCATTGATTATCAGATAACATAAAGTCATCTAGACGGCAGTTTCTTATTTGAGGGATCCAACTAGGTGAGAGAAGCTTGCCGTCCAGCAAAAAATTAGGGTTGCCTATAACAGGTTGAGATAAATCCTTGAGATTTTTATACCTCAGAAAAGCACACAATTGAGTATGAACCCTGATTGAAATGGCAATAGGGGAGCTACGTAGAGATTCTGGTAAGGAACTAACCTTGGTGTATAGCAATGCAGCCGGAGAAAGGCCATGTTTTCTAATGGCAGCAGACTCAAAGGCTAACCAAGTTGGGATATAAGTGGCAGCCACGGATTGTTGATCCACGGTCAGCCATCTGAGATACTTATTGGCCTGACTGGCCCAGTAATATAGCCCAATATGGGGGCGTCTTAACCCTCCTTTAGCCTTCGGAGCCGCTAACTTATGGAAAGGCATCCTAGCCTTCTTGTTGCCCCATATAAAGGTAGAGATCATGCTATGTACTTTTTTAACCTAGGCCAGGGGGAGCCATATGTTTAGCATGTTAAGGGGGTAGAATAAATGAGGAAATACGTTAATTTTGATTAGGTTAATTCTGCCCCAAAGAGAAAGGGGGAGTAAAGTCCACCGACGGAGGTCTAGATCTATTTTATGTACCAATGCATCAATATTAAGTTGTCTGAGCCATGCCGTGTTCCGAGTGAGAAGGAGCCCCAGCTATTTAATATAATCGGACTTCCAAGTGAGCTCAAACTCAATAATGTCCTGTTTATATACCCTGTGGTTAAGAGGAAAAACCACAGTCTTACCTACATTGAGTTTGTAATTTGAGACCTTGCTGAAGTCATCTATTAACTTCAGAATAATGGGAATAGATGTGAGTGGATGGGTTACCTGCAGCAGAAGATCATCTACATAGGCCACCACTTTAACCACCTGCTCCCCAAGAGAGATACACGAGATGCCCTGGGCGCCAGACAATCTCCTGATAAGAGGCTCTAGGTAGATATTAAAGAGAAGGGGGATAAGGGACACCCCTGTCTGGTCCCTACATGTAATTTAAAGGGGGTGGAGATAACCCCATTACATGAAATTCTAGCAGAAGGGAAATTGTATAGAGAGCTAACCGAATTCCGGAATTTCGTAGGAAAACCGAAAGCTTCTATCGTAGCAAACAAGTAATCCCAATGGACTCTGTCGAATGCCTTCTCAGCATCCAATGAGATCAGGACCATTGGATGTGGAGCATCCTTGGATACCGAGAAGACGTGAGACAGGGCCCTCAGATGATCAACAGAGGATCTACCTTTCATAAAACCAACCTGATCTGCCCTCATTAAAAAGGGAAGTACTGCCTCCAAACGGTCGGCTAATAGTCTTGCCAGGATTTTAATATCATGGTTAAGAAGGGAGATCGGCCTGTAACTTGAGACCAGATCAGACAGTCTGTCCGGCTTAGGCAACAAGACAATCAGCGCCTCAAAAAGGGAGGGATCAGATGCTTGACGGAAAGAATAGCCTAAAGAGTGGCAGCAAATGGGGATCAATTGCTTAGAAAACTTTGTAAAGTTGGAGGTAAACCGTCAGGCCGGAGATTTGTCGGATGGGAGAGATTTAATTACCCTTTCAATCTCACCCTCAGAGATAGGAGACTCCAAAATTTTCTACTGGGATTGTGAGAGAGCTGGCAGTTGTAAATCACTCACATATTCAAGAAGTCTCTCCTTAGATGGGGAATTAACCATAGGGCCATATAAGCCCTGGAAATAATTTTTGAACTCCTCTGCTATCTCCGAGGGCGAGACCTTAAGGGAATTGTCTTTGGAGGAATGGACTGCGGGAATAAATCTAGCGGATTCCTGTTGCTTAATATGCAGCACCAACATTTTGCCGGCCTTCTCACCCTGATCAGTATATACCGCTTTTGTTTTCAAAATAGCAAATTCGGCTTGCTCCGATAACATTGCTAGGTAGGCTTCTCTCAGTTTCGTTAAATCTTGTTTAAATGTCTCAGAAGAAGATGGAGAGAGGACCATCTCCATGCCCCTAATCTGAGAGAGAAGGTCAGAGATCCGAGATGCCCTCCCTCTTTTCCTTTTCGATGTTAGGCTGGTTATGATCCCCCTTAAATATGCTTTACAAGCACCCCATATCATATCGGGCTTCTCCACGGAGTTAGAATTGGAGGCAATAAACTGCTCTATTTGGGATATTATATATTGAACCATCTTTGGCTCCTTCAAAATTTGATTATTCAACTTCCACCTGCCCCCCTTATTGGGCAGTCACGCTAAGGTTATTTGGCAGGTGACCACAGAGTGATCCGACAGGGGCCCTGAAACAATACTAGAGCTTATAACCCCGGGTAATAGAGATTGAGAGATGAGGATATAATCAATCCTCGAGGAAATTGCATGGACTGGAGAAACATAAGTATATTCCCTTGTATTAGAATGTAATACACGCCATATATCACAAAGGCCTATAGAGTCCAACCGGTCCCTAAAAGCTGTTTGTGCCGGGGAAAGACCTTGACAGGATTGGCCTGACCTGTCAAGAGCCTGATCAAAAACGAGATTGAAGTCACCCCCTATAACCATGGGGATGTTCAAAAATGGAGTTAGGGCTTCTATTATCTGGACAAAAAAACTGGGGGAGTCTACATTAGGGCCATAGATAATGCCCAAGACAATATCCAAGGTATGCAATCTACCTTTTACAAACAAAAATCTGCCGGAAGGATCAGGTATAACTTGGAGAGGTTTGAACGGAACTGACCTATGCAAAAGGATCATAACCCCTCTACTATGGGTCGTGCCCTCCGCAGCAAACAGCTGCCCAATTTGCTGTCATCTCATTTTGTCAGCCTCCCTCATAAGCAAATGCGTCTCCTGCAAAAATATAATTTCTGCCTTCAGATGATTTATATGTTTCAGGATTTTATATTGCTTAGTCCTGTGCCTTGCCCCTTTAACATTCCAACTGATAAAGTAGATATTTCTAACCAACACTCAAGATGCCAGTCAGAAATCCCCGAAAACAACACATGTATTTATGTTTCCCCTCAATACATCTCCAAGCGAGATATGCACTGGGTTGTTCTACCCCCCCACCCCTGCCATCACTGAATCCATCCCCCAATCACCCCTCTGAAACCCCCAGACACCCCATAAACCCTGACCCCCACACCCACCCACCTTTTGCATGGTACATGATGACCAGCTAACTGAAAAGATCCTCTCCTCCAACCTCCCGCCTCGTGAAACAGAAAGCAAGAACACTACCCCTTTTAAAACAGAACACTCCATAGAGAGTAGTACCTCCACCATTCTTATAAATTGTCATCATTGCTAACTAATGTAGAGAAGTTGACTGCACAAACCCGTAAAGAAAATAATTCTCCCTACAAAGTCCCCATGAACCATGCTACTACATGATTCACAGAGGGTAAGGTGCGTAAAACACTTGCATCAAACGTGAAAATAATAATCACAGATACCCTCTTGTGGCGCAACCCTTGAATAACGGAGGTGGACAGCCGAGAAAGCGGGCCATTACTGCCTGCTTTAGTATAGGGGAAACTTAAGGGCTCCTGGGCCACTGTTCAGACCATATTTCTGAGACCAGAGGCAGTGACCATCTCGCTTCATTAATGGAAATTTGAAAAGAGAAAAAAAAAGAGATGGAGATGAGGAGTCCTCCATAAACAGCACTCGAGGAAGGTTGTTCAGAAGGGACAGACCAACGCCACTTAAAGCGTACAATGAAACTGATATCGCCATCTGTCTATGGCTGCAGAATCTCCACCTAATATGCAGGCTAACCATTTTTATCACCTAATGGCAGCAAGGAATAAGAAAGAGAGGGAAACCTAGAAAAACCAGACCATGAAAACAGAACCAGAAAGGGACTGCAGCCACAGACAGATTCGCAATGTAAACACAGAAAACTGAGTGTTGCCCCCCCAAAACCTTGGGATCAAGACATCGCCCTTGAAAAAGTGAATTGCCAGATATGACAGAGTAAAATTTAACTTGAACATAGTAACCCCAGATGAATACAAAACGAGACTAGACTAGACCAGAGTCACAATTATGAGAGTCAACAAAATTAGACAGTCCTGAGAGAAAAAGCCAGATCGGAAAAGCGATGTCCATGAATCTGTCAGCACGAAGACCCATTCTCGAGAGCTGCAGCTTGGAATTAAATAGCCAGATAAATAGTTTATGACCAACGTAGTCCCAGAGACAAAGTAGAGAAATATAGTTTACATCAGCTGAATTACACCACCACTGAAAAACTCAGCATGGCTCTCCACACCAGGTTGACTCTCATGCAGACTTAAAAAGGTCAGGAAGCGCTTTCTTGAGCCCTGCGGTTGCCAACTCCACTTCCTCGTAGGTCTCCCAGGAACCATTCAGGCAAACTTGAAATCTTGCAGGAAAACCCATACGAAACTTGATTCCCGCAGCAATCAACTTGAGGACAAGCTTGTGAAACGTAGCTCGTCTCTGGCATACAGATAAAGGCAAATCTTGCACCACTCTCAGCTTTTTGCCTTCCCATTGCAAATCTTGTGTTTCCTTAACCTTGTATAGGAAATGCTGTTGCTCCTAGAAGTTTAAAAAGTGAAATATAAATGACCTGGGGGGGCTCCAACTGGAGGAGGGGGGCGTGCTGCATGGTGAGCTCTTTCTATTGTGTAGCTTGCACCAAAGGGGGAAGGGCCTGCCACCTTCTCCACGAACTTTCTGATAAACTTAATGGGTTCTGAACCCTCTTCACCTTCAGGCAAACCAATGATTACCACATTGTTGCAGCGACTGCGCCCCTCCAAATCTTCCACCTTGTTCTCCATTTTCACTACCCTTTGCCTCAGGGCCACTAGCTCCAATTCTGCTTTATCCTGTTTCCTTTCAATGGAACGTATGCAAGCTTCATTATCAGCAATCTTCTTAGAGAGCTCCTCAAGGGTGTTCAGATACCTTTTATTTCTCCTGCCATATTCTGCATTTCAGCCTTGAAAGGCTGAAACTCCTCTAGAAATCTTGAAAGGGTGAGAAGATCAGTGTCAGGGCTCTCAGTAGTAGCAGGCAGTGAGGATTGCAGGGAGGAGGCCCTGGCTTTCTTAGAGGCCTTCTCAGATGTAGCGGGAGGTGTGTGTTTGGAAGCAATTTTCCGCATCTCTTCGTCCATCGACCTCCTTAATCGAGGGCACAATACATTCAGGAAGATAACAGACAGGCGATCTGTGGTGGAAAACACCATAAAACTGGGTTTTTAGCGTTAATTAACAGGCGGTAGGTCAGAGCAAGCAGAGAGGCGTCCTACCCAGCACACTGCATCATGTGACTCCTGGCCACCCTTATTCAGATTCAACATGATGTGAAAGCAGGCTTTCCCAACATAGCTGCCCAGATTACTCGCATGCAATTTGTAGTCATGGGCCTGTCGGAAACCATCGCTGCTCACTCCGACCAACTAGCCCAGCTTGAACAACGTGTTAGCTCCTTGGAGGATGCCTTGGCTGAATCTGCTTGTGATAAGGCCTTCCTACAAAACACAATAAAGGAATTAATTGCTCAGCTCGATGACCAAGAAAATCAATCAAGGAGATCGAACTTAAGGACCGTGGGGCTACCAGAGGGTGTGGAGGGGGAAGAACCTGAGGTGAACCCTCACAAATGGCTAGTTGAGCACCTTGAATTACCCTCCAGCTTGGCCCAGTGTGAAGTTGAAAGGGCTCACAGAGTGGGGCCTTCACCAAAGCAGGGAGATAAACCACAAAATTGCCTGATTAAATACCTCAGGTACAAAGACAAAGAAGCAATCATAGAAGTGGCTAAGGGAAAAGGGCCAATCAGAGCACAGAATGCCTCAGTCATGGTTTTCCAGGATTATAGCAGGGAGCTCCAGACTAAGGGGCAGCAATTCAATGAGATCAAGATGAAGTTATTCAATATGGAATGGAGATTTACCTTCCTATATCCAGCCAAACTTTGTGTCAATCATCCTGGAAGTGCTCTGAAGTTGTTTTCCTGCCCCAAGGAAGCTGCTCGATGGGTGGAGGAGGAGGCAAGGAGGCGCAGGAGAGAAGGCCTGAATCCTTGTGCAGATCCAGATAAGTGACATTATTGCCAGATACTCTGGGCTTGAATCACCGTATTGTGAGGGCAGGTTAGATAGGGATCCCAGTTTCTTTTTATAGGTGCAGCTACGCTGTAGTTTTGCTTTTCCTTTTATCATGTTACAACCCGATGCTTTGTGTTCCATAGCAGAGGGTATGTTATAGTTAAATGGCAGTAGCGATTTGCACCTAAGTATCCTTTCTTTGCTTTAAAGTGTTTGCACTATATGGAATCCTGGCCTACATAACCCTGACCTGATCTGGGGATCAGGGTATCAGCGGGGCTCTAGACTCCAGACTTTGGACTTATTATTTCTGCTCAGTGGTCTGTGGCTGATACAACAAGTGATGGTTCTTTTACCATCTGTCAGAGCAGATACTTGTTGACTATTGTGACTGACTTGTTTGCTTTTCTTTTTTGTTGTTTCTTCTGTCTTCTCCCCCCAATTACACCTATCTGGGCCATTTTCAGTCCTTTGTTAAAATTTTAATCTAGTGGTGTTATAGTCAAGGTCTGAATCGATGCTTCTTGCTCATGGCATATTTGGGAGGCTGATGTCTGGAGTCCTTGCTCTGCTGGTCTTGGGGGGGGTCTCACTAGGAGACTATTTTGGTGGTATTTCATCTCACTGAACAATGTGCCTACCAGATAGAATTAAACTGAACATTAGTTTTAAAGTTCGCTGGTTGTTTGTCAGGGAATCTATGGCGGATCCTGGATCCGTGGGCAGTGGGAGGGAGGTTTGGTTGTTTTTTCTTGTTGGGTTACTGTTGTGGGGGGTGGGACTGTTGGCCACCAACAGGCTCCACTGTAAAGCTGAGCCAGAGCCGTGGGGGGGGGGGTGTACAGTCCTCAACTTACTTGGGGAAACTATGGGGTGTTAAACAAAAACTGGTTGGGTGAAATAGCCAATTTGTCGCATGCTTTATTCTTATATGTACAGTACTTGATATGCTCTAATTCATGGTGGGAATATGGTTGACACTATAAGATTTGCCTCCTTGAATATTAATGGTTTGAAATCAATCATTAAGAGAAAAAAAATTACATACAGAGGTTAAAAGATCCAAGTGGCAAGTCATTCTACTCCAGGAAACTCACATGTCCCCGGGAGGAGCAATCAAAACTGCTGCGGCCTTGGGAGGGTCCTGAGTTTCTTTGACATTCTCCTGCAAGTCGATAGGGGCCGCTATATGGTTCCCCGCAGGATCAGGGGTCAAAATCCTTAAGCAATACACAGACCAATATGGCAGATTTGCCCTTGCGTGGGTGACCCTCCCTAGACTAGGTATGATCTCTATGGGGTCTGTTTATGCCCTGAATCTAGAGCAGCCCGACTTCTTTCAGTAACTTGCCCTGGAACTGGCACACTGGCCAGGTCCATGGGTGATTGGGGGGGACTACAACTGTGTTTTAGATGGGGTGTTGGACCGGTCGAACACCACCCCTATTGCTAAATCTAAGAATGCCCAGGCCCTGGCTGCGTTGCAGCGAGATCTTGGCCTGGTTGATGTTTGGAGGCATATATACCCTACTTGGAGAGATTATAGTTTTTTTTTGCATGCCCATAAATCCTATGTGCGGTTGGATCGGATCCTGATTTCTTACTCCCTGATTTCAACTTCAAAGTCTGCGGCCTATTCACCAATGTTGCTATCCAATCATGCCCCCTTGACTCTAGAGGTGATGGTTGATGCCTCAGCCCCTGTGGTAAGGCAGTGGAAACTAGACCCTATACTACTGAAAGATGAGATGTACCGTACTGGTATCTCTGCAGTGATAAAGGAATTTATACTTTTCAACCAGAATGAGGACACCTCGCACAAGGTCCGTTGGGAAGCATTAAAAGCTGTTATAAGGGGTTATTCAATTTCATTTGTGATCCATAAAGCTAGAGGATCCCAGACAGACTTACAACAGCTGAGGACCAAAACTGAGGCCTGTGAACAGGCCCATAAGAATAACCCCACAGCGGCTATTTATGGGGTGTTACAAAAACTCAAATGGCAATATAATACTTTGAGTAGTGTCAATTTGGAAAGAGCAATTTTGCTGTCTCGGCCAGGTGCCTACTTTGATAGGGATAGGGGTGGCAAATATCTTGCCTGGCAGCTGTGTAAACAGGAAGCCGATAGGACCATAGATTCCATTTGGGATACGGGGGAATACTTAGAGGGGATATTCCAGGTATTGGTGAGGCATTTGGGTCATTTTATAAACAACTTTACATCTTGCAGGGATATCCTGAGCAACAAGCTTTGGATATTTTTTTTGCCTTGGCCCCATTATCAGCTCTTTCAGCCGATCAGGCTAGAACCCTAGATGGGCCCCTTTCTAGTGCTGAGATAACAGAAGCAATTAGAGATCTCAGGGACGGCAAGGCCCCTGGCCCAGATGGTCTGCCTATAGACTTTTGTAAGGTTTTTCAGGGTCTACTTCTTGCTCCATTACACGACATGTTGGTGGAGTGCTTGGAAAAAGGGGAGCTGCCCCCTTCCATGCAGTCGGCTGTAATTACAGTGCTTCCAAAGCCAGGTAAGGACTCCATTTATTGTGCGTCATACAGACCAATCGCCCTACTAATGTCAGACTATAAGATTTTGGCCAAGGCAATGGCCTTGAGGATGGAGGGTCTTCTCCCTCGCTTGATCCATCCCAACCAGACAGGTTTTATTAAGGGTTGACAGGGGAAACATAACATTAGGCACACCCTTAACATCATTCATAGGTGGAGGTCTGGAGCCAGTGCCCATGGTGCAGCAGTGCTCTCTGTTGACGCTCAGAAGGCCTTCGACCACGTGGAGTGGGGGTATCTTTTTGACACACTTCGTAGGTTTGGAGTTGGTCCAAATTTTTGTTCTTGGATATGTACTGTGCATCAGCGCCCATGTGCCCAAATTGCAGTTAATGGAGCCCTCTCTCAGAGCTTTGAGCTGGGATGTGGTACAAGGTAGGGCTGTCCCTTGTCGCCTCTTTTGTATGTATTGTCACTGGAGCCCCTGGCTGCCAGGATTCGGGTGAATGCTCACATTTGGGGTTTTAAAGGAGGGGAGCATAAGCTATCGCTTTATGTGGATGACCTTTTATTATACCTGCAATCCCCATCGAGTGACCTAGCTGAGGTATTTGGGGTCATGCGAGAATATGGTGATCTATCCGGTCACAAAGTAAATTGGACCAAGAGTGAATTGCTCCCAATTGGGATAGGAGATAGAGCTGGCCTGATCTCCAGCCTTATGGGCTTACAGATGGTGGATCGGTTGAAATATCTGGGTGTCCTTATCTCAGTGCATACAAATTTGTTGTATGCTTTGAATTTTAACCCCCTAGTATGAAAGATCTCTGGGGACTGTGATAGATGGACTGGTTTGCCACTTTCATTAATTGGGAGAGTCGGAGTGGTTAAAATGATGATTCTTCCTAGGTGTTTGTATTTATATCAGGCTCTGCCTATTGCCTTCCCCCTTTCGCACTTTAAACATATCAATGCAATTATACACAAGTTCCTGTGGAGAGGAAAGACTGCTCAAATTAAGAGATCTATCTTAGTTAAATCTACAGTACAAGGTGGGTTGGGTTTACCCAACTTTTACTGGTACTACCTGGCCACACAACTGGCATATGTGATGGGTTTGCAGGGTGAGATTTCCACCAGTTGGTTGAGCCTGGAGGAGGAGGAGGAGCAACTCCAACTCCCCATGTTTGAAGGGTTACTAGCCAGAGCACTGTGGCCTGGTAGCCAGTTTAATGTAAGCAACCCCTTCACAGCAACGACAGTTAAGTGCTGGGTTAAAGTGCATGAATTGATTGGACATGTGCCTGCACCTTCCCCAAATACTGACTTAGTAACTGCTGTACAGTATAAAGGTCCACGTACCGCCTCATTTATTCAATGATTGCTGGCCTGGCAGAAATTGGGGTTGAGGATGATGAATCAGCTGTACGTGGGGGGAACGCTGGTGGTCTTTACCTATCTATGCAAAAACTGGGGTATCCCATCTGTGGATTACTTTATATACCTAAGAGTGCAGAGTAAATTGGGCAAAACATTAGACTGGGAATATGGGTGGAGTGCTTTGTCCCCCTTTGAGAAGGAGCTTTTCTGCCCGCAGCCGCTTTCCAAGCCCCTGACTATATTTTATAAGCTTCTTGTGGGGGTTGGGGAAGGGGGCATAGAGAAGATCTGTCAGGCTTGGCAGAGGGATTTGAACTTGGACTGTAGTGGAGAGGTGTGGTCTCATGCAATTCAACATTTCAACTCCTGCTCCAGAAGCAATAAATTAAGACAGATCCAGTATAACTTTATGTATCGAACATATTTTACCCCAGTGTGCCCAAAGGCCATGGACCTGTCCAAACCTGATATTTGCCCCAAATGCCATGTAAGCCCCGGGGATTTCCTGCACCTGGCATTGACATGCCCAAAAATTGCTTCGTTCTGGCTAGAAATTCACTGCCTCATGCAGGAGGTGCTGGGATGCACATTACCGCGCAGCCCCTTGGAACTCTTACTGGGTGCAGATCCAGAGCGACCTGCATGTGGCGCAACTGAAGCACAGTGGGCCCTAGCCCTGTTAATTGCCAGGAAGACCATTGCCCAATGTTGGATGGCACCCTCTACCCCCTCGGTTCAGCCGTGGGCTAACAATTTGTGTCTCAGTATGAAATTGGAAAGGGTACAGTGGAACACTTTGGGCATGGGTGAGAGGTTTAACCTGGTGTGGAGCCCTCTGCAATGGGCGATTGAAGAGGCCCATTTTCCTATTTAAGGCAACCTTGGGGGTTTGAGTTTGAATTCGGTCTGATAATCTGCTATGAGAAGTACTGCCTGAGGTTTGTTACTTGAGAGCATCTGGTATGTTACTGTATGTATATATTCTGTCACTGAGTGCTTGAATTATTTATTGAATTGACTGTTATGTATCTGTCTGGCTTGTTTTTACCCAACCATCTCAATAAAATCTTTTGAAAAAAAAAAAGAAGGTTGAATTATCCACATTTGGGGCATATAACGAGCCCGTTGCCAAGGATTGCCATGTGTTTAGCTGAAGCTGAAGAAGGACAAATCTGCCCCCACTATCACAGTTAACCTTGGTGACCACACCTGGGAATCTTGGTCTTAACCAGATTGCCAATCCTCTAGCTTTAGAGGTAAAATAGGAGCTGAACCATTCACCGCCACCCCAGGTTTTAGCCATATTGGCACCTTCTTCACTAGCCATATGAGTTTCTTGCAAACATACAACATCAGACCCATGGCCTTCATTCTTCTCTGGACTTTTTTCCTCATTAGCATGTTTTCATACCATTAATATTCCAGGACCATATATTTAGTTTGTTATCTATCATGCCACAATATATAAATGTTAACATCCATAATCTTTTTTGTAGTGACTAGTGTGGCAACTTTTTTGTTATGATAAAGCCTTGTTTTAAACAGTTTTCCAAAACCAAAAAAGAAACTTGCACCTTTGGCAACTTTGATAAAATAGAACAACTAGTATAAACATGTAAACAGAACTAATTGTATCCCCAAAAAGATTTTCCCACCCTTCCCCTCATTTCCATAAACATATTTCTATGACCTTCTATGTCACCCACCCCTTTTAACTGTACAGTGATATTTCCCACTAATCTTAGGTATACCATACCTGGATGGCATCCTTGTTAACAGCAAAACATATGCTGGCTCTACACATCTTCTTAAAGCAATAAAATATGCACAATATAACTATACAAGCAGCTCCCTCACCAACTTATAAATAAAGAGAGGAAACTGTTGAACCAGCTTTAATGCAGCTGTATTTATTTCAAATGGAACTTGTATGTATTGTATCTTTGTAACTTATCAGCTGAAAGAATAAAATGTTATGAATCAAAATAGCAGCATAGACATCTGGAGGTAACCTTTAACCCCTAGAGCCTGCGGCGGAGATTAAAATAAATATTTTCAGAACTTTCCCCCAGGGTGTTTCTACTTAGGCAGGGGATGACAGAGCTGGGACCCCCCCAGAGCATATCTCAACATTGTTTACTGACTCACAGATGCACTCATACCTTAAGCTGTCATCCTCCCATAAGCACTCTCCCCACCACCCATTATCCTTAATACATTATCCTGAATTTAATCATCTTCCCCCCTCTCATCCATCCGTGCCCCCATATCCCTTTTTTCTTTCTCCCCCCATCAATAGCTGTTGCCCACATGTCTAGTCAGCATATATTGAAGGGAGTCTAATAGTATAAGCCCAAGGGCTTCATTCTCCCTAATCAACACCTATTCAATTCCGTGTAAGTCCTCCATCTGAGCCCAAGAACAGTTATTATTATGTGTAAGCACAGGTCTGAATCTTCACAACATGCATGCCCTTGTGTGTAAAGTAGTAAGAGCCAAACAACATGACAACCCTTCAAGAATAATAGACTATACAAATTTCCTGGAGGGAGCTTGTATCTGTGCAACAATTTTATAACAATACTTCAAAGTCTTTCCCCCTTCCCCCGATACCGGGTAGTGGCTCATGCGGTAGGTGGGAGCCAAGCAGAGAAACACATTCAACAGACATGAGCCCATGCACTCCTTGTCTCCCACCACTGCATCCATCTTGAGGAGGTAGGAATCTTACAAGGTCATATCAAAAGTGACTTTGGATCGAACCCTGGGTATGGGATAAGTTAAACATTCAGCCTCACCCCATAGAAGCCGCTTCTACAATCTAAAGACTAGAGACATAAGAAAAACATTTACATTTCTTCTCATTACACAATCCGAGACTTTGTGATATTTACATCAGTTTTTGTTACTTATCTGAACGGGTACCATTTTGCAACACTCGAATGTTTAATAAAATGTTCCTCCTCACTGACACCCATAGCCCCAGCCATGGTTGAGGAGACACTTGTTGCAGCCAAAGGTGAGATATTGAGCAAATAAAAGAACACAAAGAAGCATGCACTCCCATCATCATGCCATAGCACCAAAGAATTTACCAGAGTCAGCAATAAGGATCCCAATATCATTCTGTTTGAGTCTCGACCAGTCATGGGGGGGATTATATTCTGTGTCAGTTGCAATACTGGAAAAGAGGAGATGGGAACCATTTAGAAAAGTTTAGACTTAGCCTGCTCCATACCATCGAGGACATTATCAGTTTGATCTAGGTTGCCATGGCAACCAAGATTGAGAAACTGAAATTGACAGCACTGTAGAAGGCATTTTATACAATCAATTCAGTTTTCATCATTTGACATAAGTCTTTACAATGTAAAAATAATGTAACAGTATATAATAATATTTGTATCACACCAATAGAAATCATCTAACAGAAATTTATTACTGCTAATAAATAAGATTTAGAAAATGGGCTAAAAAATAAGGCATGCTGACTGGCTGAAAGCCATGCTCAGCATATATTTATTTTTCAATAGATGCCCGCTAAATAACAAGTCAATTTAGGGTGCCCCATTACTTAGACTATCATTGGGCACCCAAAATTTCCAAACTGGCCAGTCACCACTTTTTCCCCCTCACTTAGTGAGTGGCCAGCCCCCCAGCACTCTGTAGAAAAATCCCACAAACTGCTACTGGCTCACTGACTGCCTCTTTTATTCACACAGTCCCAAAAACAAACAATATAATGTTTTTTCCCCATGCTTACTTTACTTTCTCGGTGCTGGCTCAGGTGACATCCCTCGTCTGCAGTTCTGACCTTCTGAGTCCCATTTGTAGATCCTGGAGCCGCTCCCCCAGACAAATCCCATCAACTGATACTGCCTCTCTTATTCATTGCCACATAAAAAAAGTGTGTTTTTCCCCTCATGCTTACTTGAGTTTCTTAATGCCGGCTCAGTTGACCTCCCTCATGTGCAGCTCCTGATCTTTCTTTTGTGTCCCGCTCATGCTACATCTATCAAATGCATCTCCATCTCCACCGTCACATAACAGTATCAATAAAAATAATTAAAATGGGGAGCACCAGTTAACAAGATTGTAAATAAACAACCACGTTGCTCTGCAGTCCCCCATGCTCCCAGGTCAGTATCAGCAAATGTTTTTTTTTTTTTTGCTTGAACTAAGGAGTCTCCATTAGGACAAAGGTCCCCATCTCAAAAAAAAAAAAACCTCAATCCAATGCAGGCGAGTGGACAATTTTTTTACAAAACCTATTTCAAGCACATGTTTACTAACGTTTATTTTATTAAACTAATTTTTTTTTACAGTGGCCATTTTCTAAGTTCAATAATACCCTCCAGGGTGGGTTTTATTGGGAAATACTGGACCTTCCAGGGGCTATAAGGTCCTCAGTCTGCAGTGTTGGGCCTCATTATGCCCCTGGGTGGTCTGGTATTTCCCAATAAAGCCCACCCTGTTGGGTATTATTGCTTACATAAATAATATGTCTTTAACTGCCACACATACCATTCATAACACTCACTGTTACAGTTTCTTAGAATCTTTTGCAACTTTTAATAACTTGATGAAACTAGTTAACCCCATCCAGAACTGTATATATTTGTTTTAATCCCAACTATTTCTTATTTTATCAGATTTTCTTTACATCTCCAAAATTCTCTTAAAGTTTTTTCCTTGGAGGAATTTAATTAAACAGTTTAAAACTGTTTTATCAGTGGAATTAAACAAATATTGGATAAGCTCAAGGGGAGGCAGCTGTAATGAAATAATTATTGGTCCCAACCATCTTTTCCTAATTTTTCCAAATTTAGGACAATAAAGGATGATATGCTTTATATCGTCCTCAATATTTAGTCCACAACCACTATATCCTGTTAGTACTCCCTCTCTCCTTTGGCCATAATATATATAGTTGACTGCATATAATTCTAAATGACACCTAGTCATTAGTCTCCTTTCTTCTGGCATATCTAAGATTTTTACACATGGTGTGAGGGAGTAGTCTGATTTGATAAATTGAAACCATTTCTACTATTTAAGTTGCATAATTCATGCTTGATCTGTTGACAGAGCAGTATCTATTATTCTTATTTTCCACTGCATTATTATTTCTTGAAATGTCCTTAAGTATATACAGAAGGTGACCCAATCCCAAAGAGAGAATATCATTTTTAATTGTCACTGATTGTTGGAAGAACAAAACTTTTTTGATTATAATTGATTATTTCTTCTAAACATACTCAAGGTAGACATTGTTCTTGCAGTAGGAAAAGCTTTAACAGAAAAATAAGTATTTTTCAAGTATCAGGGTTTCCAAAGAGAATTGCCTTGGTTCTTTACATAAACCTTCAGCAGGTACTGATTTCTGAACCCTTAAGATGTATCTGTACATGTTATTAATTATAGTTTCCAATGGTTTGATATTGTCCCTGTCCCATATATTATTAGTTGTAAAAACTTCATTAATGAATTAGGGTTGTTACAACAAAAGTAAGGAAATGAGGTGTTAGGATTTCACCCTAATACCCCACCCCTGCACTGCTGAGACCAGGAGGTATCGGGAGTAGGAGGGGTTATCAACCCTAACACTCATCTCATTCCATTGTAATATAAGCTGGGTGGCAACAGTATAGGAGAATGGGGTGAGTGTTAGGTTTGTTGACCCCAGTACCACCCCCTCAACACTCCTGGCCTCCACAGGGCAGGGGTGGGTTGGTAGGGTGAAACCCTAATGCCTCATTTCCCTAGTTTTGTTGCAGCAATGCTAACTAATGCATTAACAAAGATTCTGCAGCTAATTTCCTTACTTTTTGAGGTAGCATAATAATATCCTCATTGTACTGTGGGAGCATAGGGTCCAATGTACCCTGCGCCCCATTCGTCCATCTAGACAGTATAACAGTATCCATGTTATGGTGGGAGGACCCTGCACTTCCATCCCTTCATCAAGATAGTACAACAGCATCCATATGTTACGGTAGGAGTGCAAGGTCCTTTGGACCCTGTGCTCCCATCCCTCCACAGATGTACATATGTATCTAGTTGTGGAAACACAGAGGTCTCCAGCCCCTGCACTTCCACACATTAAGTTACAAGCAGGTGTAGCATAATTGCAACACATAGTCATAAATGTGCCATTTTAAATAATTTTCACTCCAAATGTTCAGCATAACCTTCTTATCACCTCACAGTACAGAATGTTTTTCAAATCCCAGTCAAAATGTAATTCTGCTCAACTGTTATGCCATTCTGTGTCAGAGGTGCAGAAAAACATTTTTGGCAGGATTTGAAAAATGACAGCTGTACTGTTCATGAGGTGGTGTGAAAAAATGGCAATGTTGAAAATTTGGAGTGAAAATATGATAAATCTCCAAAGTTACATGCATGCATAGAAAAATTCCAATGACTGTACTTAACTAGGGCATTTTTAGGAATTTATGCACCAAATTTTCAACATGGACCTTTTGTGACTTCACCTCATGAACACTTGCACTGTCATTTCACTACTCATTCCCAAAAGATGATTTTGTGCAACAACTGTGCCATTACATGCCAGTGCTGCATAAACACATTTTGGGCAGGATGTGAGAAATGACAGCTGAACTGTTCATGAGGTGGTGTGAAAAACTGGCAATGTTGAAAATTTGGAATGAAAATATTAAAATTTGCCAAAGTTATGCATGTGCGTAGCGAAATTTCAACGACCTCACGTAACTCAGATGTTTTGGGGTATTTTTGCACCAGATTTTCAGTATGGCTTTTTGGGACCCCCACCTCATGAACAGTGGCACTGTCATTTCATTAATTGGTCCCGAAAGGTGATTCTGCAGAGTGACCACAAAATCACCTTTTGGGGCTGAGAAATAAAATGACAGTGCCAGTGTTCATGAGGTGGGGTTCCAGAAAGGCCATTTTGAAAATTTGGTGACAAAATACCTTAAAATGGCCTATATATCAACATATGTTGAAAACCCTATCGACAGCCATAATACAGTGCTTACAGTACCTTGATTCTTCAGTTTGCAGTTCGGCTTTGAAGAGTGCAGACATGTCCCTGTCCAGAGGAGATCACAGCCACCGACCTCTGGAAGTAAGTGTAGAGTAGGGGGTATGTGGGGTGGTGGGGTGATCAGTAGGAGGGTCAGGATGGGGAGGGGGATGGGGAGATGACGAGGGACTGTTTTCTTTTTTCAGAAAAAAAAGACAGTCGGGGGGACTGTTTCCTTTTTTTCAGGAACATTCTAAAAAAAAAAAAGATTTCAGAGACACTGGGAGTGGGCTCCCCAGTGTTCCAAACTACAGTGGGGTTAGGGGGTTGAAAGCTGACATGAGGATTGTGCCCCTCGGATGTTGACAGATAAAAAAAAAGAAATAAATAACAGGCAGTGGGGCAGGGATTATCCAACACCAGGATTGGGCATCCCAGTGTCAGAATAATAAAAGTTATTAAAAGCAGCAGGGGAGGGTGGTCAGAGGGTGGGGGCCACTAGACACCAGGGAATGAAGAATCAGTGGTTTCCAGACACCAGGAAAAATGGCGCAGTGAAGAATCAAGGGTTCCCAGATACCAGAAAAAATGGCACAGAGACCCTCAAAATTCCCTTTTCATAATCCCTTTTCACCAGCTGATCTGGTGAAAAGGGATCGTTTATGAAAAGGGATTGTGAAAAGGGATTTTAAACTTTTAAAAAACAGTTTTCTCTAAAAGTTATCAAAAAACAAAGGCATGGGCGGGTAGAGGATGTCACACTAACCAAAACCCAAGCCTTAGTTTTTTTTTAAAAAGTCCCTGGGGCAAGTTACAATATTTTGGTTTCTCCCTCTGCTAAGTGAGAAAACAAAATGGCGGCAGACGAAGATGGATTTTTTTTTCTCGCGAAGAGGGATTTTGTGAGATTTCCAAATCCCTCTTAGCAATCCCTCTTCACCAGCTGTTTGCAACCAGGGATCGATGATCAAAACTGTGCAGCTGTACAAAAGACTGAACTGCGCATGCGCAGAAACTGAAATTTCAAAACTGAATAACTTTGGAATGGATTAATATTTTTACACCACACCAATGCTGGATTGTTCCATAGGATAACTTCTTTCTACCTTGAACATTTCAGGCCAAAATTCCAAATGGTGTGGGTGCAGCACAATGTAGAAAAATGACCCTGACATTTGCCAAGAATGGTGAAAAATGCATTTTGTGGCACTTCGCTGCATGAAAAATACAAATCTGATCAAAATGCAACTTGGCAAATCAAAAGATCTCCCATCTGAGACCATGTATTCCAAATTTCTGCAAGTCTGTTGAACGGTTGCAAAGATATTAAAGTGCATAATTTGGGGTTTAATATTAAACTGCCCAATCAACCCTAACTATAGAGGCGTGACCATGCCTCCATAATACTTGTTGTTATTTTTGCATTTATCACTTTTAATAGATTAATTATAGTACAGTTTCCCATCGTTCCACTAAGTCTCTTAAAGGCGTTAAAAGATGTTCTTCCTTTTTAGATATTCTATATGTCTAGTCCAGGATAAATTATCCGAGTACCTTATGCCCAAATAATCATAACATGTTAATGTTTTTAATCTTGTTCCATCAATATATAGACTACGTAATGTTTTCTTTTTATTGCCAAAAATAACAGGGTTAGTTATGTGTCCGAGAATGATTCTCCCTGCAGATAGCTATTAAATTGAATGTGAAGTATTGGAAACCACCATTCAGGTAATGTCCTATAAATTTTGGCTAGTATATTGTCTGTGCCAGGGGCTTTGTCCAGTGCCATATTTATCAAGGCTAACCAAACCTCTTGTTCTATATAAGCAAGCTTTGGATACATCTAAATTTTCTGTTCATAATCCCTATTTAAGTCTACCTCATCAGATACATAATATAACTTTGTAAAATAATCTTCCCACATTTTGGGGGAATTGAGGCTTCTATTTTATTTCTACATTGAGCTTATCTATGACTTACTAATAGTCAGAATTGTTTAATATTTTTATCTCTTATTGTTTTCTTCAGCTTACCCCACATCTGGTGTTGATATAACTGTTTCTCCCTTTCTAATATCTCTTTGTATCTTTTCCTACTATTATTCAAGTTTTTTAAATTTTGTTGGTGTGGAAATTTTTTATGTTGTCTTATTACTCAAATTAACTTAATTTTTGCTTGTTTACACTTTTTATTAAACCATGTTTTCACGACTGAGGGAGTCCTTGAAGGTTGGATGAAAAAAGGTTGCCAAAAACTATGAATTTCATTCCATTTTTTGGTTATAGAAGATTGGTCGTGTCTGGTTATAATGTACAACCTAAGATTTGCTAGGTATTCTGAACAGAGAAATTCTGCAAAAAACTCTCCTGTGTGTTGCTTCCATTTTATTCTATGCTGGTTAATTATCTCAAAATTTTGAGGTCTATTATTTTTTCTATTAGTATTTATTTCTACATCCATATATAGATTAATGAAAACTGATAGGTGTGCTGATTTGGGTCTTTCTAATACCCTCAAATTATCAGTGATATCAATTGCTTCTAAATTAGCCCACACTAAGTCGATAACCAAGGAATGAAGGTAAAATTGCCTTCCTTGTCACCTAATGTTCTACCATTTAATAGAGAGAAGTTCAAATTTTTCATCATATTTAATAATGAATTACCTTGCTTATTGGTTATTTTATCTTTTGTTTTATGGGATGAATTTACTTTTGTGATTAATTAAGTTAATGCCCCTAACTAAATTGTTTTGTAAAGAAAATATAGATGTTTCAGCATATACTTGTGCATTAAAATTTCCCATAATAAGTATAAGTGTAGTATTGTTCTGTAATGCCAGGTTCTCTAGAAGTTGCTCTAAAAGATTCCAATTATATGTAAGGGTCCCTACTGAATTTATCAGTGGTATATAAACATTTATAATAATTATGCTACTATTTGTTTTCTTTCGTAGAAGAGTAAGAATTGAATTCAATAAAGTTTCTATCTGTGTTACTTCAAAATTTAATGAAATCTTGACATATGTAGCTAATCCCCCTCTTGTTCTACTGTAACTTGTCTCTGGGTTTGCAAATCCTGTAAACCTTGGAATCATAGGGAGATTGTCCTCTGTCCACCATACATAGTAAATGTGCATTGTTCAAGAATTTTTTCATTTCATTATCGGCCAATTATTTATTTTTTTTATTTAGTTGTTTAACCAGGAGTAGCACACTAAGCTGAAAGCTTTTTTACAGGAGCGACCTGGGAGCACAGGGAAGTTAAGTGACTTGCTCAGGATCACACAGTATGCAAGTGGAAGCTGTGGGATTCAAACACAGGTCTGGTCTGCCGGATGTCACCAGATTTGCAGATCAGAGCCTTAAACCACTGCGCTATACTGCCTCCCTAAATTTTGTTCTCAATACCCTCAATATTCCAAAACAATATATTTAATGATCCTGGGTCCATCCTACTCACTTCCTGATTACTGTTTGCCATTTTGTTGTTGTACCTTTTAATGGATTAAAGGAATTTTCATCTGTTAAATTCAAGAACGTATGTTTATTGTTCTCCATACTACTGGTTTCATTCCATGTTTTGATGTCTGTGCGATAGAGCCCCATTGGACCCAGAACAGTTGCTGCCTCTTAATACCAGGGCTGCTTTTTTATTATTCTTAAATGTTAAATCTATTTGAACAAAACATGAAGTCCCTTTATGTATTTTTATCCATTCAATAAAACTGTGACTAATATTCATCTTATGGGCATAGGAAAGGAAGATTGCAATTTTCCTCTTAATCTGCCCCACTGTTTGTCCTCTAGTTATTTCCCAACCAAAAAATTTTCCCATGACATTATTTGATTTTTACTGTAATCAGTAACCACCTTTAAAACTTTAGCCATCTGTGCCTCATCAGTCTGCTTATCCTTATTTGCTTCATTAGTTTGTTTATTATTTAAGTCATCCATGAAGACAAGAACTTTTTTGGGTCAGTAAGATGTCGATTTTCTTTATTTTTAGTTACAAAGAAACATAGAAACATAGAAGATGATGGCAGATAAGGATCGCAAGGCCCATCCAGTCTGACCATTTCTTTTTCTACCTTATGAATGTGCCATTGGCCTTTGCTCTGTCAATGGCCTATCTAGTCATACTCATCTGTATTGCTCCCTTATGCCTATCCCATACCTGTTTGAAGCCCTGCACTGTATTCATATCCACCACTTTCTGAAGTAGGCCATTCCATGCATCCACCACCCTTTCTGTGAAAAATAGCTTCATCACATTACCCCTTAATCAGCCTCCCTCTAATCTCATGCTGTGTCCTCTTGTCCTGCTATTTTTCTTATATTGAAACATGTTAGACTCTTTCATCTTGTTAATGCCCTTAGGGTGTTTGAATGTTTCGATCATATCACCTCTCTCCCTCCTTTGCTCTAGGGTATACATATTGAGCTCCATTAATCTGTCCTCATATGTTTTATGATGCAGTCCCTGCACCATTTTGGTTGCCCTTCTCTGGACTGCCTCAATTTGGTTAATGTCCTTGTGAAGGTGTGGCTTCCAGTACTGCACGCAGTACTCCAGATGGGGCCTAACCAGTGTCTTGTAAAGAGGGATTATTACCTCCCTTTTATGACTTATGATACCCCTACTAATACACCCCAACATCACCCTAGCCTTACCTACTGCTTTAGTGGTCTGCTTGGATGATTTCAGGTCATCTGTGATGATGATGCCCAAGTCTCTTTCTTCCCTTGTGACTGCCAGCAACTCCTCTCCCAGCCTATAGGTGGCTTCAGGGTTTCTCTTCCCTATGCGCATGATCTTGCACTTCTTTGTGTTAAACCCCAGTTGCCACTCTTCTGACCATTTTGCCAGTTTATCCAAATCTCTTCTCATTCTGCACACCCCATCTGGATCATCTACTCTGTTGTAGATCGTGGTGTCATCTGCAAACAGTCAAACCTCCCCGTCCAGTCCATCTGTAATGTCACTGATGAAGGTATTTATTTTATTTATTTTTATTTTAGTCTTTGGTAACTGGGTAAGGCCCACTAGGCACAAGTGCCTGTTTTCAGGGGTGACCTGGGAGCACTGGGCAGTTAAGTGACTTGCTCAGAGTCAAACAGTATGCAAGTGGAGGTTGTGAGAATTAAACTTAGGTCTGGTCTGCTGGATGTATCAAGCTCATTCACACCTCATTCCTCTAACCTCTAGACTATACTGCTACAAGATATTGAAGAGGACTGATCCCTGAGGTACCCCACTTGTGACTTGCATCTCTTCTGACTGTATACCGTGTACCACCACTCTCTGTTTTCTGCCTGTTAACCAGTTTGCCACCCAGTTAACCAACTTCTGGCCCACCCCGAGCCTACCCACCTTATTAATCAATCTTCTATGTGGAACAGTATTAAAAGCTTTGCTGAAGTCAAGGTAGGTGACATCAACTGCTCCCGCTTGGTCCACCACTCTGGTTACCCAGTCAAAGAAATCAATGAGATTAGTTTGACAGGACCTTCCTGTTGTAAACCCTTGCTGTCCTGGATCCTGTGCGCCAATGGATTCCAGGCGTTGCACTATCCTTTCCTTAAGGAGTGCCTCCATAATCTTGCCCACTACTGAGGTAAGACTGACTGGTCTGTAGTTCCTTGTCTCCTCCCTGCTATGACTCTTTTGGAGTGGGATCACATGAGCCCTTCTCTAGTCTTCTGGGACCTCTCCTGTGCTCCGAGACTCACTAAACAGTTCTGGTAATGGCTCTGCTAGTTCCACCCTTAGCTCCTTTAGTACCCTGGGATGTATGCCATCAGGTCCAATTGCCTTGTCCACCCTGAGCTTATTGAGCTCTAGTAGGATCCTTTCTTTTGTAAAGGGACTAGTGCCTACCTCCTTCCCCCCCTGTGTCCATGGTGCTGAGCTGTGGGCCCTGCCCTACCTTCTCTTCAGTAAATACTGAGCAGAAGTATCTATTTAGGATAGATACTTTCACATGGTCCTCCTTCTCACACACACCCTTATCCCCTTTGATCTTAGCAATACCCCCTCTGGACTGTCTCCCTTCACGAATGTATCTATAGAAAGTCTTTTCACCTTCTTTTACTATTTATGCCAGTGTTTCCTCAGTTTGGGCCTTTGCCTGCCTTACTACCTTCCCTTCTTCCTTTATGCTCCAATTTCCATATTCTATTAGCCAACTGTTCAGTTTTACTATAAATTAAGACACACTCAGAATAGGCAAGATTTGGTAGTCTAGTAACATGTATGTTACTTAAATCTTCTGTCATATGTAAAAGCTGAGCCATCCAGTCTGTTAGAATTGTTGTTTCATTGTATAATTTATGCACACTATGTATTTCTATTATGTACTCTACCTTCTCTAATTGGAAATGTTCAAGGGGCCCCAGCTGTTCCTTCTCATCATCCCCAATTTCTATAGGGTTTTCTGGGCTATTGTTTGGCCTACTATTTTTAGGTTTACCACATTTGACTACAGACGCCAGGGTAATTTGATGTTTTATAGGAGGCTGGGGGTCTGCACTCAACTTCAGTTTCTGTCATTCCCCTTTGTGTTTTTCTAGATGTATCCAACATTGCCTTTTCAGATCTACATTTCTCATTTTGGTTTTCATTTTCCTGGGCAGTGTTAATTGTCTTTGAAATTTTCCTGGGTTTATTACTTAGTTTTTTACTCCTAGCTTTGGTACACTTTGCTATGTATGCTTTTTTGTCTCTTATTTTTTTTTTCGATTTTTGTCCTGCTTTTTCTGACTATATTTAATTTTTGTATTTTTCTTACCTTAATTGTATCTGATCTGGTTTGCTAATTCTGGTATCATGTCTGCACCTTTCATAAATGGTGGCGGAAGATGTACTTGTACTGCTTTATTTTGCATCAGGATGTCTGTTATTGCCTTTTTTTTCCTTTGTCTCCTTTTTTTTTGTCTTTTTCCTTTCCTACCTTTTATACAGTTCTTTTGTCCTTCAGGTATACCTGGTTCTTGTTTCCCTAACCGATCTAAAAGTACTTTATTACAAAATACATCTGTTCTTAGGCTAGCTAATTCTTCCTTTATTATCCATAGATTCTCTAGAATTACTATGTTGGCATAATATGGGTTTTTAATTATTTCTGTGATTTGTTTTGATAATGAAGATGATGAAGTAAAATCCCCCTTATCTGTGAAGAACTCTTGATTATAAATAATATGGTTTTCCTGACATTCATTAATAGCTACTTCTGCTGGTGGTAAGGATGAGGAAAATCTCAGAGAAGTTCCATGAATATCGTGGCTATTATTGGGACAAGACTCTTCCCCTTTTCCTGTACCCATAAAACTAGAAGCAAGCCTCTTTAATCCTTTAGTGATATGGTTTAAATCTTGGTATAACTGAGGGTAAATCATCCTTCTGTACATTTTCTCCATTGTGAGTTTGTAACAATTGTTCTTCTAAACATGTTACAGGAGATTCTGATATTGTTTGAGTTAACCCAGAAATTAATCCCAGTATGTCAGGGTTTTTCTCCAAGACACTAATTATTACATGAACTTTTCGTTCCGAATCAACACTATATTGACTCTCAGAAAATAGGTCTGAAATATTTGAGTCGACACCTACATTAGTGTCCAGTTCAGTCCCATAAGAATCAGGAATACTTAATCCAAATAATTATATGTATTATATGATGCAAAGGAGATAGCTTCCAAACAAGTATCTGTAAGTCTAGGGGATCGTAATAATTTAGACCTTTGAATTTTACTAGCACATTCATATCTAGAGCTCTTTAACCAATGCACTACTGGGGTTGAATGGGCTCTAAGTTATTACCTTTTAGTAACAATTCTGTAATTTTGTTTTTGATTTTCCCCCCTTTTATCAATAATTTGCAAGCCATTTCCTTTTTCTTTCAATTGTTTACCTTTTTTACTCATTCTTTCTGCAGCCATATGTTTTTTGGGATCCCCAGGTGGGGAGCATACCCATGCCACTCCCAGTGCTTACCGTGCTTACCTATTAAAGTAGAATTAGTTTTCATTTTTTGGTTATAGTCTTTTACAATTGCTTGACTGAGTAACAATTTAGTATACCCACTAATTATTGAAATAAATAAATAAATATGAGGCTAAAGAATCAACAACTTGTATAAAGACACAATAAACAAAACTAGAAAAGTCTAAAACTTTGTAAAGTCCAAAACGAATGATAGAATTATTATCCAATAGTTTTTATACAGTGGTTGACTCAGTCAGTTCCAAGTAAAGTTGTTATACTCAGCCACCAGCTGAAAGCTTGTAAATGAAGGTAGATATTGTCCTTTAAAGTCACTCAGATGGTTGATACATTCAATGAATCCTGGATCAAATTTGTAGATGTGAAGGATCCTGTTTTGGTCACAACTCTTCCAGTTAGTTGTTGTTAATATCTTCTTGTCTCTTTAATAAATCCAGTAGTTGCTAAAATAAAATATCGTGTGAAAAATAAAGAGCCAGTCCAATATAATCACTCAATTTTCCTGCCACACCGTTCACACAGACAAATTAAGTAATAACTGTATTTATTTTAAATATTCAGATATTTAAGGTTCCAAATGAAAGTCTAGGAGGATAAATCTGGTTATTGATGTTATAAAATTATGGATAGTCAAGTAGTATTGATATAAATAGGCTCCAATATTTTATTCAACCAATATGAATTTTATGTCAATTTAACCAATCAAATAGTTGTTCAGTTTTTTAATTTTAAATTTTAAATTTTGATTATGGACCCACTTCAAGCAGTTCAGGAAGTAGTCAGGGTTTGCTCTAACCCTGAATCACAAAGGGATCATCACCTGTTAAATCTGGGCATTGATCGAAGAAATGATAGTCATAATAATAAGTCTTACTTTCCATAATAATCAGCCTAGAAAATGCTCTAGCCTTTTAACTTTTTAAATTAATTTATATCTATAATATTTATTTTATATAAAAAATACCTTTCTTTAGAAAAAGGTGCAATAAGATATGTGAGCTCTAGTTCCTGCTAGGCAAAGTGATAGGAATGCCATGTTTTCACTGTAGCTGAGGCAGCCAGTCCACAATAGCAAGCACAGTCAATAGGAAATTATAGTTCCCACTCTTACTCTAAAAACTAAAAATTAAAAATAGGACAGGACAGGACAATAAATATTAAGTCTGTCATATAACCAAAAAAATAATTTTGATTTATGCTCTATAAAAGTAAAGTTCCTACTTAAAAAGATTGTCAAATCACCTCAGAATTACATACTGCAATGCTTTAGAATTTCTGATGGCAGACCAGCCGAGGATCGTGGCAAAAATTCCAAAAAGTTCGAGGGGTCAGAATAACAGTCCACTAACTCAGCTCTAATATACCAAAAAAGCTAAAAGCTGTACAGCATTAACATTTGTGTGTTTTTAGTCTGAGTGAACTAAGTGTCTCTCTTGAGCTGTCGCAAGAATGTTTCTCCAAAGACACCAACGCATGCACCCTAAATAGTTTGGTATCCTGTGCTTGGATGAATCAGCTACAGGTGAAGTCAATCAAAGAAAATGTATACCCCACAGTGATCAATTACTCATAACAGCTTACTTCTTTGTTGTTTAATTTAGATAGTTTTCCATATTTAGTAAATATTCTGATTATAGGTAACACCTTCCTTTTAAAGGAATTCCTTTAAAGGAAGTTTAAAGGATTACAGCGTGTACAATTTTAATCTAACCCTTGAAGTCTGATGATGTCCTATTACCACTTAATTATTTGTGTGATCTAGTAGGTCTTATTTTCTAGGCTGAATTAAATATAAAGTGTTTTAACTAATAGGACAAGTAGAAACAGAAAGGTTTTCACAAAATCTTTTATAAATATATAAGGCTGTACTTTGCAGTTTTACAGTTTTGGTTCTAGTTTTATGGTGTTTTTTTTTTTAAGCACCAATAAGCACAAATGCACACAAATAAAATGGAAATAAAACAGTGAGTGTACAAATGCCTGGTACCAAATTTCATCACATAAACCCCAGCAGTACACAGCAATATGGTTCAGCTGCTTTTTTACACAAAGCCACCGAATGGGCAATGCGCTCTGAGGTTTTTTTAAAGATTTTAAATTATTTATAATATTTCTTCTTTCTTGATTTTTTTTTAGTTAGTCTCTTTTTTTTTTACTATGTGTTTATACTCCTACTTGCCTCCCTTCTCCACTCTCTCCAGCATCCTACTACCCGCAGGCCTCTCTCCCCATCAAGATCTGCCCCTAGAGCATCCAACACCACACACAATCTTACCCCCAGTATACCCCCCGGGTGAAAGCTGAGGGAGGAATGCCTCACTCCCCAAACCAGCACTCTGAATTTGTAGGGTCGGCGCAATGAGTCTGTTCGGCGAGCCTGGAGAACTTTTTGCCGGCGAGGTGCCTTCACCTAGGAGAAGCAGAGGTGGTTTTTCCTGGTTTCTTTCTCCCCTGATGTCGGCGTGCAATGAGGGACTATGAGCCAGGAGGCACACTGAGATGTACCTCCCTGCTCTGCCCCTCTGCCGACATCCACCCAATCCCCTTGCAGCTGCTGCACCTACAGCACTATCCACCCAGGCTCCCCAAGTAGTAGCATTGCAGCGGGAGCCTGCAGACCCCCCGGAGAAGGAGATCTGCCATTGGGCGCTCTATCCTTCTCTGCCCTGGCTGACCCCCAGTGACCTGAGCTCATTCCTGGCTTAGTTAGTCTCTTTATCCATCCAGTCCCTGGCAGTGATGATTTTCCACCTGTAGTTTTTGTCCCATAGGCGAGGCGTGCAATGACGCCGCAAGTAGCAAGCACGCATGCTCCTGTGTGCTCGAGTGTCTGTCTCGCCTAGCCCCTTCTTTGTGGAGTGTTTTGGTGCACCAGTGCCCAGCTTCCACTAGGTGCCAGTTGTGCACTGACCCACTGACTTCTCCCCACCCTGGAGAGAGAGAGAGAGCAGTCCTACGGATGCTCAATCAGTTCTCCACCCTACTAACCCCAGTGGTCTGTGCTCATTCCTGAACATGGGTCACCAGCATAGCACGAGGTAAGGTGTCCAGCGCCTCAGCCCTCAGTGCAACCAGGCTAGCTGCTTCTTGCTTTTTACCATTAAAAAATAAATAAAAATATCCATAAAATCAGGTAAGGAGCTTTCAGAGCTGTAATGGTACTATGAGAAACTGTAAAACTTCCCAAGTTTAGCAAATATACAGCTGAATTTCAGAATTCCAACATCTCTTTTAAGTTCCTCTGCTCCATGGGATGTTCATATCTGCAGCCCTCACAGTGACTTTCACCCTCCACAGGGTTTACTGCCATGGACCCCTCCTGGGGCTCCTGCCACCACAGACACCTAACAGGATGGGTTCAGGGCAGAGACATTGTATGCAGGTAGAAATTCAAAGACACAAGTTGGCCTGTAAAGGCTGAGCAAGGTCTAGATCCCTTGGTAAAAGAAAAATGGTAATACAGACAGTGCAGTAATACAGCAATGCAACAGTCAAATAAAAACTGTTTAACCAGAGGGCTGAGGCAATGGTGGCATATCTTTCATAGACCATAACAGTGCTTTGCTTAGCCCTGCTCCCATTGCTTCTCTTCAGCAAATGTAGTGTGCAGTCAGTCAGCAACTCAGCAGCTCCAGTCAATCATTATATGTTAATGTTATATGTTAATGCAATGATACAGCGCATTCTCTACATTCCGGTCACTGATTGGGTAATCTCTGGCATGCCAAGCAGTTCAGCTGTCAAACCCAGTCCAATGCCAACCAGTGGGAAAACACTAAGTATCAGCCCACAAAGTAGCTCAGCCATGCGGTCCCCTTGCACTGTATGATTATGCAGTAAGCGGCTATTTTAAAATCTGACATCTGTGAGCACCAAAATGAACAATAGATCCAATTGTGAATGCAGGGACATTGCAAACTTTATGATCATTGGCATTTACTGAACAGGAGAAGGTACACCCATAGGAAAAAGACAACTCATTTTAGACTTATTCTAAGTCAGTATTTCATTGGGAGGGCTCCTTGTACCCTGCCACAGCAAAAACGCCCAGACCTTGAAAGATTTCAGCAAACTTTTAACCAATGAGTCACTCATGTGGATGCAGCAGCCCAATCTCTCATTCTCAATCCCCCCTTCTGCTGCAGCTTCTGCTGTATTAACAAAGTGCTCGGCATCCTGCAGCTTAGTATGAAACCTAGGGGGGCATGCAGGTTTGATGATTTTCAGTTTCGCTGGGTATAATAATATGTAGTCCCATCCCCAAAGATGCAATGTTGTTTTGGCCCCAGCAAATTTTTGTCTGTTTTGCTGCACCTCACGAGTGAAGTCTGCCTGGATTGGTAGTAGTTCAGGTGGATGTTTGAGATCCCATGGAACTTATCGAAAAGAGTAGGGGAATTTTTTATTAAAGAAACCAAAAGCAAAATAAAATACAAAAACATAACCATTAACAGAATTAATACAGAAAACCAAAAACATCATATTTTTTAAACAAAATTACTAAGTAACAAGATTAAACTTCATCCATTTGAAAAGGGAAAGAAAGGAGGGAGAAAAAAAAAGAAAAACAAAACCATATTTCATATAGGTTATACTTTAAAGAAAAAAGGAAACTATATAATAAGAACAACAGAAACCTCATCCAACCCAAGCAATATTCTCCCATAATTTCTTAAATGTTGTTTTCTGTAAAGATCTCCTTTCATACTCATAAACAGAATCTAATTCGTGTTGAACATTAAAAAAAACCTCTTGCATTGAAGCAGTTTTACCTTGTAATGTTCTAAGGCATCTTGCTTGCCAAATAGCCCATTTGATACATACCAACAGGATATGAACAGTACTGTGGGCCCACTTTCCCCAGGTGGATGGAATTTCCTAAAACCAAAATATCATAACACATTACTGAAAATATAGGTTCCCCATAAATCCGCTAAAAGGGAAAAAAAATTATTAACATGTATACAATTAAAAAAAAGATGCTGCATTGTCTCCACAACCCCAGCACAAG
Organism: Neoceratodus forsteri; assembly: GCA_016271365.2. Taxonomy (NCBI): domain Eukaryota; kingdom Metazoa; phylum Chordata; order Ceratodontiformes; family Ceratodontidae; genus Neoceratodus; species Neoceratodus forsteri. The sequence goes on along the minus strand of CM057449.1, from coordinate 1,558,396,459 downwards.
ACAATTCAGTACAAACTCTTTCTTCCAAACATTTATGCTTGTGATTACCTTTCACTTGCAATTTTTGATGCCCGCAAAGCCAAGCAAAATCTTTCATTTGTGTAGGAATTCTTGGATTCAGTATACTGTCAAGCAATAAATCAGTATTGATAAGGGATGAAACTTGAAACACAGGATCTTCATGATACCATGTAGCCACTATAGATTTGTAAAAGGCCTTTCACCTTACATTCTAATAAGTCAATCTTCCATAGTATAACATAAAAAAGTGTGGTTTGGGCAAAACTAGGAAGGTTCCGGTCTACGGGATGCCATTTCCCTCTACCCCATGCCTGAAAGAAGGAATTACCCCAAAGTTGCATACACAGCTCACCAATACCTGCCATATGAGAAATAACAGGAATAATGGAACTAAAAAAAAAATTAGCAAAAAAATAAACTACGGGTTGCAACATGTTTAGACCCCCGTCTTTTTCTGCTCTATATGTATGACTCCTTTTTACAGGATTTAGCCTGCTCCCCATAAAAGCAAAAAAAATAAACTCATAATCTTAGTGTGCATATTCCTGGGCAAAGGAAGAATGTGAGAAATATATAAAAAGATGGGTGCTATATAAGTTTTTAATAAATAAACTCTTTTCCTTCTTGACATCTTCCAAGAAAGCCAAGATTTTACTTTTGTATGTGCCTTATCATAAACCTCAGACCAATTGTTAGTTTCTGAGTCTGCTGTACCAAAGTACATGCCCAATATTTTTACCTGCCCTCTGGTCATAGAAATGGGAAAATCATCAAGCTCCCTACCATTCCCTATTATCAAACCGATACTTTTAGTAATGTTAATTCTTATCCCAGTAGTAATATATTCATCCCGTAATATTGTTAAAATTTTTTCCCATGATTCCCTATCAGCTACTGCAAACACACAGTCATCCGCATATGCCGAAACTTTCGGAAAAGTAAACCCATCCTTATTCACAATGGCTGATATATCCTTATCATACTTGATTTTCTGCAACAAAGGATCTAAACCAAAAACATACAGAAGAGGGCTTAAAGGACACCCCTGTTTAACCCCATTTTTAAGATATATAGGGACACCAAAGAAACCATTAACCAAAGGGATGACCTGTGCTTCAAAATATAAAGTTTGTATTAAAGCAATAAAATCCATAGGGATCCCATAATGAGACAAAACTTTCCAAAGATATGAATGTTGAATGGAGTCAAAAGCCGTTTCTTGATCTACAGATAATAAATAACCAGTCAATAAATTCCGTAAACCTTGATCTGTAATTTCTCTTAAAAAACCTAGGTTTTGAACGATATTTCTTCCAGGGATCGCGGAGGACTGATCTTGAGATATTAAAGTTTGAGCTACTTTTGCTAGCCTCTGAGTAATAATCTGTGCTAATATTTTATAATCAGAATTCAAAAGAATTAAAGGTCTCCAGTTCTTTAATTCACAAGGATCACCTTTTTTCTTAAAAAGAAAAAACAGAACACCTAACTACATTGAAGGTGCTAAACGCTTTTCCTCCCAAACGGCATTATATAAAACTTCCAGACAAGGAACCACTAAATCCTGATAAAGTTTATAGAAGTCATTAGGGATCCCATCCCGACCAGGGGAGGTTTTAGTTGAAAGGTGCCCAATTGCTGCTTGAATTTCTGCCCTGGTAATGGGAGCAGTTAGTTCATCCTGCTCTAGACTAGATAAGCCTGGCACTATTGTCTCAGAGACACAATCCCTCTGTACTTCCTGACCTCTCTGAAAAGTGTCCAAAAGATGCTGCTGCACCAAAAGCATTATATCCTGATTATGTGACTTTAAAATCCCTTGCTTATCTTTCAAACCCACCATTGGAACACTGTATACCTTTTCCTCATATGGATTAACCTCTTGTTTTGTACCTAGTGTTTTATATTTTTGTTGTGTAGCTAATTTTGCTACAGTATCATGTAAATATTGTTTCATCTCATCTTTAACTGCCTGTATAGATGCCATATTTCCTTTTGAAGTAAGGAGTTTCAAATATTTAGCCCTATGTCCTAAATACACAGTATACTTTGATTTTGCCAAACGGGAGGTATACGAACCGTACCATCCCTGTAAATCCCTCTTCAGATCCTCCCACCATTCGATAGGACTATCATATAAAAAACTCAAATCTGTTTTTAAAAAAAAAAGTTGCTTAATATACTGTTCTACCATGACATCCTGAAGTCTAGAAACATTCAATTTCCAGTAACCCCTTCCAACCTTCAACCTTTGAGAATCTCCTAAAGTAAGAATCACTCCTAAGTGATCCGAAGTCTCCAAAGGAGTCACTTGTACCTTGTGACAAGATAATCTTTCTGATATTAACCAAAAATCTATCCTAGTGGACAGCTTCCTTTTAAAAAAGGTATGGGTAGGTACTTGTTTCAGAATATCATAAACCTCCACAATATCATTTTGAGCCATAATATTCAACAACTTATTTGTATCACAAAAAACTTTCTGTGTTACTCGTCCCCAATCCCTAGAAGAGAGACCACAATTAAAATCTCCTCCCCAGATTATTAGTTTTGATGTGTGAAGATATGGTGCAATCTGCTGAAACAAAACTGATCTCCCTGCTTTTGACTGGGGTGCATAAATGTTAATTAAATGAAATACTTCTGTCTGGAGAATTACATCCAAGACCATGGCTCTCCCAGGCTGTACTTCATAGATATGTAGTATGCAAACATCTCCTTTAAAAGGTATACCTAGCCCTGAGCACAGCTCTTCTCCTATGGACCAGAAAGAAACACCCCACCTCCAATCCCGTTGTGCACTCTGAATATCTTGCAAAGAGTGTAATCTAGTATCTTGTAAAAAAAAAAACCTGTATTGGTTTCATACTAAGGCTAAAAAAGGTGTCTTGCCTCCTGCTACGTCTATCCAGAATACCTAAGTCTGTGATTCCCTCAGCCTGCGAGGATGCCACAGAGGATAGATCAGATTCACCGCCATCCTCCTCAGCTTCCTCCTCAAATAATAAAGCATAAGAATTCTGAACAGGAATGGCCTCCATAACCTCTTTCTGTATAGAAATTCTCTTGTCCTGTTTACCTGCTTTGGACCTTGTAACCCAGTGGAAGCCCAGCGCCTCATGTACTAAAGGAGGAGCCATCATACTACCTGCTGCTTCTGGCAAGGTTAAATCTTCTACACCCACCAACCCATCCTGAACAATAATAGAATCGTTAATATCTATGTTAGTCTGAAAAGTCTGCTTAACCAAATTAATACCATCCTCCACAGCTTTTGATGCTACTGGTTCAACTACATTTGGAATGCCCTGATTTACCTGAGTAAGTTCAGGGAGCGCTGTTAGTAACTCATTAAATTTCATTTTCTCCTTTTGTGCTGTTGCAACATAAAAATCTTGCTCAGCCTGGACTGTGCTGTCAATACTATTATGTGAAGCCCATGTGCAGGTGCGAAAGGAATGACCCTGCTCCTCACATAAATTACATCTCAGGGGTTGTCGACAGTGTGCTCCTATATGTCCCAGGTCCCCACATAATCCACACTTCTGTTTGTCACAAGCATTACTCAGGTGTCCCATATCACCACATTTGAAACAGGCCCATGGCTGACCAGGTTAAAAAACTACCCCCCATCCCTGCCCAGAAAAAAACAATTAGGAAGGTGCTTAGTCTGACCATTTTCCAACTTCAAAAGTACTTGATATTTCCATCATCCTGTCCATAATTGTTCTTCATCTAAGATGGGTTCTGGTAGACCTTTAATCGTACAGTGCTTTTGTAGACAGTAGGTAATATCAGCCACATTCACTCCCTCATTTCTAAAGAGGATGGTAATCTTCTTTGTTAAAGGTTTGGTCAGGGGGATCGCCAAAAAAGGTCTCCACAAAGGGGAGAGCTTCATTACGCGATACTGCCTCCAAAAGCGTTCTAAACCAGCAGGGTGTTTAAAACTAACATCAAACATCACATCACCAGGTACATGTATCAAAGCATAAATCTCGTATGCATAATATTTCATACTTTCTTTTAAAAGCACTTTACCCACAAATTTCCTATCTGGAATTGACTCCATATCCCCCCCTGTATTTTAACCTAACCGCATTACGTCTCTCAGCAGGTTCCATCAAAAGTCTCCTATCAACAGGAAACAAATGTTCAGCAACTTTACCATGCCAAATTTCTGCAGCAGGAATAGGCACAGTAACTGGGTTTGTCATATCCATAGGGATAGGCCCTTGTTTTTTCAAAACTGCTTCAGGCTCAGCTGCAATGTGTAAACTAGAAGAGCCATCTGATTCCTGTTCCTTAATTTTTAGTAGTAAAGGGTGCATTTCTTCTGTTAAGGATAAAGATGACTCTTCAGTAGGGGAGAGCTGACCTGGGGGGATCAGAGAGAGTAGTGCTTCCCCTTGAGAAGGGGCAGTAGAGGGGTTACAAAACCAGACTGTGAAACACCAACAGAGGCACAGTCAATGTTCGAATCCCACCCATTACCTGCAGCATTACGTTTCCATCCAGCAGCTATTAATGTAGTGGAAACCCAATCTTCAGACAAAATACCATCTGTATCCTGAACAGTGTCCTGACCAGAAACAAGCAAAGCATCCTGCTGAGAACCTGTAGTGGTGTTTGTCTTTGTAAAATCACGATTAACAAACTCTGTACTAGGGTCTGTAAAAGTACTATAAGCTGATACTATAATAGGGGAAGTACTCTCCGAAACCCCCGGCCTTGCTATCACAGTATCCATTTCTCTCTCCCCTACCTCTTTCAATGCTGACACCCAGGGTCCGATGTAGAAAATCACCATCCAGATTCTCTTTAGGAGTCCCAGAAAAGTCCCCGAGAAGCTAGCGCCTCTGTAGTCATCATAAGGCCTCCATTTTCATCTTCTCCAGTTCCTCCAACGCACGTAATTCTGGTTCCTGTGTCACCAAAACACTGCACTGACGTTCCTTCTCAAGCAACCTCCGCTGGGCTGCCTGCATACAGCACTGCTCCGCTCAACAACATTTTGTTCCAGGACTTCCATGGTTACCGCTTCCACTGGCTCCACGACCGGCCAAGGTAATAAAACATTTTCTATGGTAGACTCCATTACCGAAGCAGCTAATTCCCACTCCATTTGCTTTACAGGGCTGCAAAAATTTCAAGTACCGGTCCGTATTGCCGATACAACAACTCCTCCTCAGGAGCCAAGGAGTAGACCCTCTCCCTGGCCTCCCGCACGTCCTCTCCAAGCAAAGCTCCAACCGCCACTGATCAGACGATTCCAATCAGCCATACAGCGCCCTCTGCCTTCGCAGAGTAGCGGAATTTCCCCGGTGTTCCAGCCAAATTTCCCTCATTCACTAAAAATACCACCAACAGCTTTATCTGATTCAAGGTCAATTAGCATTCATCTGTAACCCCCTCCCCCGGGTCGTGCCTGAAAATAGGCAGGATTTGTCTAGTGCACTTACCCAGTCAACAAAAACAAACAAAAAAAAAGTCTTGAAAGACAGATACCCTTCCACCATCAAATGGGATCAGTCCCTGGGATCTCGCAGCCTACGACATTTTTTCTTTTTCTGGGACCCACAAGTATTTAATTAAATAATGCCTTGGCTGCTCACCTGATTTGGGGGTCGGACCTGTGTGGTGGGCTCACTGAATTTCAAAATCCGCCATAGCCACATCCATGCCAAGCTTCTGAGCCAACCATTTTTGTACAGCTTGGCCTTCTTCTCTGCCCTACAGACCTTTAGGCAAACCAACGATGCAAATATTTGATTGTCAGGCTCTATTTTCTTGATCTTCAGGTGGACTTGAAGATTTTCCAACTGTTCCTGGTGTATTTTTTTATCCCTTGCAATGTCCACCAGCAAATTTCAAGATTGCTGATCCATTTCTCTTGATCAGCGAGGCAGGTGGTGTGGGCAGCGGAAGTTTCAACCAAAAAAGTTACAACAGCCTGTAAATGTGTAATCTGTGTTGTAGTATTTGTAAAATTGGCTTTAACTTCATTTTGAAGAGTTGTGATCATAGCCAGGAGTGCTGATAGTGAGATTTCAGTTATGTCCTTAGCCGAGTCACCCTTTGCAGATGCTGCCTGTGATCTGGTGCAGCCCTCTGATCCTCCAGTCTCCATTTGATCGTGCTGCTCAAAAGTTAAGATTGACTGTTTTTTGTAGATTTTGTAGAGAACATTGTAATCTGTGATAACTCCCAATAATTTTGCCATGTAAAGAGGTTCAAGAAAATCTGTATTTATTGCTGTTTATTTAGATGCCAGTGGGAGCCCAGCTAGTTAGCATCTGCCATTGTTGGATGCCCTCCTCGTAGGGCTTTGATGCAGGCCCTGCACCATTTTGGTAATCCTCCTTTGTATCTCCTCCACCCTATCTATGTCCTTCCAGGGGTGGGGCCTCCAGAACTGGACACAGTACTTGAGGTTGCTTCTTAACAGTGATTTATACAGGAGTAATACTACCTCCCTCTTTCTGCTGGTGATGCCCTACTCTATGCCCCGAGCATCCTGTTAGCATTCCCCACTGCCTTATCACACTGCATAGCTACTTTTAGGTAATCAGAAATGATTACCCCGTAGGTTCCTTTCCTGTTTTGTGGTTGCTAATACTTCCCTGCTTAATTGGTACATTACCCTTGGGTTTCTGTGCCCCATGTGCATGATTTAGCAATTTTCTGCATTGAAACTCAGCTGCTATTTCCTTGACCAATATTCCAGCTTTTTCAGATCATCCCTCATTCATTCCACCCCGGCCCCAGTGTATCCACTCTGTTGCAGATTTTTGTGTCATCCACAAACATGCATACTTCTCCCTCCAGCCCTTTTGCAGTGTCACTAATAAAGACACTGAAGAGGATTGGGCCTAGTACTGACCCCTTTGGCACCCGCTTGTCTCCTTGCCTTCTCCAGAGTGGACCCCATTTACCACCACCCTCTGACTCCTATTTCTTAGCTAACATCTTTCCCACTTTACTACTTTTGGACCTACTTCTAGATTGCTCAGCTTGCTCACCAGTGTTCTATATGGAGTGGTGTTGAAGACCTTGCTGAAATCCAGGTAGGCCACATCTACCACTCCTCCCTGATCCATTAACATGCAGTAACTAACTCAATGCCAATGTAAAAACCTCAGCCCTGTCACAAAAAAATCAATGAAATCAGCAAGGCCTTATTTACTGCACAACTTCAAGAACTCCTGCCTGTTATCTCTCTTGGGGTTTAAATGTTGAAAAAGTGTGCACATGCAGCACAAAAAGTTGTACAATGGAGGTCATCATTGCAAAACTGCAATTTTTTTCTTTTACATGTGCACAATTTTCTAAAACGTAGTGTTTTGTCATCTTGTTCACAGTTTATGGCAGGTTGTGCCCATTGTTTTGTGCAGCGGTGCTGAATAATGCATCTGAGATCATCAGGTGTAGCATTTTTCTGTACCTGCATGAGAAAGGAGAATGCCACCTGTGTGCAACAAATGCTAAAAATAGCAATTTTTCTGGTGTGACGATTTTGCCCTCACCAGTCAGTTGTGTACTGTGACTTAATCCACTGGCCATGCCAGCCTCTCTGGAAAATTGGACCCCTGATCTGGGAGATGGGTGACTGACTGGCAGTCCAGGGTCTGCTTGGTGAGGGTCACTAACCTACCACTTCACTGGGTTTTCCACCATTTTTCTCCTTCAGGGCTACCAGCATGCAGCAACTTGATATGCATGTGGGCAGTTGTATGTGAGCATGTATCAGCATTCACAGCAGCCCACCTGCCACCACACCTCTTCTGGACAGCCATCAGGTAGCAGAGGACTTGGTCCCCCCTCCCTGAAGGAGAAGAGTTGTCTAATGGGATGCTCATTACTCCTTTCCTCGGCTGGCCCCCTACACTCTGATATCATTTTTTGAACCTAGGTCACCATGGTAATGAGTGAAAGCCCTACTGTTGCACAACTTGGCTGGCTTCCTTTGCCATTGTTTTAAATACATAGCTGGGGCATTGCCTCTCTTTTGTTTGGAGGTTTGGAGGATATACTTGCAGGACTATAGGCCCCATTTTCTTTCCCATAATATAAACATTCACTGTTTGCCAGTCTACCATGGCTATTTGCGCTCTTGTTTTATCTTTCTGTCTAACTAGAACTGCAGTAAACTAAAATGAAAATAAAAAAACTTCATCCTTTGATGATGCAACTTACTTGGACTTGAGCATTTTGCATTTCCTCATTGCAGAAGTGGTTATGAATTAAAATTTAAATACAGCTCTCCAACAATGCAATTATATTGTACCAAATAATGCAGGCTTAACAAATAATGATGCCCCTTGGAACATTTTGAGTAACCTAATAATTAAACAAAGTATAGCTTTTTATATAAATATGTTTGGTATTAATCTTTATTTTTTATTAATGAGTCTTTACATGAAAATTAGGAGCTTGTACCAGCTGAGTTTCTTTACTCCTGCAGTCCCCCCCATGTGAAGTCATAATCTTCTTTTTGACATCACACTCTGCTACCAAGAAAATGACTATGATGCCACAACAAGGGATTATGGCTTTCGATGGGGAATATGTAACTATAACAGACATAAGGGACAACGTTCTGTTTACATGCAAATATCCTCCACAAGAAAGAACAACAGAAAGAGACATACAGAAAACATGTTAATTATAAATGGAATGGTGTAGAAATTATGTTTTCAAGAGTTTTCCCAAAGACATTCACTATTCTTTGGGTGTGGATGAAAACTAAGGCCACCTACAGTAGTCCAGCTATGTACATGTCACTTTTACATGTGTACGTCATCCCGCTCTAATAATGAGCCAGTAGGGGAAATGCTAAATGGCCACACTCACTGTCAGTCTCTACCTCCCCCATGGATCTTATATCCTTTTAACTGTGATCTGTTTTTGGTAGTCTGTACGAAGATGGCACCATGTGCCTTCACAACAACAACAATAAAAGCCTGTAATCACCCACTAGCCTTTAATATTAGGATTGGTGCGCCCTGAACTATAGCAGAATCCTGAATACATGTGAGCATGTACCTATCTTATTGGTTCAGGTTTTAACCATACTGGCCTCAGTGAATTATAGACCTAAAAAGTAACATGGAAGTAACTCGATGATGTATTGTATTGAAAACATACTTGCACTGGAGTTGAGTTTAAGCCAATGGCAGACTGACAGGTGTCTGCATTCACTAACAAATTACATGGGTAATCTAATTGTGTTACTCTCAGTGGAACTGAGTTTGTACAGTCCATACCAACATAAGGAAAAGAATAAAGTATACTCAACTCTACAAAAGAAAAGTAAAATGCAGTAGAGGGTATATAAGGGCATATTTAAACCACAAGAGCAAACATGCATGGGTTTTATTTGTCACCAGATCCAGAAGATAAGAATATACCCTAATTATATACAGCTGGGTGTATAGTAGTTTATTTGTTATAAAACATTCTGATGAGTAAAGGCCATTTTCACAGCAATTGGAAATGTAGCAGTGATGACAGCTTCCCTTTGTAAGTGAATATAGATGTAGTACAGTTTTTCTTGCATAGCTGATTCATGGTGCCTATGTAAGAGAGACAGGAGGTAGTAGTGCTATTCTGGTGTGACCCAGTGGAGATGAATCTGAGTTGTGCTGGAATCACTGCACTGTAATCAACATCTCTGTTGTTCCTTGTGGATGTAAACACCGAATGATAACAAGACTGAAAATGCTTGTAGTTTATAATGTGATAACAGTTCGTTGTGTGTTATGGTTCCATTACAGAGATCTTGACAACTTGAACTGAGTCAAACACAAGAAAAGTGATGAATACCTGCTTTTAGAAATCAAATCACAATATATGCCTTTCTTGTAGAAACTTTTGTCAGGAATCATATTTTATGCTTACACTTGTACTGTACAAAATTCTTGAATATCTTATTTGTAAGCGATGCTGTAACTGTGCCTGTCATTCCTGAGACACCTTATTACAGGAAATGACTTTCATCTCTCAGGGCTATCCCAGCTGACAGATTTTAAATAAAATAAATGCATAAGGTAATGCCTTGGAGAAGCAGGGTACTATTGTAACATCTCACATAATGGATGAGGTACAAAATGATTTCTGCGGTGGACAAGACACCTTGGAGGTAAAGCTGCTTGTCCAACAAGGTACCAGCAAGCTCTAACATCAGTGTTAAGAAAAGACAATGGATAAAAAACTGGAGCCTGGCTGGTTGAAAAACACCAGGGACAATTACGTTACTGAAGGCATGTCATGCAGAATAGTTATGGAAAAGAAATATGTTTGGTGAGGGAGAGGAAAAAATGTTTTAAATACATGGAATAGACAGTTGTAAGAATAGTTGCTATAAAAATGTAGTTGTATTTCCAAGAAGGGAAATGTTGCTTCTAAACTTGTGGGTGATATTATGCATGCAGAACACAGAATATTTTTTTTTGGGGGGGGACTAGAGTTGTATAAACATTATGATGACATTAGCAGTAAAGATCACTAATAAGTTCTTCAGAGAGGCAAGTTGCAAAGAGAGCAGTGTGTGAAATAAAAGGGGAAGGGGGATTTCTTTTTTCCTTCTGCTTTGAAACACTTTTACTCTACTGAAAATGTCTGCAGGGAGCAGAGGATGCATACTAAGTCCCTTAACTAGTTCAGAATAAATCATTGTCTACTGATGATATTTATTGAGAGGTTGGTAGAAAATTGCAACAGAGAATTCCCAGTAACCCATTTAGCCACTGGGTTATCAGCATCAGTCCCTTGAACAAAAGGGAATGCCGGAGTAAAAGACTAAGTAAATATCCTATGAAAACAATAGAAACAAAATATTCAAACCAGGGTGCCATACTATTTGGTGCAGATTTCTGTTTTCTACAAGGGACTCTGGTGCAGATATCATGAAAGAGAATATAAATCCTCCCAAATGCTATGAAAATGAGGCATTGACATGGTTAACATGTGGAGGGAACCCTGTAGGTTTATCATGAAAATTAGGTCATTGCCAAACTTATAAAATCTGCTTTTGGGTACATACCCTCTCCAGCACACATCTGTTTAGCTATGTATAGCTTCTGGCATACCCCAGATATCTTAGTGTAGAGGTACAGCAGTTGGAGCCAATGCAGGTATTACTAGAGCATGCACCTGCCATGTCTATTCCTGAATCAGAAGCAGAACCAAGTGTTTATTTAGGATTTGCAGAAGATCTTCCTCCCCTCTCCCTCACACCTCACTTCAAGGGCTGGGGGAAACTTATCTTTGGCCAACAAAATTCTGGCAAAATTCCAATTTCGCTTCCATAAACTTGCGTGACACTTCCATGGAAATTTCATGAAGTTTTGCCAGAATTGTGATTTCAGTCATTTCCATCTGATTTAAAAAGTATTTGTGCAAATTGCAGCAGTTTGGTATGATAACTTTGCCAAGGTCTCTACAGCTGTGCCTCACATTGCAGAACTATGTCTTTAAAGGTGACTGAGGTACAAGCCTCCAAACCTTTGGAAATGTTACAAGTATATCTTGCAGTTATGTAAACTAAATGTATTTGTCCAAATTGCACCATATTAGGTATGGTAACTTTGCCAATGCCCATACAGACATGTGGCAAGTTTTAGATCTCTAGCTTTAAAGAGGACTGAGTTATTAGCCTCTATACATTCACAGATTTTAAAATTACATTTTGCGGTTAAGTAAAGTTCTGAATTTTAAGCCCTTATAAATGTAAAGCTAGAGAAAGGAATATCTCCAATGTTGTTAGATTCAATGACCCTAAATATTATGCTTTAAGGCAACCTCCATGGCCCTGCATCAGAGTGTCACACTGCCGTGCTGATGACCCAGGTTCAGAAGCGAGCCTGGGAAGTCACACAGGAGGCAGGCCATGGCTGAGACAGCTGCTACTAGGCAGTTCATATTGGTTGGGGAGGGTTAGTAGCAGGTTCTACTAACACAGCAATCCCTGCGGCTGGGCCGGGAGCTTGATCCTACTATGTAACAACAACAAGCACTCTCAAAAGGGGCCAGGTGCTATACCAAAAAGTGAAACACAAAAGAAAAACCATGACAATACTTTAGAAATTGGAAAAGTATGACAAGTACTCACATAAAGTTGCAAGTGTAGCCAAACCACACTTTTATTGCATGAAAATTAGAGCAAATGAACTGAACCACATACTGCTTTGGTTTGTCTTTTGAACTTGCTCCTGCCACAGAGAAAGCTGTGGCTGTGCAAGGGTGACAGAGGCATCGCCCCACCCAGGGGAGATGGGAGGGAAAAAATGTTGGAAAAAAACCCATTAGCCAACTGAATGATGGCTAGGTTCAGCCTGAGCAGGGTATATCCCTATATACAGGATGTATCCATGAAAGATGAGCTGCTGGCCAGGAGAAAAACCAATATGTAAAAAAGAGGCTATGTGTGTCAACTCTCTAATCTCTTGCTCAGAGGCTGACCAAGTTATAAGCAGCCACAGATTCCAAAATAACATCAGTAATTAAAGTTGAATTTCATGAGCTTTTGTGAAATTGTGGATTGTTGTGATACTTTTGTCAAAGCCATGTCCCTATGTTTTGCCTACTCATACACTTGAGTTGCCATTATAGAGGAAGGTAAAGGCTGGGTAAAGTGGCAATAAGGTAGCATGGATAGGAAGCTACACAGTAAAGGTATAGTGGGGTCAAGTGTCAGGTCACTATCTTGAGAGACAAACTATAAAGAATATTTATTGACATCACTGTGTACTTGCTTGAATTCTTGCATAATGCCAGATAACCACTAAAGCTCACTGACTTAATGACTTTTGGAAGTAAATGCACCCTCAGTGTTGTTTCTGTACAATGGAGTTTGCCTCTAAAGGGCAGACCAGATTGTCCTGGTGACTACCCAAGAAGGGCTAAATGAAGAGAAGAAAATAAAAGGAGGAGCAAAGGGGTGACTCAGAAAAAAAGAAGGGGTGAGGGAAGGGGGACAAGGAGGTGACATCACAAAGGGGGTGGAGCTATCAAGGGGTCAGGAGTAGCAAGCAATTGGCTAAGATAAGTAGGAAGAGGATGGGCTATGCTGGCCTTTTAAGGGGCCACAAGGGAGGAAGAGCCCCCTTTTAGCTTGCTACTCACCAGTTTTTAAAACCCACCCACCCAAAAAGGGAGAGGAAATAAGGATAAGGTTTGGCCCCAGCTGAAGGTGGATGACTGGGAAGGACAAAATAACCAGAGAATAAGAATGACAAAAAAGGAGGACAGCCAACGGTGGATGGCTGAAAAGGAATAAAAGCAAAAAGAGTGCAAGAGAAAAGATTATAAGAGCTGCCAGGATGGGGGGAGAACACACACAAATGGAGAACAAAGAAAAGAGGAGAAGAGATGCAGTAATGGGTGTCACACCGTTGCCTCCCAAGAAGAAGGAGAAGAACCCCCAGATTCTATATCTGGGGGATGAGAAGATGAAGAAAGAGGAATACATAAGAAAGGAATAATCAATGTGTGGAACTTTTGTATAAAATGAAATGCACATAAGCAGAAAAATAATGTGCAAAAATTGGGAAGATATTGGAAAGTATGGGACCAATGATCTTCAAGTCCATAAATATGATTTTAATAAACATTATGATATCTGGGGCTATATATAAAAAATAATAAACTATTGGCTGATCTGAGCACCCACCACTGCTGTGTAAGCCTCTTTCTTGGGAAATCCAGGACAATGCCACCTGCTGACTTTTCAAAAACCCTGTGGATGACAATGTGTATTTTTACTATTTGAAAACAGTGGCACCAAGTGGCACCATGTCTCAAGCCTTACAACTAGTTGTGACTTAGGCCAATGTGGCAGAAGTATCTGGATATCTTTAGTCATGATGGAGCATGATGCTGGGCACCACAGTCACAGGAGTGGTGGAGGGGCATTGCAGGGCCATAATGCTTGTGCAGTTAAGGTGATTCAGCAGTGGAGGATCTATGGGGGTGGCGAAGGGTGCAGCATGTTACTGCTGCATTTCACTTTGTTGAAGAAGTCTGATTTATTGCTTGTACTAACGTTTATATTCATGACTATATTATAGATTATGTTTGTATTGTCTGTCAAAAATGTACTGAAAATTATAGTAGTAAACATTATAAAGAATTAATACAAATTTAAAAAAATGTATATCAAGTATGCACAACACCCCAGCACCCCCACTGTAATGTCTTAGATCCACCACTGTGTTTCAGTGGTAAGTACTTTGTAAAAGTTAAATTCTAGAAGTAGAATTCTAGTTGCATTACCTTTTATGCATCCATGAATTTTTGAGCAAATTCTGCCAATTAGTAGTTTCTAAAGTATCCACAATAAATGTTAACCTACTAAACCACATTTATCCCACTTAATTAGGTTTTAGCCTGGGCATGTTTGCATTGGGTATGCATGCCAAATTTTGAATGTATACCTGCAATAGCAGTGGAGCTATAAACATCCAAATATTTTCAAAAAAGTTCACATAATTTAGCAAATAAATTACTTAACTTACAATTTACACAACCGCTTACCTCTCTGTTTAGCAGTTTTTATGACTATTTCAAGAAAATAAGCACATGTTTTTAAATTATCTAGCTCCAAAGGTGGCCAAGTTGTAAGCATAGAAATATTTTCAGAACTTTTCACATGAATAATACATTGCCAGACTTTGAGCCCCATAACTTCCTTGCCTCTCATCCAAATGTCATGAAACTTGGCATCCTTTTAGGGCACCTTTCAAACAAGCTTGTGAAATGTCAGTAGTAACACTGACCAGTTATGACCAATTAAAGAATTTCAGAGAATTTCACAAAATTGCACAGAATTTCATGACAATTCCATGAAATCTGAATTTGTAAATTTGATCTAGCCCTACTTCCTTTCCCTTCAGAGGACAGTGCTTACAACTTCACTAGAAGGGGACCCTCTGGCATTCAGAGAAGTTAGAGCAGAGAAAAGGTTACAACAATATGTCATCTCAGAGCTCAAATCAGGCTGACAGTTTATTTCAAGAGTTGAAACAGTTGGAAAGACTGGTGGCGGGCATAATTGCTGGCTTATTTCAGGGGACAAAACTCTTGGAAAGACTGGTGATGGGGTGTGTTTGTTCTGCATGTTGTGTTTTAACTGTATGTTTCATGAGCAAAAATGATGTGACATTTATAACTAATATGTCTGATATCACACATACATTGAAGAAAAAACAAGCATGTAATCAAAACACAAATTGATGAGAAACAACATTCTTTGATACTCACAAGGCAAGGAAGAAGCCCTGCATTAGAAGTTTTTTTAAGAAGTAAGACTGCTGAAATTAGAGGTTACACAGCAACCTTGAAGCTACCATTGGACATAACATACTTATAATTTGAGTTTCTGAGGTGATATTTCTGAAATGGACAAAATAGAATCATCAAGCAAATTGCGCTAAATTATACACAAATGTATTAATTGGTTTGAAATCCATGGTCATGAAGCTGCTAAGGCAAGCTAAGACTATCACCATCATGAAGTGAATGAGGTCACTACCACTCCAGTTGGGAGGTAGCAACAACAGCAGCACCACTGACTGTATATATGTGTGTGTGTGTGTGTGTGTGTGTGTGTGTGGTAACAATAATGCCTGAGTGGGGGCAGTAGCACACCACCCCTTCACTTTGTGTGGTTGATATAGCAGGTTAGCAACATCAGCAACAGTGTTTGGGGTGGGTACAGAAACAGATTTAGCAGAGTAGGAGGTACCACCAGTCCAGTGGAGAGCGGGAGCAGCAACTCCATCAACACTGTGTGAGAAAAGGATTAAGAATCCGTAAGCAAAATCAAAATTAATCTCTGATGTGAAGCTTCAGCAGATTTGGAGAGTGTGTGGAGTAACTCCATGCTGATGGGTTGGGAGGATAACATTAACTCATTGTGTGTGTATCACCAGTCATGCTGTTAAGAACTGGAAATGTTTTTATCAGTGCATTCAGTCATTGAAGCTCTTGTACTGGTATTTCAGGTGTGGCAAATTTAACTTGATAAAAACAAATTGCTCCACAGTCAGGGTCCAGTTTTGACCAGTTTTGACAGCATCACCACCGGCCATGTTAAACATCTGCTTAGATGGCATGCTGGTCAGGGGCAGATGAGGTACTTTATAGGCAGCTGTGCCAACTGAGGAGATAAGTCTCTGGATTAAGTAATCCAAAGGATTACTTAAAATTTACTCCAGAGCTTCAGTAAAGTAGCAGTTTAGCAAGTTGCTTGCAGACAGTGGCTGCTTTACTGTCTTTTCCTCTGCTGAGCCTACAGCGAGGTACTGAGTTCTGTCCAAGAGTTGGTTTCATTGGGGGTGTCTTTTCCAGAGGATCAAGGCCATTTAGCTCATAGCCACCTACAGGTATTACCATGCCCCGCATATGGAAACAAAGCTCTGAGCACAACTGCTACCTGAACTCAAACACCCTGTGTGATGGCATGAGCAGATGTAGAATCTCACATTTAAAGTGTGGGCTAAACGTGGAACATATGTAAGGCTTGCTACCACATGTTTTGGTGAACTGGCTCTCCACCTCAAGGCTGAGGTTCTCAGAAAGCTCAGTTACAGTATGAAAAGCATGCTCCAGATCTTTATGTGCCTGGTCTGTAAGGGATCAAAGTACTTTTTCTGAGTATCTGCACTGCTGGAAGGACCTCGCTAAGGAAAACCAAATGCACACTTGAGTTCCATGTGCTCTGTTCAAAAGGTGCAAGCACCTTGACAGTACCCTCAATAACTGCCCCGTCCTGGTGGTTGTTGACACCCTCCCACATCCGGCTCCATGGACAGCTCATGCAAGGCCATCTTCTGCTCAGTAAGCAGTTCCAACATGTAATATGTTGAATTCCACCGGGTGGTGACATCCTGCATCAAGTAATGCTGAGGAACCTGCAGGCATTCCTGCAGTAGACATGGTTGTATTGTTGCCTTAATAATATAGTGGAAATGCCTGCAAATGCCCTATGCCATTTTTATTATCTTCTCCGCCTTCACTGTTCTGCCTAGGGCCTTGGTTGCCACCAGATTTATGGTGTGTGCAAAACAGCAGATATCCTTGAAATTGCTATCCCACAAGGCCTTAATTATATTTGCAGCATTATCAGTGACTATGAAACTGACCTCTAGCCACTGCCCTCAATTCATGGACTCAACATCTCCAGCAAAAACTCTAGGATATTCACGGACTGGTGGTCTTTCTCTAACATAGCTACTTTAAGCAGCAGAGACCTGCACTGACCACCACCACCAGATTAGGATCCAACCATTGCTACAGTTTCTGAGCCCACCATCACTCCCTACCTCTGTCCGAACACACCAGTGTGCTGTCAAGGACATATAGGCACGGTTGGAATTGCTGCTGCTCCATATGTTGCTGGTGCAATGGAACACACCACCAACAGCCTTTAAAAGTAGGTTATGCACTGCTGTGCACACATCACTGTATATCCCTGGAAAAACATTTCTTGAAAAGGTGGTGAAGGAAGGGATATTATATCAGGGATGTAAATTCAGCAACAGCCACCTGAACCTAATATTTTCAACAACTGAGAATGGCTGAAGGTCAAGGGCCATCATTTCCTCAATTAACTGCCTGATCTGTTGTGCCATGGAGTGTGCAGTGGGATATTTAGTATAGACATGGAATACCTGCATGATGTGGGTAGCACTGGACTTGGAGGATATGGCTTTTTGGGCCCACCTGTCACTCAGTGAGGGTGAAGGTGTGGAACGACCAACAGAGTCACTACTAGAGGGCAACATTATTATTGGTGAGCTCATTGTATGCCCTCAGACAGTCACTGGTGTGTGGGGTAAAGATGAGCCAGTGTCTGATTTAGTCCCACCATGTGATGGATCAGAAATGGGATTTCCTGAACCTAAGGAGGAAATAACAGGTACAGCACTGGGAGGAATCACAGTTCTGGATAAACCATGGAATTTATTGTTACTGTATTTTCCCATACATGTTTTTTTGTTGTTGTCCTCCTTATTTTTTCATGTACTGTCCCCAGGACATGTCTGGAATTGAGCAGTACTCTGCTCAGCATGTCTTCCTGGTAAATGCTTAAATAAATAAATAAATGTACTTGGGTGCTTCATATTGGTTCATCATTGTGATGGTTCTTAGGTTTGACAAATTTATTCTATGGTTAATGATGGCCTTGCACAAACCTCACTGTGCCTTTGTTGCATCATCCATAACCAGGCTAAACTGCAATCAGATAGCACTTTTACCTCCATGTACATGTGATGTGCTACCCCCTCCAGTGCGGCAACAGATAACACTTCTGGAGCCTCCCCTTCCCCTGTCTGCCCTGGGTGCAGCACCTTGTTTGTTACTAGCACAATCAAGTGTCTGGCTACCTGTTCCTTGTGGTGCAGAAGTAATTTATGTGCCTGGGGGAGCTGGCACAACCTTTATAAAATCCCAGGTGGATGTTTTGGTTTTCTTTGCTGGAACTGATTGACGCCCTCCCTTTCCTGTCCTTCCCTTGGAATCCCCAGTTCTTTTTTTTCTCATCCTATCTTAGCTTTGTCAGATATGAAGCATATTTTACTTCATCACCAAAATCACTCATGTGAGTGTCACTGTCAATACTAGTACTGTGGTCTGTGGGTAAGTCCCCAGGCTCAGGCAAATATTCCGACCCCCATGAATTAACAAACTCCTCCTTTTCACCAACATCAATGATGCAGACCCACACATGAGCATTGCGCTGGAGCAGCAGGTCAGGGATGATGGTGGTTTCACTTAGAATCAAAGACACTATTGCAATGTCTGTGGTAGTGACAGTAAGAAGGGAAACATGGGTGCAGTTGTGGCATCAGTTTTGGCAGAGATCATAGTGACTGTGGAGGTCACAGTAGCAGTGATGGCCATTATAACAGCAAATATGCTAGTAGAGCCATTTGTGGCAGTAGTTGTGGTGGTGGTAGTCACAGAAGCTGTGGTGGTGGTAGCAGAAGCATTGGAAGTGCCTGCTGTAAGGATAGTACTGGTGGTAATGCACACTGGGAGAACACTAGCTGAGGAGGAACTAGTGGTGACAGTAACAACTTTACTGGAAGTTGCGGCAACACTGCTGCTACTAGTGGCACTGGAGGCTGATGCTTGCAGGATGCGGCTTCCTGCTCAAAGGACCTCTTAGTCCCTTTAAATGTTACGGCTAAAAAAAAAACACTATGTCATTGGCATGGTACTACTAGCGGTTGCAGTAGTGGTGATGGACTCCATGGCAGTAGTGTTAGTAGCCTTGGTACTGCTGCTTCCCCCACCCACACTGCTACCAGTACCTGAACATGGCTTGCTCAAAGAGAAAACATGCTTAGCATGCCTTCTACACCTGGAGCATCTGTTACCATCTACTGCACCACCTGGATCTGGCTGGCCAGGAGACGTGCTGGGGCTGAACCATGGGTGTTTGCATGGTGGATGATTTGCTATGTATCCGCATGCAAGATGTGAACAGTTAGCTTCAGGAGGGGAGAGTCAGTCAACACCCTCCTCAGTCATACAGGGACCAGAGTCTGACCCACAAAAATTAAAAAATGTCACTGTTTTAAAATTCAAAACAAAAAAAAGCATTCACACTGCAGTGAGTATGCAGGACACATCCTCACAAAAATATGCTATGCACACACAGGCTACTCATGCACAGTAAGTTCCTCATGCAAGGAACTGAGCACTTAATGAAAGTACAACAGTCAACAAAAATAAGCCCTCACTGTTATACTGAGCACGGTAGCACAGGCCCCCACTAAATTCAGAAAGCCAAGCCTAACTTTGCTGGCCCAAATCCTGTAGACCAGTGATCCTTAGACTGTGGCTCTAGAGCCTCATGCGGCTCTTCAACTTATCAGCTGCAGCTCTTCCCAGTAAGCTATGTAAATAGTTCCCGCACAATATAGTATTAACAGACCAGGATGCACTATAATACCACTGCATTGTACTGTACACCAGCAAGCATTATTTTCAAAGTTTATTGCAAAGTTTATTGCAAGCTGCACCCAGTCAGATTGTGCAAATGTTAACTAATGTTTAGTAAATTAAATAAATGAAATGGAAGAAATGTTCAGTAATTGAAATATTTTCTTTTACACTGGAGTGTGTCTGCCAAAATTTACTGGGAAGTGTATGCTGTGGCTCCTTGGCTAACGTAACTGCTCATGTGGCTCCGGAGCCAGTCAGGACTGAGTATCACTGCTGTAGACTTAGAACAAAAAGAAAATGTGGTTCAGCAAAAAAATCACACTGCACACCAGAGCTTTGTGAAACTGAAGGCAGCAAGGGAGCGTTGTCAGCAGACACACAGACACTCTCCTGGTCCCTTTAACTGAGCCCAGGTAAGGGACCAAAAAATCACACTGAGCGCCAGAGCTTTGTGAAACTGAAGGCAGCAAGGGCGCGCTGTCAGTAGACACACAGACACTCTCCTGGTCTCTTTAACTGAGCCCAGGTAAGGGACCAAAAAATCACACTGAGCGCCAGAGCTTTGTGAAACTGAAGGCAGCAAGGGAGCACTGTCAGCACACAGACACTCTCCTGGTCCCTTTAACTGAGCCCAGGTAAGGGACCAAAACACAAAAATGCACTCAGAAAAGCAAAGCCTTACCATTGTGACGCTGATTAGATTTTAATACTGACCGATAAAAAAGCCTGTTGAACTAACAAAAAAAAAAAGAAAAAAGAAAAAGAAAACTGTTTTTTGCAAGTTTGTGGTCTCAGAAGTAATGCAGAGCTTGCATTCGGAAATGACTGTCTCCTGTCCTCTACCAATACAAAGTGAGGAGATTGCATGGTGGTCCTGGCTGTGAGATCCAGAAACAGCTTCTGATTGGCCAATAAAGCCCTGCAAGACTTTAAAATCTCACCGAATAGTGTTTCCCTTATACTGGCCAAATAGTGGACTGTTTAGGAGGTCCATCTGAACATCTGGGAAGTCTACTACGCACAGTATTTAGGAAATACTGTAAGGTTCTTGCAGAAGACCACCAAAACAAGTGGGTGCACTCTAGGGTGCCAGTTCATGATGCACCAATGTGCTTCTGGCTGTATTTTTTGCAGACCCTGACTACATAGCTCTGGGGACAAATTGGCAACCCTCCTGGGACTAAGTCCCACTCCATAGTGGCTGGTGTGGAATGAATTCTCTGCACCTGTGGACTGTATTACTTTCAGCCTGCACTCCACGGGCAGCAGGTGCAGCTGTGAGAGATGTTATGCTTGGACCCACCAGGCATAACAGTCTGGTGCAGCTGCACCACAAAAAACTGAATGCAAGCTGTTGTAAATGAATGAGCTGGATGTAAACTGTCTCCTTCTTTGAAAATCCTGCGACAGAATTGTGATATATTTTAGAATGTTGACTGACAGACAAAATCCTGCATTTTGGGAAGTTCAAAATGGGGCACGTTTTCGAAATAGATTTTTTATGACTTAGGTTTCTTTCCTGTCACACGAGGGCTTGTGTTTGGTGATAGATATCATTTTTGTTTCCATAAGCAAGAAAAAAATTACTTCAGCGTTGTTTTATTTTTTTGTAACTTAGGAACTTTGTGCAAGATGAAGTTCTGCAATATGTTTTTAAAAATTCAGTGAATTTCAAAGCAGAAACCCCCATCATACAGCACTAAAAGAAATCTAGCTACTCACTGCTACCTATAATAGGTCACTTATGAATGTATTAAACAGTTTCTGAAAATTCTTGGGGGGATGTTTAAAAGTACTGGACACAGAGGCAAATACATGCTGTGCCAGTGTCTGTCTCTGACCATTTGCCCTTAATCAGTACTGCTGATATTGTCACTTAAGCAATTTGTATCAGTTTTGAAACAGTGTTTGAGTCTGTGTACTTGTGTTACATTTATCTGTTAATTCATTGATGTTCTTGTATTGTATTGGATCATGGTCACCTGTGAAAATGACCATTTGCCCATAGGCTTTCTTTCACCGATAAATGAAAACTGAAAAGATGCTTCCATTTTCAACAGTAAGGCACGATTTGTGACCAAAAATGATCACATGCAAACTGCATCATTTTTTTCTGCAACTGTGTCTTCTGTTTTATTTTTTATTATTGTTTCTATTTCTGCTCCTCCGGTCAGCTGCCCCATTCCGACCGACCCCCCCCAGCCCCGTCCCCCAGAATAGCCGGTGCCTACCTTATACCTGGCCCAGGAGCAGAGCCTGCATGGAGTCGGTCATCATCCTGCTGCCGCCAGCGTTTTCTGCCTCTGGTTATCACCCAGGAGCCCCAGGAGTAGCAGCGCATGCGCATGGAGACACACATGCACCCTACAGCCCTGGTTATGACTCCTTTCCCCCACCCCATGGCCTAACGCCCGGCCCCCTCTAAGCCCGTGCCACTCCTAGCCTCCACTAGGTGTCACCTTCAGCCGAGGGGTGCCGCATCCCTCCCCAGAGAGGAGACCCTGCCTGCCAGCAGCTCAATCCAGCTCTGCCCTCCCCCCAACTGCTGACCTCCAATGACCCAAGCTCGTTCCCGAACCTGGGTGGCCGGCATGACGCGAGGTAAGGCGTCCAGCACCTCAGCCCTCAGCGCCAATGGGGTCGGCGTCTTCTGTTTTTTTTTTTTTTTTTTTTTAAGCAGTTTAGATGCAGTTTGGCCAAATGTCCATTTTGAAAACAGTGATGAACTGATCCTCGGTGAATACTTATGTAAATCCCAACCAATTGTTTTTATTTTTGCTTCACGTTACAAAAAGTGTGCTGGCTGGTCTAAAAAAGTAAACAGTGTTTTCCAAGACTGGTGGCTATAGTTTATAATATAGTTTATACTTTTATATTTGATAAATGATATGCTTCAGAAGCACTGTCTGAGCATTGAGTTCTAGTTGTCATATATGGTGAGACATGACCACTGGAAACTGAATTTGTTTGACTGGTAGGAGCAACCTGGATAATTCCTTATTTATTTAAAACATGTATCCTGAAAGGATCCTTGATATGCAATATCTTGTTTCCAAGTGTTGTCCAGGTGATGGGAATGTGGAGTGCAGCTGTATTCAGTATGTATGGTAACACATGACTCCCTTTTCTGCAGGAACAATTTTACTCTTTTGAATGAAATTAATTGCAAGTGCTGTCTAAACTGAGAGATTTAAGTGATACTCAGAATAGAAATTCTACCTTCTTGTTAATCTTTTGGCATGTTCAAGTGGTAACAAAAGATTATGTCATACCGTTTCATTAGCATTACAACACTGCCGGCAGAAAATAATCTGGAAAACAGAATACGACTGATGTTAAGATCCTGACCTTGGTGTGAATTAAATTAGAGGCATGTGTCATAAATCTGAACATTTTAATTTGGGCTTAGTTATTATGACAATAGCAACTGTTTTGTCAATTTGCAGGCTGTTGTAATAAACCGGTGTATTGCATTATTTATGATAATGCATGTCTTTGTTACGTGCTCATGAAGAGAAACAGAGTCACACCAGCATCAGTGGAAAGCAAATTCTGTGATGGCAAAGTAAATAGAGTCATTTGTTCATATCAGTGGAGATGATCAATATGTATTAGAAAGAATTATGCCAGCCATTGCTTGCTAAGCTTAATAGATTTAGAACATAAGGAGGGAAGAGCTGTGTAGCTGTGAGCCAATGAGGTTTTGTAGTTGTTTTGTTTTCTGTGGTCATTTAAAAAATACAGTAGCAAAAATGATAAATTCTATTAATACTTTATAGGCAGCAACATCTATGTGGCCAGGACAAGCATCTTGAAACCAATTAGCCCCTAGAAATCCAAGGAACAGCTACGGATTTCTCTAGGGGTAGGGATCATCATCAAATTCTTACATTTAAACTACTGCAGTATGGCCCAACATATCTCTCGACCTGTGAGCACCAACATATGTTAACATCAGCTCATGTTTTTTTATAAAACTGTATTCTGCACACCTCAGTGTGACCCCTGCTGTTAGTTCTTGATTGAGAATCCTATTTTTGCTCCTGCCATGCTCCATCCATGACCTTCTCCTTTGTGCCCCACACATGTGCTCCCCCTGCCCGCTGAACTCAACCCCTGCTACCGGCTTTTGTTGCTAGGCCCCCCAATTTCTCTGACATCCCCTTGGTTCCGGCTTATACCTGCCAGGAGGCCTCTCTGCTTTTACCTAGGAAGAAGCACCAAAGTCATCGAGAATGTGGTTGGTGAGGCGAGGATGATATGCTGGGAGGTCAGGTGGTAGGGGAGGATACACAGAGGGCCTTCATCTGGTGCTCCTGCGGCAAGACTTTTTGCTATTTTTCTCTCTTCCGTCTGCCCCCCAATGTTATTGTTGCACACTGTGGTGTCCTGAAGAGATGCACAGCAGCATGTGGTCACCCACACCATCAAATGCACCTCCGCTGCCCTACCACCAGGAGCTGCTCAAGGAAGCGGTGTGAGTCATTCACTCCCCTGAGGAGGAGAGTCCGCATGGACTTCTTTACCCTCTCCACTGAGAAATCCATATTTATGTATATAATGCAGTTCAGCAAACTCAGGCAAAAAATTTGACTTTACTTCTTTTATCCACAGTATAAGATGCCAGACATCTTCTAGTTTCATTTACTGGTAAAATGTTCAAGTTCCACCAGAATGCTAGTATTTTTAAAATGTATTAAATTTGTTTTTGTCTCCAGAAAAAAAAAATGGCCTCCTCATTTGGCTTAGCAATTGCACTGTGGGCCTGACAAGAGTTAGGATCGAGAAAATAAACAAATATGCAGTGCACAATGTAGAAAGCACCCCGAAATGCAGATTTAAATTTAATGTGAACATGTTTTTGTTGCATTGCTGCTTTAAAGCTTTAAAACAGCAGCATTTGTAGTCCGTGAACAATTCATCATATAGCATTTTTTAGTAATAATGCACTTTTGGCAAAAACATTAATATGCACATTTTTAATTTTATTTCATTCATGAACTGAGATACGTGGTTTGTATGTGTTAGTAAGTTCCTACTGTCTTGCCCTGCTGTCCGTGAAAAAATTAAACATATTGGTCTGGCATTGTGCTGTATACCATCAGAAATGTTTGCTAGTATCATCCTAATGCATACAAATTATGAATCCAGTTTGTACGGTCAAAAATAAATTTCATTTAAAGAGGTTTTTAAAAATTGCTAGCGACCACGATTTTTATTGATGAGTAATTAATAAAAAAAATTAGAAATAGAAGTTGTTCTAAAAAATATCTGAGGGAATTAAAATTACACTGTCAGAAATACTTTATTGCAATACTACATGCAATCCATCAGTTGATATCTGGCTCCTCTAGTGTTGCCACTTTTGGATGGGGCAAAAACCAGATCCTATGCTCCGCCTATAGCCCCACCCCTTTTCATGACTCATCATGCATTGTTCCTCCTAGAAGGCCATTTGTTATATCAATAAAAATAACACTTAAAGCAGCAGTTCAACAAAAATGTTAAGATACTGTACCTGTTAAAGTTACTTTCCCAGGTTCTTCCTTGTCATCCATTTACTTGTGTATTTATTTATTGCTATGCTGATGACCTGGTTATCTATGCTCGTTCAGGCTGTATTAACCATCTCAATGCCACTCTGACATCTGCCTTCCATTCGGCTCAACACTGGCTAAATGCTCATCGCCTCATACTTAATGGTAGCAAAACAAAAGCCATGCTACTGGGAACAACCCATAAACTTAGATCCTGCTCATCTCTTCTGAATATACTTGACCTAAATGGAACCCCTCTCGAGACTGTAAGTACGTTCCGCTATCTGGGCATACTGCTCGACCAAACCCTTGACCTGAACCAGCACATCCAAGAAACCTGCAAAATGGTTAATTGCAAACTGGGGGCTGCCTACAGAACTAACTACATGCTCACACCCACTGCCAAGCTGGCCATTGCCAGGGGAATCCTCCTGCCAACTCTATCCTACTGCGCCCCCATCCTAACCATGGCAAACAAAACTGCACTTCAAAAGTGGGATACCACCTGCAACAATGTTTGCCGATATGCATCAAAGGCCCCCTGCCTTAAACATCACTGCCAACTTTATAAGGACCTAGGCTGGCTTTCCCCCTCCTCCACTAGACAGTACTACCTCTGCTGCCTCTCAGACTCCATAATCAGAGTGTTTAGACCTGCTACACTATCTGAGCTGCTCCAGCCTGCTATCCCCTTGCGTGAGCTGAGATTGTCTGACAAGTCTTTCCTAAAAGTTCCCCTCTGCCGCACTTCCAAGGGCACTGGTACATTTGGGCATGCTACCCCCCAAGCATGGAACTCACTACCTATTGACCTAAGACGAGCTTCCTCACACCTTGCTTTCAAGCTAAGACTGCGGAATCACCTTACTTCTATGGACCAATGTGCCTGTTTTGATCCTACCTAAATCTTTTCTTCGTGTTACCTCTCCCTCCCTCCCTCCCCCTATCTACATGCCCATTCGTCTACCTACACCCCTACTTGATGCCTTGCATACTGGTTATTTGGACTGCTTGCACTTTCTTTTATGATCACAAAGAAAGCGTATATGGCTCTACTGTCTGATGTATTATATATGCCTCTATCACTCTACCTTTCTTAACCTTGTGTTATGACAATTGCGTTTTACTTACTGTGTTATGTATACAAATGTCTTCAGTCACCTTATTGTTACAATCATTGTGTGTAACAATTGCCAATTACTATGATTGTGGTACCTGCTTTCCCATCCTGCTGTTTGCACTAATCTTTTGAGCGTATGTAGTGAAAACATCCTGCTGTTTTGCACTAATCTTTTGACTTATGTATTTATTGAAAACTGGTACTGGTCTCTCCTCATCTTCTTCCTCCCCCCTTTTGACTACCCTGTTATTTCTTGCCCGGCTATCAGTTCCGCAACATGAGTCCTTCCCTTTTCTCGCTAAAGCCCATTGTGCGGCCCGTAACTCCCCCTACTTTCCCTGCCGCTTACAGTTCCATAAGCCGGACGCCAACTGCAGCATTCTACCGCTAATGCCGTATCTTCCCGCTTCCCTGATCCCTTCCTTGACGCCGGTTTTCAGCCTTCCCCCCTATATCGACCTCCTCGTGGGTCACCGCACTCGTGAACAAACCTGTCTAGCTCTGGAACCCCTCGCTCATCCAGAATGCCAACCCTGCCCAGCTTGGGCTCCTTCCAGCTGGGCCCCTGCCTTTCATTCCAACCCAAGGTTCCCGTGAGTGTGATTGCTGTTCCATGTTTTCCCGCATCAACCATACTCACGCCTGTCCTGCCATTCTCAGTACAACTCCCTATGTAACTCTACCCTTCCCTGTCTCCAGCCTGTAGTCTATATCTTTCCTTCCCTACCCATCGCCGGCCAGCCTACCCTGGCCACCCGCCTCCCCACCTGAGCCTCTCATACCGGGAATCGGTTCCATGAGCCCGGTTATAGACTCTTGCCTCCTGCCGCAAAAGCCGTAATCCTTTTTGCTGTCCCACCCTACACTCTCCTAAGATTCTTGGTCAAAACAGTTGGCAGAGTTCTCTTACCTTGGTTCCAGCCCCACTACCTTCCAACTACCTTGAGCTGTGCACTCACCCTTCCCTGCCCACATCCCACCCCATCAGTTTCCCCAAATCTAATCCAAAATCTGTCCTTCCTCCAGTACCCTCTGCTTACTTATAAAAAATTGTATGCTTGTATCTATGTACCTGTACTTGTACTGTATAAACTGCACCGTTCTACTTGTATTGCAATTGTACCTCCCGGGTCGTGCCTGAAAATAGTCACTTGCTGGCTAGTGCACCTACCCGGTTAACAAAAACTAAATAAATAAATAAATTGACATTGGTTTACCAAATAAACATACAGAGATAAAATAAATCTCATTTACAGATATGATCTGGGGAATACTGTAAATAGCATACAGCAGTATACATGGTATATAATAATACATAAGAAATTGTTTCCTGTAATGTGTACTTTCTATCTTTTTCTGGCTCCATTCCCTGTTCATCTCCACAGTACTATTTCAAAGCCAAAGAAGTGAGCATACTTTTTTCTTGATGAAAAAAATTAATTTAAAACATTTAAAAATGCCTAAATTCTGTTAGAGATGAAAATGTTCACAAGCAACTGAAAGTGGAAGACAACTGTCTCCATTAACTGTTACAAAAGGTGGGGGCAGTTGTGCTGCTATGCCGCTTTAAGATGCAGTGGAAAAGATTAGGTTAAGTAAGTACTAATGGTGTTATGGCCATACTTTACACCTCAAAGGCTGACTGCTTTCACAAACAAAGGGATATATACTGACAACAGAACTTGTTTGTAAGCTGGACATGTAGCTAAAACAATGAATAATATGATAACATTTGTTTCAAAAGTATGTGAGCACTCAAAATGGCTCAAAAACCTGACCAGCACAGAGCAAAACTGGACTACCTGATAGGGACCTTGAAAACCTGATCACCAGGTAAAAAACCTGACAGGTGGCAACCTTAGCTCCTCTGGTCTGCCCTTCATAGACGTACACACAGCACATGGCTTTAGACAGGTGGATTTTAACCGCTACCTCCAAGTACAATGTTATATTCAAACCCTCTCAGTGGGTGCACTTTCTCCAGTAGCTCACCCAGCTATCAAAACCTATTTTTTTAACTTCTTCAAGTGAGTAGTCCAGCAACATATGTTGTCAGAGTCAGTGGCTCAGTAGGTAGCACACTCGCCTCTGAAGCTGGGAGATCAGAGGGCTGTGGGTTCAGTTCCCACATCTGGCACTTGGGTTAATATCCCAGTACTGACACTGTAGTGCAGCATGAGAGGGGTGCTGCACTTTTGAGGTGCCATCTTTCAGATGAGACGTTAAACCGAGGTCCCATCTGCCTGGATTGGTGGTAGTTCAGGTGGATGTTAAAGATCCCATGGCACTTATCGAAAAGAGTAGGGGAATTTCCCCAGTCTCCTGGCCACATTTCCCTCATTCACTAAAAAAATACCACCAACAGCTTAATCTGGTTCAAGGTCAGTAGGCATTCATCTGTATCCCCCTCCCTTGGGTCGTGCCTGAAAATAGGCAGGATTTGTCTAGTGCACTTACCCAGTCAACAAAAACTAAATAAATAGAATAAAAATCATCTGTGTATAAAGCACTGACTGACTCCATCACAGACAGCTCCATTGAGCTCACACTTAAGTGGAAGGAGGGCATTCCGCTTCCAATTAAAACCTGGCAAGCAGCATGCCAGGCTGCCTCTAAAGTAACCAGCTCTCATCGATGGTGAGAGAATGCATGGAAACAATCGATTTGGGTTTTCTGATCTCCGGTAATCTGAGCTCATTATCTTCCCACACAAAACTCCTCCTGTTGGTGTAACTGTGGGTCGCTCTGCACCACACACATACATGTGATGTGGAACTGCCCTGTCCTGTTCCTCTGTTTTTCATCAGTTCAAAGTAGAATTGGAAGAACTATTCCGTAGACCAATACCACTAACATCCAAGCTTTATCTGTTCCTACAGTATTTGCTAGACTTCCAGGATCCTAATTTCAGATACCTAATCAGTATCTTACTCACAGCTGCAAAAAACTCCATCACTAAACTATGGCTCACCCACCAACCCCGAGATCTGAAATCTTGGAGAAACACTATTAAGCAAATCTACCACATGGAAAAAATAACACACACCCTGAACAACCACATAGAATGCTTCACTTCTTGGCGGACCAGTTAGTTTGGGCATGTAATGAAGGACCTGGCTTTGTTCCATAATAAGTGACGTAAGGGTTGTCCTTCCACCTTACTTTATTAGCCTCTCTTTCCCCCATCTTTTCTTTTCCCATAATATCCCTTTTCAAAAACAATCAGTAGATGTGGGAGGCCTTCCCCTGATCTACCTGCACTCACCACTTAGAGTCTTAATTCAGCCTACTGAAATGTGAAATGTCTTGAATTACCAAACACCAAATGTTAGCTTAATTCACCCCCTTGAGCTATGTATTAGAGAGGGGATGACATTCAGAACTGCTTTGATTAAGTAGCCTAGAAATTCAGCCTGTGGACAAAGATGACCTGACACCTCTTGTAAAACTCAAATTCTTTATTGCTTCTGTCATATACTGTGTATACTTGTTCAAACTGTAATAACAAATATATTAACAAAAAAAGAAGAATATGTTATTGCTAAGAAACTATAAGATATTTTTGTCTGACAAAAACAACTGTTTTAACTTTTGTGACCTGGAGTTAGCCCTGATATCTCCTATGTATAATAAGGTCAAGGAGCTGTGTCTGTTGCATGCTAGTTAATCTTAATCGCAAGGAAAGTGATGTTTCAATTACTGTTACAATACAGGGGAGAATACACCTGAATTAAATATAACTCATTGCAAAGTGAGCCACAAAAGTGGAGCATAGGTGTGAAGTGGTTAATAAAAACCTTGTGGCAGCAGTATTTAATGATGCCCAACAGTGATTATCATAAATTTAAGCAATGCTTAAGCACAATCAGAATGGGGAAAAATACGTCACATAAGTTGAGAAAAAGAACAATCTAAAATGGAACAAAAAGGTTTTGGTGCAACCGTTTTGCTTCAATGTGAACTGCTATTTTAAGTTGATATAAAACAATTACCAAGAATTTAAACACCCTCTGGTAGCTTCCATTAAATTTTGATAAATTGGTAGAGAACATACATACATATCATTGGTTGAAACACAACACATGACCATAGAAATGTAGCCCACCGCCTCCCTGGTGTCTGGGGGTATACAGATGGTCAATGTCCCTGGGGACGGGGGACCACAGTAGAAACACTGAAGATGACGTACAGTACATTTACCAGTTGTTCTGGACTGGGTTATCCCTTGGTTCTCATGTGGGTGCTTGGCTAGAAGGAACTGAAGTTAGTTGCAACTACAGGCATTTTAAAAACTGGAGATGAAACTTCATTCAGTTAAACAGTAGGATCCTTTTAATAAAATAACAACTCCATGGAGCCAGTGAATTAATAACCATTTCAGCTGTGGGACATAGCAATACAGACCAAGAGGGTCACATTGACTCAAAGTCCAAAACACCCTTAGTCAATTGTTTCAGTGTCCATACAGAGGTGCGTTAACCAGATGACCCCTAATATTTAGCAGTATACATAATTCCCTCACTGACTACACAGTCTCTTGACGCCTATAGCATGACCAAGAACTCAAATACTCTTCGCCTCACAGTGCTCACTGACCACACAATCCGGGGCAGCAGATCTTCACCAAAATTATCATTGACTCCCATGGTACACTCCTGGGTGACTGCCCTTTTGAACTACAAGTGGCATGTCCCAATGGGTGACTCAGCTCACAGTCTCTCCTGCTGATTGGTCCTCATACCATAGCTCTACATATTCTCTTCAGGCCGGGGGTCTGATCCAACTAATGCACTGCTCCAACAGATTACGTAAACTGTACTGTTGGAACTATTACAGCATGGTGCTTCTCATATGGATGTGAAGTAAATTCACTCTCTCTGCTCTGACATCTTGCCTCAGACTCAGGTTCAATTCTTCCTTGTGGCCACTCATTCCTCACCATGAATAAGGCACAGGACATTTTCTCCCCCAACTGAGGGAACTCTATATATGGCTGCTACCATGTCTGGAAACAAATCTGCTGTTTCCTGTTTGCCTGAGAACCAAAGAGTGATCACCTCAAGTGAGCAATCAGCCCCGCTTCCCCGACACCACCTCACACCTTCCCGCCTGCAAGCTCCCATGCCAACCAGCAAGGCCCACCCCCCCAGGGTACTCCCAAATTACAGGCAGTCCCCTGGATGTGGCAAGTGTAACCCATAAGGGCCTGGGCTGTGAAACCCCCAAACAAATGCCTAATCATGTATGACCTAATACACTACTCTGATGCTCTAGCCCTAGGAGGGGGTTACAGAAACATAGAAATGTAGAATGTGTTGGCAGAAAAGGACCAGTAGGCCCATCTAGTCTGCTCTATTTTCCCTGCCTATTACTGCACCCTGGACCCTATTTGGTCACAGGAGACCTTCCCTTCTCCCTTTCATCTATCTATCTATTATGCCCATGTGCCTATCCCATGCATGGTTGAATCGCCCCACTGTCTTTGCCCTGGCCACCTCCTCTGGTAGGCCATTCCAGGAGTCCACTATCCTTTCTGTGAAGAAGTATATCCTTACATCCCTCTTAAACTTCCCTCTCCAGCTTTATAGCATGTCCCCACATTGTGATGCTCTTCCTCTTAAAGAGACTCCCCTATTGCACCTTGTTTACCCTAGTGAGGTACTTACAGGTCTCAGTCATATCCCCTCTCACTCTCCTCTCCTCCAGTGAGTACATGATGTGCTCCTACAGCCTCTGCTTATGAGGTTTCTCATGCAACCCACACACCATTTTGGTGGCCCTTCTTGGGACTGCTTCCACTCTATCAATGTCCTTGTGAAGGTGCAGCCTCCAGAACTGGACACAGTGCTCCAGGTGGGGTCTCACTAGTGAGCAATACAGTGGTAACACCACTTCCCTTCTCCTATTAGAATTCCCTATGTGTTTGACCATGTGTTCATTTAGTTTAACACATGGCTATCATGGTATTGAGCCTCATAACATATCACTATACAAGTGCACATTTTTCCCCCAAAGTTTATCAGCAATTTTTGTTTCCTTGTTAAACTACTGGACAGAATTTGTACCCCCCCCACCCCATTACTACATAAATGAAACAAACAGTAGGCTCACTATATCCTGCTAAAAGTAAAATGTGTATTCTGTTAAAATCATCCCAATACCAGCTAGAGTCTCATTCCAGTTTTGTCTGTAGACTTTGGTGGCTTATTGCACACAGCTGTGGCAGTCTTTCTTTTCTCTTTTTTTCACAGTCTTGTTAGAGACTTTCTCTCTTTCTTTCAGTGCTGCATGTCTCCTTCCCTCTTACAAATGCAAAGACAAAAGCATACTGTTTTCTACCAGTATTGCCCTATTATAACCCCCAGAACAACTGTGTGCAGTAACACACAAACAAACAGCTCCACTACTCCATAATAGCAAAAAAAGGAAAAAAAAGCTCCTTACTGTCTCAAGGCAGAAAAAACTATGGCTACGGAAGCCTCATTAGGACACTTTACTAAATGCCTAAAACAAAACCAAGAGCAACAAGATCCAATAGGTGAAAGAACATTTTCTCTACTGCTTCTGGCCCACCCTCCCCCAATGACACCCACCAGACTCATCTCTGGCCTTGTCGTGGACTTATTAGTTATTCACCATTTGCCCAGGATCCCTGAGTGGCCTGCTATTTTGGTTGTGCATGGGCCTGCAGGGGTTGCCATCATCTGCCTTAGTAGTCTCGGGCATTTTTCATTTGTCTTTCCCTGTGGGGTCACCTGTTGTGCAATGATGTGCATGTCTCTGCACTATGCAAGTATGCCAGCATCTGGAGGTGTCCCCTCTATTCCAGGTGACCTCAACTATGATACCACCTATCCTCACCAGGTAGCAGTCATGCTGTAGGTTTCACAGTCACCCAGTCCTGTAGGAATATAGAGATGCCTGGGATGCTGGTGATATCCCTACCATCAGCTGGCCCCTGATGATCTGAGTCCACTACCATTGCACCAGGAGGCTGAACTAGATGTCTATTATTATATATTTCATGTCCACTCTCTCTGATGGTAGACTGTTCCATAGGTTCACCACCCTCTATGAGAAGAAGGGCTTGGTAACATTACCCATGAATTTATGACCTCTGAGCTTCAGGGCCTGTCCCTGTGTCTTACTGGAGGACACAAGAACAAAAACATCTGTATTAATAATCTTGTTGATACCACTGGTATCACTGGTATACCACTGAAAACTGAGATCATGTCCCAGCTAAGCTTTCTTTTCTCTAAGGTGAACATGTTAGGGGACAATTACCAGCTTCTCCTCACAGCTTTTCTTCTGTATCACTGATCATTTTTGTCAACCTTGTGCTGCACCCTCTCCACTGCCTCAATACCCATTTTGTATTGGGCAGCCCAGAACTGCATGCAGTGCTCAAGTTGGGCCTGAGCAAGGCCTCTTAAAGAAAGAGGCTAACTTCTCCTGTGCTGCTGGTTACCTGCCTTGTTTCTTTCTTTCTTAAAGAGCAGGTACCAACATCCGTATAGAATTTTTATAAACATACTGATGGTGAGGGGAATTTCATAGCCCCTGATGCAGATGCAGGAACAAGATCCACCCATGTCTGCATTGAGGGGAGTGCACCCATACCACACCAGCTATTTTCAAAGGCTATGTGGTTTACAACAATGTACCATGCTTTATGGCTCCTTGCATCAATACATTATTCAAATAGGGCATTGCATTCCCTTGTACCATTCATTGACACAAGTGCAGGGAAATTTTTGTCTGATGACAGATAGTTGGTGGTCTACAGTACCAGTGCGGATAGAAGTCCGATAGGCTGAGTGGATCTGTGAGAGATAAGCTTTGAATATCTTACCCACTATATTCATCTATTACAATTTGCTAGAGAACTACGTAAGCAGTAAGACACAATGGGGTGTGAATGGAACAGATTTTACAGCATGCCCGGGGTGTAGCAAGACACAATGCCACAGACTGAGTGCCTTCAGCCCCTGAAAGTGTGGTAAAATCAGTTCCATGAACACCCCTGGAGTGTCTTATTGCACTTATAAAATGAGTTCCTTTTCTAACTTTTTACAGTTGGGAAAAGTATGTTTATATGTAGAAATAATAGATTTACTTGTGTGCATTTATGATAAAACAGTCCTTCCATCCACTGCAAATGATGTCATTGATGATGTAATTGTATTACTGCTAGACCAAGTTTGTCCTTTGCTGGCATTAAGATTCAAGATATGGAATGTTTATCATGGAATGTTTACCATGGAATACATGGATTCAAAATTCTGCTCCGTTCCACTGGCAGAATGTTCCTTTCTTAACATACTGTACACACACACAGCAAAGGCCTCTTTTACAGCCAGAGATTCAATTATCTCACTGTCAGGGCAAGCAGAAGAGATTTCCCTGATGAGCAGGTAAAGATGGAAGGGGAATTTTTCATTGTCAGCAAAGAAAGAGTTGTAATGAAAACTATAAACAATGCTTAATGTTTCTAATTTGTTTATGTGTGTAAGGAAAGTATGATGATCATGGAAACAACATTGCATTAATCTGTGTTATTTTTTATTTAAGGTAGTTTTATTTTTAGGGCCCAGTTGAAGGTTTCTTACAGTGTGAAGGTAGCAGCAATGTTTGTGATGGAAGATCAATTCTGGTTTTAGGAGGACTGATGGACAATAGATCTAGTTGTAGGAGGACTGATTTTCTCATTGTGTGATGTGGTTTTGGACCAGGATGACTGTGCATGAAACAGGTTTCATGCACGGTCACATGATATATTTTGACCAATTAGACTTCTTTATTTTGGATGCCCATTTTATAAAGTACTTTTTTAAATTTTACTTGTCTTTCTTAGGTTTGCATGTTCATTTTGCCTGCTTATCCATGTAGTCCTGCTTTCATCAGGACATTCTTACTTCGCAGTAGTCTTAAAAATCACATTAAGATGTTTAGCATGACAACTGACTATGATGTCACAAACACAATTCTTAGAAGTCTTGAGGAGAGTCAGACATCTTTGAAACAGTGGAATAAATAGAGAATAATGGATAAGGAAGTGGGTGTTATGGATTTTTTTTACACACCCAAGGTGTGTGGTGACCCATAAACTTTGAGAGTGAAGCTTGAGAGGTTTATGAGGTCATCACACATTGAGGATGTATAAAATAGCCATAAGAACACATTTGCTTATCCTTTATTTTTATGCAATGGAATCCTTAAATTATGAAGTCAGACAAGCTTTTCTGATAAGTTTGACAATGAATTTCAATAATTGCAAAATATTTGCAGATTTCTGCAGAGAAATACAGCTTTTTCCCACTAAAATATGATGACGGTAGCAAAATTATATAGTTATATAATTTTTTATCATTTATGTCCTTTTGGTATGATTTAGAAGGTGTTATTTTCTTCCTAACCAGGTTTTACTTACGTAGAAGGGAACACAATGTAATTACTTTTTTAAGAAGGGTAAAATCATATAGATGGACCACAATATTACAAACATATCAAATGTACAATTTGTTGTGAAATAAGTATCTATTTCTTTTGAAAATATACGAATAAATATATAGTTTCCCATGGAAATACTCTTGGCTCCCAAGTAGTTGGGATTTTCTGACATCACAGTACCAGAATTCTATCGAATTCTTCTTACTTGCAGTTTGAAAAGAAAAGGTGAAATCCCACTAGGTTCATTGCACAAATACATA
Source organism: Neoceratodus forsteri (assembly GCA_016271365.2). NCBI lineage: Eukaryota > Metazoa > Chordata > Ceratodontiformes > Ceratodontidae > Neoceratodus > Neoceratodus forsteri. The sequence goes on along the minus strand of CM057449.1, from coordinate 1,558,360,112 downwards.
TTTTATTTAAAAAAGTAGAAAACAATTGCTAACACATTAAAACACGATAAAGAAAATAGCCAATTTTCTATTAATTGTAAATGAACACATGTTCTTTGAACATTAAATTTTAATAGGTACCAGGGCAAGAGTTGAAGACAGCTGCACCCAGATGGGTGCCGCAGGATTTTCAAATGCATGCTAAAGATGATCCATTAGAAAATTTCACTTGCGCCTGATTTTCATTGCTTGCAGGATGCAGGTAGGCAGAGGCAGTTTTAGGCACAAGTGAACCAAATGGCTGCTTCTGGCACAAGTACAGAAGGGGTGCACTGAGGTAGAAAGTATAAGCAGAAATCATCGTGAAATGCAAAAAGTGTCCATCTAAAAACCAACATCATTGTCATCACTCTTGTATTCATAGACTTCCTACCACTTTTTGGATGTGAGATGGAGCTGAAGGGAGGATAGGGATGGATGGGAAGCAGGTATAGTGGGCACCACAAGTAATTCTGCTTGGGATGCCATTAGGTCTAAAACTGGTTCTGCAGATAGGATGCAGTAAGTGAGAGTTTGGCAGCATGTGTCAGAATATGGACACATGCTTGCAAAAGAGGGTAAAAGTGGTGTAAATGCCACACAGCTCCGCAATTAGCACATGTGAGCATGGCAAGGGGAGATTGGGGACAGACTCATTGTTGACCCATCCATGAGCTGTGTCCTTGCTGCTAGGGTTGAAAATCTGGCCCCAGCTCTGCAATGTCCTCTAGATAAAAGACAATTATACTTATCATTTATGTAGAGAAAACACCATCTTGCAAGAGATGAAAAGCAATATCAGTTTTCGCTGGAGACATGCCTCACAACTACAGGCAGGATTTCCAGAAGGCTTACTGACTACATGTGTTGCGAAGTTTTAATTTGCCAGCAAAGTTTTGGCAAAGTTATCAACTCCTCCTCCATGGAGCAAACCGTGAAGTTTTACCATTACCTTCAAAATTCACCATTCCTTTTTTTGTAACTTTGTCTGGTAACTTTGCTTCTTAGCTTTGCTTTTGGAGTGTCAAAGGTGACGTTTTTGAAAATGAGGCTTCTGGAGTAGTAAACAAGTCGTCTCAAGGTCACATTTCAGCTTCTGCACTCACATGGTACATATCTATGTAGTGAGTCTGCCCTACTTTCACTTTCGCATTGTTAGTCAGAGAGAGGAGAAGGAGCCTGTCTGAAGCAAAGTGCTTTATTACGAATTCAGAGAATCACAGTACATTTTTTTGACTGTTTTTTTTCTTTCTTGGTTCATTAATTTAGTTCTTTTGACTAGTTTTGTTGTAGTTAAGCTTTATTTAGAATAAATGTTTTTGTATGTTTAAGGCAGTTTCATTTTGCCCTTTTTTCTAAACTTTTCTTATCTTTCTCTTACAATCTCTTTTTTTATTTGTTTGATGAGGTCATCACAGTGCTAGTGAGGGACAGAGGATGAGTTCACACCTGTGGCAGTGGCACCATACAGCTGCATCAGCCCCCCCCAGTACCTCCTCAGCATTCCCTCCAGCAGCAGGAGCAGCTGCAGCAGAAGTGTATTCAGGGGAGTGCTGGTCAGTGTGTGCCTGACCAGCAACAGCAGCAGCAACAGTAGTCCCAAGTTCCTCCAGTTCCCTGTGAGGGTCAGCAGCCAGACCACCTATGCCACCCTGTCGAACCTCCACTGCCATCAGCTCCTCCCAAACAGAGGAGCCCCACCCCCCCACCTCTGTTCCTCCACCACTAGCTTGTCATCACCAGTGCCACCACTCTTTCAGATCTTCCCTTGTGTGGGAGTTCTTTGAAAGTGATGAAAGTGATGCCAGCATTGTCACATGTAAGTTATGTAAAGCCAGGGTAAGGCGGGGGAAAAAGGGGACACACTTGGGAACAGAAGACCAGAGCACCCACCTGAACATCCATTATGCTAAGCAGTGGGAGGCCTGAGAGAAAGGGGTGGCAAGTGATGGTGGGGAAGGTGGTAGTCCCTCCTCTGTGCCTGCAGAAGTGCCACACAGCTGACGTTGGTCGAGACAGGTGCAGCAGGCAAACCTCATTGAAGGAGCTGCACCACATGTTATGGTGCTGGCTGGAGAACCTGCAGAAGCACCCGCAAGGACACCAGATAGCATCAGCGAGGAGCTGGGTAGTTCACGGGAGGGAATGGGGGACTTCCTATGTAAGATTATCACTATGGAGGAGATGATTGGAAGAATTCTGGCCAAGCAATAGCAGCTGTTGGAATGGATGGTGGAGCTGCACTGGGGCAGTGTGGGTGGTGGTTCTGGCACTTCTGGGGCTGGAGTCTGTGATGTTTAAAAAAACTCATGCCTTTCCTTTTTTAACTGCAGCACTATTTTGCCCCACAGATTTTAAACACTTCTTTGCTGCCTCCCTGCACCTCTCCCTTTAGTAGAGCATCTCTTCCTGGTCATTCTTATATGCTAATTGTAACTTGCTGTGGGATGAAAAATTACAAAATGTAAATAAAGCCTGTAATACAAATAAGTACCAGGAACCAGGCAACACCTCCCCCTAGGGAATTAAGGATCAGCAGTGTGATCTGAAAAATAAAACACCACAGGGATTAACACAACATACACAGCAGGGGTAAAAGGGTTAAGCAGAGAAAGGACAATTGTTAAATAAGAGACATGTCTTCTGTATAGTTTGTGTAGAACTACAAAGTGTCAGAGTGGTAAGGCATATTATTATTATTATTACACCAGTCCTTAAGTGCTGAGATATTTAAAGTGACCAGGGGAACAATATCACTTAGTATGTAGACAGAGATTAGTGCTGTACATTTTGTAAATGCAACCACATTTTAGTTGTTTCCCTTTCCTCTGTTTCTGAAAATGTCTGTACAGACCTTCACCAAGCAAACCTGTGATTTTAACTTTCCAGAAGATGAAGCAGGTCCTTGTAAATGATATCCATGTTATACCCCCCCCCCACGACCTCAGCCTATATCAGCTGCTCACTCAGTGAATACCTCCTACAAAGGGTGAGGAGGTCAGGGATCAGTGGAGATGGGAGAGTGAGCTAAACACAGGACACTTCTTGAATGGCTGTAGAGGATAGCACAGGGGAGACCACATTTGGAGCACTGCATTCAATTCTTGTTGACACAGTACAAAACAGACATTGTGGCAATCAAGGAGGTGCAGTAGAAAGCAACTAAAATGATAAAGGGAACAGGGAATCTAAGTAATGGGGAATATTCAGAAAGGCTGGGTATTTCTTCCCTGGAACAAGAAGGCTAAGGAGAGTATCTTATTAATTGTGGGGTCCCAAGGAGTGTACCCTATAACAGCAGTAATATTCCTAGGAGAAACAGACAGATCACTCAGTCTTTGGTTCTCATAGATTTTTATCACTGGCCTTTTTTTCATTTTCTTAGTGCCAAGATCCAGTCCATCAATTGGCAACATCTTCCATTCTACAACTCCATCTTTTCCTATAGCATGCTCAGCCACCTGGATTTGCATAGTGGGAACTTAATGGACATTTGGTCTCATTTTCATCTAGCATTTCCCATGTTCCTATCGTAATTATTTCTCTCCTCAAAAGCAATGAGCGTTTCAGTGTGAATATGCACCGCAGAACAGAATACTTTGATTTACCTAATGGCAAATAAAAAAAGAGTTAAATGAAATGCGAACAGAAAATAAAAAAATAACAGACTTGTAACTGACATCTCAACCATTAGGTCTTCTTCAGAAATGATCTCTGAAGTAAAAAGTGAGTAACAGACTAATATCAAACACTGGAAAAGAAAAAGGAGAACCATACAAGAGAAATCAAAGAAACATGGTGTGCAGGCTAACGTGCAAATTCAGCTAAAATATCAGACACTGAGAAACCAAAATACCTGTTTAGGTAGTAGATAGATTATAATTAAACAGTCCAAATTTTCTTTTCATTGACCAGCTCTTCTAAATGATCAATGATTATTCAGTCTTGAAAGTGACTGTTTAATTCAGCCTGTTTTTGGTTTTTGCTTTTGCCAGCAAAATGACTGAGAAGAGAATAATCTGCCTCAATCTATTTGACCTTGATATTTCAAGCACTCACAAAGGCTTTCTGAACTTGTACTTATTGACCCATTGTGTTATTGAGCAGGATGAACATTCAGTATGTTGGCTTCATCTGATTACAGTTACTGCAGACCGATCAGGCTCCCTTCTTCAATAACAGGCCCCATTTTCCTACCTCAAGAAAGACACATATTGTTCTCCCGAGCTATTGTAAATGATTCACATAGGAAATGTCATTAGACTTCCGAGCTGAACTGAGTTTGTTTACAACCAAAATATTTTGCACCTTTTAAATTGACCTGATGTGTTGTGTGACACTGAAATGCTAAAGGCAGAATATTTATAATTGGTGAAAATAATGTTACAGCTGCTGGTGCCATAAAAAAATATTATTGACACATTAATAATTAGGGCGATGTGAACCTCCCAAAGTTTGATCTTGTGAACATGACCTCTTGAACCAGAAAAAAAATCACAAATAAAAAGTTCAGGCACTCACCCCTTTTGCAGTCCAAAGACACAAGTTCTTCGTGTTTAGAAACTTATATTTGTTAAGTACAAACCATTAAACACACTCCTTTTAGTAGCTGCAAACAGCCCCCCCCCCCAGCAGCAACTCATCATTTCACACAGACTCAGACTTTTCAAAGACTCCTTCTGCCTGATATTTAATTGCAAATGTAGTGCACCATAGTTCCAGGAGCCACCCTTCTTACTCTGGTTATACCACAAGCAGTTTTCTAAAAGTTTGTATTTTCAAACTAGTTCACCTTGTTGTCACTGTAGAAAATTATTGTAGAATTTGCTGGGAAAATGTTTCCTTTGTACCAGGCGCATGAAGTGTACAAAATAACAAAATGATGCAGCAGCCCACCATCAAGGCTTCTGGTTTCAATATTATGCCACTTCAGACACTGCCAAATGTGGCTGATGTTTCCTGTTATGCCAAGAGTAAGCACACATAATACTTAGCCCACTTTGTCCAAATATGAAATGTTTGTATAAAGTGATGGCCATCTGTGTTGGTTTACAATATTCCAAATGCAAAGGTGCAACATCAATCAATCAATCAAATTTTTGTTTATATAAGGTGCCCTTCTAATGCTCAGGGCGCCTTTACACATTATAAAAACTTATTACATCATAATATATATATATATATATATATATATATATATATATATATATAAAACATATTAAAACATTCATAAAAGCATTCCACAGTGAGTGAAGATTGCTGGTTCCAAAAAGTAATTTTCCATTCAGATACTACCAAACATGGACAAGGCTTTCCATCATTGTATCGGTAAACACATATACTGTATGCTAGATAAAACCAAACCAACTAAAAATACTGTAAATAAAGCAATACATACACAGGCTACAGATAGTGCTACTGTATTTTGTATAACACGTTGCTGACATCCTCTGTGTGTATGTTTTACTGATACAAAGATAAACAGGCAAGGATGTTCAGTTCATTACTTCTGTGCCAACGCACAGAAATAAGGTGAGTAACCCTATAGCCATAAAATATACTGGTTTAGAATTTAGTGCCAGGTCCCAAACCATAATAGAATGCATCAGAGTAAAGAAATAAACATTTTTTTGTGGCACTGTAGTATTCATGCATCTCTCGTTTATGGGATTTTGGATAATCCCTGCTAGTCCTTAATTGATGCTGTTAACTTTTGAGAATAAATATTTTAGATAGAGCTTATAGAAATGAATCGTTTGTTGAAATGGAGTTCTGGTGCCCGCAGTAGAGAGGTTAACTCATTGGAGATTTTCTCTTTAGAGAGAAGGATCCACTGAACACAGCAGAGCCTCAAAAATGATTTGTCACTCAAGTGAAAGCACAGAGCTATGCAAAATGATGCTTGTCATCATCATTTTATTTTTCTGATCATAGACCACATTTATTTATATGGACAAAATATACAGATTCAGTTCTGTTTAACAAATTGTATCAAAAAAGTTTTACCTATCTCTTTATTAGTTTACACTCATCATGGAACTGCCATATTGTTCCCAGTGTAAGGACCCCAGTTCCTTGAAAGCTATATCTGTAGCCCTTCTGGTTCCTTATGCCGAGTGTCTCCTGCACCTGGGAAGTTCTATTATCAGGCAACAACCCACACCCCAGGAGTGTCTTATTGCATTTATAAAATTGGTTCATCCTAATAAAAGGGTAATAAATAATAAAATATTTTTCTCATTTTGTTTACAGAGCTGTCTGCACAACTAGAGGGTGCTGTAGCTGTTTTGCATTAGTGATCTTATGTTCTGCTTACACCACCTCAGTAAGGTTTTTGTGTTTTCTTTTCTTCCTCTCTATCCCAACCACTCCCCACTGTAGCATGATGTATGTATTTTAAGAACTCAGTAATTAGCTCCAGTGGATTTGGAGCTTTTATTTATTTTATTTATTTTTTGATAACCGGGTAGGTACACTAGACACGAAAGTGACTATTTTCAGGCACAACCCGGGAGGTCAACAAGACAGTGAGATACAGTTACAGTGAATACAGTGACAGGGTATATGCAATCATCACAAGCAGAAAGTGAGAACAAAGATTAAGACAAATATTGGTTTTGCATGATTGGGGTGTGTGACTTCTGGTTTGGCAAAAAATGTCAGCAGTGTGGGTTTGCAATGCTGAGAGGAAAGAAAGCTGTGGGCTATAAAGGTTTATTCCTCAAAGTGCAGCCTACTGTATTGTTTTTAAATCTTCAGAAAGTTGTAAAAAGCTCTGTGAACTGAGACCTTTCAACAGCATCAGGTTAGCAACCTCTGGGTTTGAAGATTCAAAACTTCACGGCGCTTCTGTTTGACCACATGTTGTTTAAGAATAATAAAACTACCAGTTTGATTTTAAATGGTGTGTGTGGGTTGTGAAGAGCACTTTTGTGGTGTGCTGGGTGCTGATGGCATGACAGCAAGCAAGCTATTGGGAAGGCATATAGGGAAAGAGGCATGGCTTGGATCTGGTGATTGGCACAGGACCCAAGGATCACCGACTACAAGGCAGTTTGAGTCAAAATATGTATATATAAAATGAAGGTCAGAGTAATATTAATGCTTATAAAAATAAATGTTATGTTACTTACTTATAGTGTGGGTTGGGGAGTGATTGAAAACTGGCAAAGACATTTGTTTCTAAGTTAAGGTTGATACTGAGAGTTGATTGTTTTTTACATCGCTAACATGGCTGCCTGAAAGTTTCTGGCAGGCATGGATTTGTGTGCTGTGTCCTGGCTGCCCAAAAAGTTGCTACCTTCAGGGCTGTTGTCATATAATGACAAGGGTCCTGACCAATCAGGATGCAGAAAACTCCCTACTCATTTTATTAATTACCTTAAAGATAGGAAAGCTTTTACAATACGGTTACATTTGCTTAGAGACTGCCCTTCGCAAAATTAAAACAATCACTCTTTAGGTTCAGTATGTTTATTTTTTATGCTCCTGCCCCCCAGCTGCCCATATTGACACTGTCCTGGACTCCCAGCCTCATCCATACCTTTTCAGCCACTTACTCCATCATCTGTCACTTTGGACTTCCCCCACTGAAGTGGGGTAAGGGCAGTTAGCCAGGCTCACCTTAAACTGCACTGTTGCTGGAGGTGGTCTAGCAGTCGGCAGGTCAATGCTTGGGAGAGCCAGAGTTGACTCACCCTGCTTGCCATGGTTGTTCTTCCTTGTATTCATATCACCCACAGAGCCACCAGGCTGGGCTCAGTGATGGAAATATGCATGCAGGGCATGGTGACATCCATTCAAGCTGAAAGGTGACCCCTCACACCCTCTCTTACTTGCTTCCTGTGCCTGAAATCAGCCAGGTGGTGGTCACACTGTGAGAGAGACAGACCTTCCTCCCCTAAGGAGGTGAGCATCCTCTGGGACACTCAACATTATTCCAGAACTCATGTCACCAGCATCATGAGTGGTAGCACTACTGCTGTGTGCCTGGAATCAGCCTGGTGGTGGTCACACTTTGAGAGAGGCAGTCCTTGCTCCCCTGAGGAGGTGAGCATCCTCTGGGACACCCAACGTCATTCCTGAACTCGTGTCACCAGCATCATGAGTGGTAGCACTACTGCTGTGTGCCTGGAATTAGCCAGGTGGTGGTTACACTGTGAGAGAGGCAGTCCTTGCTCCCCTGAGGAGGTGAGCATCCTCTGGGACCCCCAACTTCATTCCTGAACTCGTGTCACCAGCATCATGAGTGGTAGCACTACAGCTGTGCCTGTGGACTGACCCCGACATGTTTTCAAACTGAAGTTTGTCAGACATTAAAGGATCTCATCTTTCCTGGAGCAGTTCAATTAGTCTGATGGGATGGTTACTATAAAAAGGTAATTTTATCAGTTTAATTCACTGTTATAAGACTGTGAGACTAAAGGAGCTGTTTCAACTAACTGAAGGTCTGCTTTTAGAAGCCAGAATCAGAACTGAAAGGACAGTGTTCAAAATCATAGCTAGATGTAAGAATCTCCCAGTTAGGTGTCAAATCAGTATTTATTTCACTAATCCTTTGTTTAAGCCTGTCTTGGCTTTACCAGACCTATTGCAGGTTATGATGCTATGTACATGTGTGTATTGTATTCTTTACAAATACAATAAACAAAAAAGATTAAAAAAAAAAGCAATCAAAAATCTCCTTTTGCTGGCAGTTGACAACACTTAGAAGTTGTTCATGGTTCAACATTGACCTGTATCCTGTCTCTGTAATCTGTGCCAATGTCAAATGTTTTCTTGTCCATTGACGTGGATCTTTTGTAAAAGAGCTCCAAGCTTAAAGGTATTTCTGAAGACTTAAATAAATAAATAAACATTCATGGACTCTGGTCATTTCTTTTACTTCACCAGAAAAGTGGAAAGGGACATTAAAATAGTCTTGAAGACCCCATCCCTATGACACTGAGGGTTGAGGTTCTGGACGCCACACCTCGCGCCACACTGGTGACCCGTGTTCGGGAGTGAGCATGGGTCACCAGGGATCGGAAGGGAGGAGATGGATTGTCTGTGGTTGCTGTATGCCTGACCCCTAGCAGAGGATGGGAATCAGCGACATGGCTGAGACTTCACGGGGTGGGAGCGTGGCAAGATGCTTGAGGTGGTGCACACAGGAGCATGCGAGACACAAATGGGGGAAAAAAACAGAAAAATGGCATCCTTGGTCATGGCGGTTTGATGGCCATCCTACGGCAACCTGGTTTGGGTCATTACCAGAACTGGATACAGACTTGGCGGGTGAGATGGGGGCTTGCTGCCACCCTGCTGTGGGAGGAAAGCCATAGGGGAAGAAGGCAAGGGCCCTACAAAAAGCCAGGGACAGACTGGCCGGTGGCCGGAGATGAGAGGGAAGTGCAGACGAAAGGTGCCGACCAAGGAGCCAGTGGCAGAAATAGAGTAAAAAAAAAAAATAGTCATGAAGACTTCTAACCCAGCTCCTTTACATTTGGGCTAGATCAGTCTTGATAAAATGGTATCCCATCAGGACAATGACTTTTTGCAGCGAAGTCCACCACAATGACAAATCTTGCCAGGTCGCTGTGGTGGCTCTCTGCACAGCACTGCTCACTCTCTGGGTGTTCCGCTCCCATCCCCAATACAACTCTGACTCGGAGTCATATATTTAGAGATGTGTGGGTGTGGGGGTGAAACCCCCCGCAGAAAAAGACTGTTTCCCAACGGGAGCAATGCCAACAGTCAGCATTGTTCCCGATGCTGTAAAGTGGTGGAACCAGATAAACCACACCTTAGGGAGAGTTTGCTCAGAGCTCTCATTCGCCAGGTTTTAGGAACATGAATGCTTTCACTACGGATTAAAAATTCTGACATACCTTCTGTTCCAACCTGGAGTCCAGAACTTGGAACAATAACCCTGAGAACTCTACCTCAGCCTTGGCCTCTGCTACCTTAGAGACAATGCCTGAACTGGTACACAGTTTGGTGGAGGAGAACATTTCTGTTTCCCCAACTGAAGAAAATACAGTGAATGTTGCAACAACCTCAGCAGTACCAGAATAGAGGCATACTAGCTGTTGATCCCCTTGAGCTTTGAAACCTGTGTCGCACAGGAGGGTTGTAGGCACTAGTAGATATAAAGAGTCAAAAGGTAAATTTAAAAAGCTAAAAAGAAGAAAGGGGTACTGGATATATTGCTCCCATTGCATTGATATTGTATTTATTTATTTATTGAATTTTGTTGACCCAGTACGCCCACTGAGACTAGAAGTCCCTTTTTCAAGGGCGACCGGGGGTTGGGAAGGGGGAATACAGATGGTAACCAACTGAAATTGAACCAGATTAAGCTGTTGGTGGTGTTTTTTTAGTGAATGGGGGAAATTTGGCCAGGACACCTGGGAAATTTCCCTGATCTTATAGTGGGGTGGGGGAGTATTTTAAGTTGTTTATATTGTTTATAATGTTTTCCTTAGGTTTGGATTTTGTTGGTATGAATCAATATTTATTTATGTTTGATTTTTCTTTTTCTTTTAATGATTTTGTATGACATAATACTGATCTGTATATATTTTGTTATGATTTAATAAAAAATTCCCCCTGCTCTTTTCAATAAGTGCCATGGAATCTTTAACGTCCACCTGAACTACCACCAATCCAGGCAGACCTTGGTTTAACGCCTCATCTGAAAGACGGCACCTCAGAAGTGCAGCACCCCCCTCATGCTGCATTACAGTGTCAGTATTGCAATATTAACCCAAGTGCCAGATGTGGGAACTGAACCCACAGCCCTCTGATCTCCCAGCCTCAGAGGCGAGTGTGCTACCTACTGAGCCACTGACACTGTGTTCAAAGATAAGGAGTAAAATAGTGCAGTGGTGCTAGTCGGTCCTCTACAGCTGTATCTGCCACCATCATGCGCTGTCCCCAACTCCCCATTGTGTCACATTGTGCATAGTAGCATATCCCTTGATTGCGTATGTGACCCCGAGTATGTCCTGCTGCAGCCCTACCCCTAGTTTAGCCTGTTTGGAAGGACGTGTACTGAACTTCCCCTACAGGGTACTCCTCTGGCTGCATCTAACCCTGACAACCCCCTACATGTGGCTGCCAGAGTGTTAGTCTTCGCAGGGTTAGGCCAGACTAGCTATAAAGGAAAAGCCCCACATGTCAGACCTAACAATTCTTATAGACATAAACAAGTTAGGAATCTCAAAATCTCCTTAACTGCTCTTAGAAAATAACTCCTCATCCTTCTACTGTGTTCTGGTAATGCTGAGCTCAATCCTGGCCCTCTTGTCACCATAGACTCGCCAGTGGACTTAGCAAGAACCAAAGACATGAGCTTCTTGCATATCAATGCATGCAGTTTGCTAAAAAAGCACACTATGATCCAAGCCTGGATGAGCCATACCTCTCCCGATGTATTAGTAGTCTCGGAATCCTGGCTCAAGCCAGCCACTTTAGACAGGGAGGTCAGTATCCCTAACTATGCCTTGTTTAGAGCTGACAGACAAACCAGAAGTGGAAGGGTTGCCATTTATGTTAAGAATAAGTTCACGGCCACCTGTCTCGACTCGTCCTCTGTCACCAGTGAATTTGAATATTTGTCCCTCAAGGTGGCGGTTTTGCAGACTAGTGTGATCCTAATTATTGGATGCTATAGACCTCCTTCCACAGGTTTACAGCTCCTGTCTCACCTATCTGCGAAGCTGGAACAATGGTCTTTAGAAACAATCATTCTAGGGGATTTTAACCTTGATTGGCTGTCTAATGCCTCATCCCCATTCGCAACCTTCTGCAACGACTATGGTTTTTCTCAACTTATTACTGAACCAATGTGCCACAATAAAAGGAGCCCTAGCAACAGTACCCTTCTGGATGTCATCTTGGTGAGTAAACCCCATCTCTTTATGCACGCTGGCATGTTATTTTCTGATGTCAGCGACCATTGTTTCATCGCTTGTGTAAGAGCTCCCAGCAAACCGCACTTCACATCAAAGTTCTCGGTAAAGAGATCAAGGCATAACTTTGACTTGTTTGCTTACCTAAATGAGCTCAAATACTCCCTGCGTTGGCAGGATTTCCACCTGGCTGAAATTGTCATTTCAGCGTACAATATCTTCTATGATATCTTGTCAGGAGCTCTCAACAAATATGCTTCCCTGGTAAAAACCTGCATAAGGAATAAAGACTGTAGATGGTTCTCCCCTGAACTCAAGGCTATGTTGCTCGAAAGAGATAAGCTCTGGAAAAAAGCCCACAGATACAATACCCCTACGGATTGGAACCATTTCAGGAGACTACGAAATGTCTACGAAAATGATCAGAGACTCCAAGACTGCTTTCTTTCATTCGGAGTTCGATTCTGCTACCAGGAACCCAACTAAATTCTGGAAAACTATTAAGGACCTGTCCAATCACTATTCATGCAATCCCCTCCTGACCAAGATCAACTCTGGGAATTCCACATTCACCGACAGGCTGGAGATCTTAGTCTCATTCAATAACCATTTTGCTACCACAGGCCTAGCCTTTGGCAATTCTCCCGCATGTACCCTATGCACCCAGATCACCACCTCCCATCCCGATCCCCATATCACTGACTCGGCATTTAAATTCCAACCTACATCATTAAAAGAAGTGGAACATTTCCTTCTTCAAATAGACACCAGGAAAACTGCTGGTGTTGATTCCTTAGACCCTTTCTTTATAAAGATTGACTATCACGTACTACCCGTGCCTATTACCCACCTATTTAACCTATCATTGTCTCAGGGTATTCTGCTACCCTCATGGAAGACTGCACATGTCATCCCCCTTTTCAAATCAGGGAACCCCTGTGACCTTAACAATTACAGGCCGATCTCCATCCTTCCTGTTTTATCAAAACTATTGGAGAAAATAGTGAATGCACAGCTGAGGTCCCATCTTGAAACATTAAATCTACTAAACCCAATGCAGTACGGCTTCAGGGCTAACCATAGTACCATCACAGCCCTTGCCAAAGTGACCAATGATTGGCAGAGGGAGTTGGGCCTTAAGAATTATGTCTGTGCTGTATGTTTGGATCTAAGCAATGCTTTCTACACAGTGGACCACAGCCTGCTTCTCCTCTCCCTGCAGTCCACAGGCATGGACTCATCATCATTTTGCAGGTTCATTGACTATCTCACAGGACGTCTCCAGAAAGTAAAAGCCAAAGGTGAATTGTCAACTCTCAAACTTGTCCAGCGGGGCGTGCCCCAGGGATCTATCCTAGGTCCGCTACTATTCACAATGTACATCAATAACATCGACTCCTGCATAAACAAGGCTAGTATTCATCTGTTCGCAGATGATACTGGCTTATACCTAAGTTGACCAACACCAGTAGCAGCCTATGAAGATTTACAATTCAAATTCAGTCTTCTCCAGAACCAACTTATTCATAAAAAGCTCCTCCTTAACGCCAAAAAAACGAAAGCCATGCTCTTCTCGCCATCTACCCTTTTATCCAACTTTGCAGCTGCTGGCCCAGTACCTCAGATCACCACTTTACTAGGTGAAAAACTGGATTATGTCCCAAAATTCAAGTACCTGGGAGTGTGGCTAGACCATAGACTCTCCTTCACTGAACACACTGATGATCTGCTAAAACGACTGAAGCAGAGGCTGGGAATCTTTTTTAGAATCAACCAATTCCTTACCAGAGATGCCAAGCTATGGCTGGTCCAATCCACATTTCTTTTGTTGATAGATTATGCGGATTTCATCTATAGCCATTGCCCTACCTATTGTTTGTCAAAACTGGACACACTCTACCACAGAGCCCTGAGGTTCATTACGGGTCTCCCACACGGCATGCATCACTGTTCTCTATACTTGACTGTAGGTTGGACTTCCCTTAAACCCAGAAGAGAGAGAAATGCCGTACTTTGGACCTTCAGAGCTATCTCAAAAAAATTATCTTATTACATCACCAACTGCCTTCCTTTAAACACAATAGGTAACTATTCACTACGAAGCTCATCCTTCCTCTCACTCAAAGTTCCTATGGCCAAATCTCACTTTGGCAGAGCAGCCATAAGCTATGTGCTGCCTGCACTTTGGAACAAAATACAAAAAACTCTTAAACTGTGCACCCCTGTGTGCTTCTTCACCTTCAAGAGCCTATACTTCGATCATTCAAAGAAGTCTGCAATTGTTTCTCCCACCCTCGCTCTGGGTTTGTGTCTCTGGTAGAACCCCATCCTGTCATGCACAGTGCGTTACCTAAATAAAACACTGATACTGTCCACTGACCTTCCAAGACCTAGTCTTTCCATCCCCTCATTCACCACTCTCTCCTCTCCTCCCACTTAGCCTCTGTCTCCCATCATCAGGATAGTAACTGCATGTATCCCCTGATTGAGACTATTTCTGTGCCCACTCCCCTGCCACTCTCTTCTCCGCATCCCTAGCCATTTCCTCGTCCCCTCACATTCCCCGATTCTGCTTATCTGCTACTATTTCTCTTCCCATTCCCATTAGGTCCCTCCAGTTTTGCCCCTCCTCTCACCTCCATGTTCTTCCCTTTTCCTCTCCCTCATTACTGTTTCCAGATTGAATATACACATATGCCATCCCTTTACAATATTGCCTGAACACTAGTTCCTGTATGCTCTGTTGACTCCTATGGACCTGTTTTCAAGTATACTTCTGTACTCAGTCACACCACTCTGTTCTGTTACATCCACCATGTTCCACACGGGCCCATCTCACAATTATATATTGAATAACCTTGCCTAGTTGGACAATTATAGATCTTGTTTGATGTATTGTTATCGCACTAGCAAAGAATGTCTCTGTACGATTATCTATGATCGTTGTATGTTTTTGTAATCTCTAAACGTTTTGTATTCCATTGTCTGGTTGCATATATGTTTGTAACAGCTTAACCTAACCAGGTCCATCTTGCAAATGAGCTATGCTCAACGATGTTTCACCTGGATAAATAAAGAGTTTGATTGATTGATTTATTGAGCATATGGATAAGGCATAAAGTATTACAGAGTAGAGCAGAGTACAGATAAGGTAGAGCGTAGTGCAGAGTATGGATAAGGCACAGCGCAGAGTACAGATAAGGCATAAAGTAGTGTAGAGTATGGATAAGGTATACAGTAGTGCAGAGTATGGATAAGGGACAGTGCAGAGCACGGATAAATCATAAAATAGTGTCGAGTATGGATAAGGTATAGAATTGAGCAGCGTATGGATAAGGCACAGAGTATTGCAGAGTATAGATGAGGCATAGAGTACTGTAGAGTATGGATAAGGTACAGGTATTGCAGAGTAGGGATAAAACACAGAGTACTGTAGAGTCTGGATAAGCCATAGTGAAGAGTATGGATAAGGCGCAGGTATTGCAGAGTAGGGATAAAACACAGAGTACTGTAGAGTATGGATAAGGCGTACTGTAGAGTATGGATAAGGCACAGGTATTGCAGAGTAGGGATAAAACACAGAGTATTGTAGAGTATGGATAAGGCATACTGTAGAGTATGGATAATGCACAGAGCAGAGCAGAGAATTGATATGGTATAGAGTACTGTAGAGTATGGATAAGGAATGGTGTAGTGCACAGTATGGATAAGTAATGGCATAATGTAGAGTACAGAAGATGTAAATAGAAGAGTTAAGAAGATATAAAGGGTGTAAAGAATATAAAAGCATATTGATTATAGATGTAGTAAAGTTTTATAGATATCGAATAGATACTGGAACACTTAAATTGGCATTAGCAGTGTTTTAGGAATGGGACTAGGATTCAGCTGAAGATTAGATTCATGTGAGCCCAGCTAAGAACAATAAGTGGTGGGAATAGAGTGATAATGTGACATGTAGGCCCTTGTGGCAAGAGCTAGGGTTCATCATAGCATACTAGTTAGTACCTTGTAAGGTGCTACCTACTATCTTTGCAGGTGTTTGAAGGGAGTGAGGGCATCTGAGGCTGTGTACCAGAATATAATTCCAGGTGCCAGGCCTGGGGGGGTGCTTCTTTTGGGCAGTGTTACAATACATCAGGGGTGATTTGGCCTTCAGGGGTCAAGTAGAGGAAACTAGAGGTTCTTACTCATTTTAACAGTCTCATTTACAGTGTCTGTTGCTTTTTGTTTATATTGGCAAAAACCGAAATGTTGGAGTGGTCAGACAACACCAGAAGTTCTTTTATTTCACATCAACCTTATCAGATCAAACTTCCTTGGAGGCTCTTTCATCTAATTGACAATGCTGAATTGTATGACTTGGAATGTAAAGGATGCTAGGAATAGAACTTAAATAAGCATGTACATTTAAATGCTGGCAGCCTTTTATCCAAATATACAGAGTGCTGTGCCTGGGCTGAAGTATTGCTTCCAGATATTTAAGTGATAGCATTCAGTTGCTTGGAGTATACAAAGCAATAACCGACTTTTATGGATAATGAAACATCGAGGCATTTAATCATTCACAAAAGCCGATTATTGCAAGTATACTCCAAGCAACTGAATGTTATTACTATTATGCAACTTGGAGTTATGTAAATGTGCAGTAAAATAGGAGTATAAATACATTTTGGGTGGCTGGTTGAAAAGCTGAGTAGCGTGCGCGTTCACTTACTGCAGCAGCACAGAGCTGAGGGAATAGTCATTCGAACGAGTTACAGATTTTTTAATAAAACAGAAGCACAGCATAGTTTTTTATACATATAGCAGCAGAGAACAGCATAAATGTGCTCACAGCCTGAAATGAGCAATGTAATGTTATATATTTTTTTGCTGAAAAACTGAAGCGGGATTCCAAGCATGCGCATTAGCGGAGAAGTTAATGCACATGTCTGGAATCCCTGTTCAGTTTTTGGACAGAGAAATACATAACTTTACAGTGCTCATATCAGGGTGTGAGTACATTTATACTATTTTGTGGTGCTATGTGTATAAAAAGTATGGATTACTTGTATTTTATCAAAAAATGTGTAACTCATTTACAAACAAGTTTTTACTGGGCTCTGCGGTGCTGCAGAGAGTGAACAGTGAGTGAACGCGGGTTGGTGATGAGCTGTGCGATGGTTATTAGTACTGAAAATAAAAAGGAGCTCAGGATACATTTAAAAGATTTGTATTTTATATTATCAGTTGGTAGTGCAGACATTTTAAATTGTTTTATTCTGAATGTTGAGCGTATTCTGTGTGTGGGCTTGGGATAGTTTTCATTAGGACTTTAGGTGGGGTTAATGTTTCATTAAGCGACTGTGGGTGGAGTTAATGTTTCCTTAAATGACTGTGGGTGGGGTTATTGTTTCATTAAATGACTGTGGGCAGGGTTTCAGTAAATAAACAACTCTGGGGGGTTTGGTTTGCAGTTTGTGAGGGAATAACTGATAGATATTCTGTTCTATGATTGGATGAGAACAGAAACCTGTCGTATAATATGATTTTAACAAAAAATCTAGCTGACGTCAAAAGTTGATGATGCTACAGTGGCTTTGGAACATTATTCTTTATAACATGCTCATAGGAATGGAAAAAAAAGGGGTCGAGGCTGTGCATTTTATGTTAGAGATCATTTAATATGTACCACAGGGATTAGGTCAGAATGTGAATTTATGGTTAGTTGTCTAACTTTAGGAGGAGCAAAAAAATTTAATAATTGGTGGTGTTTATATTCCCTCAAAATATAACAAAGTAGGGATCAACCATTTTTCTGATTATGCTGCCCAGTTGAATACCAGCCATAAAACAATCAGGAAATTGTACTAATGATTGCTTGAAAAAGCAAATAAAATAGTAAGGATAAAATAGCATCACTGAACCTGGTGCAGATGTTGCAGGAAGTAACTAGGATGAATTGCAAAACAAATGCAGGCATGTTATTGGACTGGATATTAGTATCAAACTGCATACTTGTGAGAGGGATCAAAGTGCTCCTAGATGTTTTAAGTGACCATTCCTCCACTTTGTGTCATTGGTCAGCTAAGGTAGTGAGACCAAAACCTGAAATAATAAATACTTGAAAAATCCCAAAGACGAAAACAGCATAGTTTAAACAAATGATAAATAATGTTGATTGATCATATATTGTATTCCGACAGTGGATGAGGCACTTAATTATTTTATTAATGAACTTAATTAGATTTGTGATAACTTTGAACCTATTAGCATAACTAAAAGGGACAGTAGGCCATTAAATGGGGTAACCAGGGAAATTAGGGATACAATGAGAGAAAGAGATAAAATGTGGCTAAAATTTAAAGAATGTGTCTTGCATAGGGACATAATAACCTATAAACGACTATGGAATGCGTGTAAGGTTTTAATCCAGTCTATGAAAGCTGACTATTTTCATAAAAAAACAAAGGGAGGAGGCAAACAACCTTGATAAATTCTGGGAAAGCATAACTCAGATTCTAGGAAGGGATAAAAAAATGGTAGCAAAGGCCTTACAGAAGGGTGATGGTTTAGCCACTGAGCCACTTTCTAATGAGTTTAATAAATGTTTTAGCTCCCTGTTAGTAGAAGTGCCTAATAAGAAAATAGATGAGATTGTACAGTAATTGGGGATGTGGCTAGGAAAGCAATCAGGGAGTTCGGCTTTTGAAAGGTTAACAAGAAAGGTTGCTGTCTGGTACTTAAATAAAATTAATACCTAAACTAGAATAGGTAGTTATGGGTTGGTCATCAGATTGCTGAAACTGCTTATTAATGAGGCAGCATTTCCAGTTATGAAGATATTTAATTTTTCCCTGTTCAAACAAGTAGTATCTAACCTTTGGAAACAGGCTGTGGTTGCCTCTGTGTATAAAGGGGGTGAGGCAATGGTTACAAGCAACTATTGGCCAATCAGCATGGTTTTAAGAAAATATGTAGCACCACAACCACTTTACTGGAGTATATACATTTCTTGAGTGATGCCTTGGACAGTGGGGATATGGCTGGGGTGATCTATATTGATTTACCAAAACAATTTGATATGATGAATAATAAGATTCTGGTAAACAAATTGTTTACACTTGGGTTTATAACAAAATGTTTGTAAATAGTTTCAAATTTGTTTAAATATTAGAAAGCAGAAGGTAAGATTTGGGTGACATAATGTCTACATCAAGGCCAGTCAGTATAGGCATCCCACAAGGGTACGATGGTCCATACCGGGACCCCTACTTTTTAGCCTTTTTTAAAATGAGCTCCCCTGAGTTTGTTAGGGTTGCAGAGTCATCCTTTGTGATGAGTGATGAAACAGTCCTGGCAACAAGTGGTAAAAATGGCTGTACCCTATAAAAACCTTTTCAGGATGACTTTACGAGAGTCCAAAATTAGTTTATTGGTAATAAACTAAAAATGAATGTTATAATAACCAAATCAATGCATTTTGGTAGTGCAAGGAATATTCAGGTGAGATTTTGGAGCAGGTACACAATTTTAAATACCTGAGAGTCTTTCTGGGTTGCACACTGTCCTATGTTAAGCATATAGATTATATAGTTCTGAAAATTAATATGAGATTGGGGGCCAGACATTCAAAACTTTGCCCCTGGGCTAAATTAGCACTGTCCAGAGGGCAAACTTAGCCTGGAGCAAAAAGCAAGCTATATTCAAAAGGAATAGCCTGGTGTGAAACCAGTTGAATACAGCAAGCAAAGGAAGCCAGGCAAAAAGGGCCAGGAGTGCAGGGCAAAAATAGCCCGGGAATAAGACAGCACTGAATATAGCAACAGGGACGTGCACACTGCTACTGCAGCTCATTAGACCCTGGAGAAAGCCAGTGTTGTAGGTGGAGAACATTGTGTGTGATTGCACAGAGATGTCTCACATCCACTGCAAACAACAATGTAAGCCACACACTGCAGAACTGTGCTATGCTGAAGTGAGGCTTGCCTGGGCTAACTTGATTGCACAGTGCTAACACATTAGCCCGGGGCAAACTGGTTAGCCTGGGGCAAACAGGAGCTATATTCAAAGCTCCCATACAAACTGGCCTACTTAGGTAATCTGTGGGCAAACAGGTACATTTGCATCTCATTAACTGCTGCTTAGCATACATTGCCATGCAGTTTGCCCGGTGCTCCTGCATGGAGCACAGAGCTCCCCCTTTTGGTTGAAATGGAAGTACAGGCTGGACGCTGCAGGCCAAGGCATGCCCACAGCATCCCCTGTTGGTCGGAAAGGAAGGACAGGCTGGAAGCAGCAGGAACTGCGTGCTGGCAGGCACAGTCGGTGCATACATACCTCTCAATCCCTTGCCTCCTGAATCAGGGACAAGGCTTAAAAAAATCAGGGACAAAGACCCCAAATCAAGGACACATCTTAATAATTGGTACTATTCACTCAGAATGCTGATAGAATAAGTGGATATATAATAAGATGCATTTTCAAAAGATGAACAAATCTTTAACGTTAATGTGTGACATTATTGTGTGATTTTAATCCCCACTGTTCTGTCAAACAAACATTATGAGGGACAGAGGATATTTGGAGGCAACATCAGGGACAGTTGATAGGTATGGGTGCATACAATGCACCCATGCATATGTGTGCCTGTTACACACCCATGACCCTGGTAGTAAGGTGGTTCCCCACTCCCCAGCATGAATCATGACTCCCATTGCACTGTAGCACAATCATTTTCCCTGGTAGTCTAGTGGTCACCCCACCCCCCAGCATGTATCCCGACCCCTGTTTCACATAAAAATAAAGAGATTTCCCTGGTAGTCTAGTGAGCTAGTGCTGCAACTAGGCACTGCTACCAGAACATCAGACTAGGATTTGGGGGACCCCACTGCACAACTCAGTAATACAAATATTGGGACTTGGAAGGGGGAACCACTGAAACAAAAGAAATATTGTGGTTTGGGAAGTGGATGTGGGCATCACAAGATCATTAGGGTGCTGGGCCATTAAGCCACAGGGAGGAGACTGGTAGTCAACTACAGGCTTTGGGTGGGACATCCATGTGCAGGGAGTTGCAGGCACATTCCAGGTTCAACCCCCATTTGTCCCCATTAACAGCTGGAATTTTGAATTTGACAGATTAATTGATACTTGGCTCAAAGCTGTGAACTAACCCCAGAACATAAACACTTCACCCATGTTACCAGGACAACTAGAACCTGGGGTTCCAAAGGCAGTCATCTCTTCTCAATGCACACTGTGGCACCACAAAAGTTAGAATCTCATTTTTAGTGACATGAATAGTGGTGTGCATATGTTTGGAATACAGTTTAGACGTGAGAAAGAAATGTGCCCTAGTTAGGATTTGAACCCAGGCCTGCTCAGTATACTGTTCTGTTATGGCACAATGTGTGTGGTGATGCTGCTGCTTCGGGTCACTCCCAAAGTCAGCTTCGGGTCTGGCGCAATGTGTATCATGATGCGGATGCTTTGTAAGTGGCCCAAAGTCTGCTCTAGGTCTGGCCCGATGCATGTGTGATGATGCGGCTGCTTTGCAAGTGTCCCAAAGTCTGTTATAGGTCTGGCCCAATGCATGTGTGATGATGTGGCTGCTTTGTAAGTGGCCCAAAGTCTGTTATAGGTCTGGCCCGATGCATGTGTGATGATGTGGCTGCTTTGTAAGTGGCCCAAAGTCTGCTATAGGTCTGGCCCAATGCATGTGTGATGATGCGGCTGCTTTGTAAGTGGCCCAAAGTCTGTATAGGTCTGGCCCAATGCATGTGTGATTATGCGGCTGCTTTGTAAGTGGCCCAAAGTCTGCTATAGGTCTGGCCCAATGCATGTGTGATGATGTGGCTGCTTTGTAAGTGGCCCAAAGTCTGCTCTAGGTCTGGCCCAATGCATGTGTGATTATGCAGCTGCTTTGTAAGTGGCCCAAATCCTATAGGTCTGGCCCAATGCATGTGTGATGATGCGGCTGCTTTGTAAGTGGCCCAAAGTCTGCTATAGGTCTTGCCCAATGCATGTGTGATGATGTGGCTGCTTTGTAAGTGGCCCAAAGTCTGCTATAGGTCTGGCCCAATGCATGTGTGATAATGTGGCTGCTTTGTAAGTGGCCCAAAGTCTGCTCTAGGTCTGGCCCAATGCATGTGTGATTATGCAGCTGCTTTGTAAGTGGCCCAAAGTCTGCTATAGGTCTGGCTCAATGCATGTGTGATGATGCGGCTGCTTTGTAAGTGGCCCAAAGTCTGCTATAGGTCTGGCCCAATGCATGTGTGATGATGTGGCTGCTTTGTAAGTGGCCCAAAGTCTGCTCTAGGTCTGGCCCAATGCATGTGTGATGATGTGGCTACTTTGGACCATTGAGTTTGCATGCCATGAAAGCAGGGCCTGCTTTTCTGAAACACAACTATCTAATTTAATTAATATTTTAAAAACTATTTTTTAATCAAAAAAATTGAAGACTTAACCTTACACTCTAAGCAATCAACCACACAAGTTTCAGACTTAACTTCCAACAGATTTCCATGTATTTGATGTAGAGTTTGTTTTTGTTTTCCTCATGTTCATGACTGCTAAGGCTTACAACACCACGAGTCTTCTCTCACAAAAGGGCATTTTGAGTCATGGAAGTGACAAACATCAGTTTCCCAAGCATTCAGTTATAAAAAATTAATTAGAAAACGAAATGGTCATGCGTGAAAATAACATTTTATTTCCTTAACAATTTAATCTCTACAATAAAGAATCATTCTTCAGCAAAACTCTAACAAACCTGAAAGTTTTATACTTCTAATCAGTTTCCCAAGCATTCAGTTATAAAAAATTAATTAGAAAACGAAATGGTCATGCGTGAAAATAACATTTTATTTCCTTAACAATTTAATCTCTACAATAAAGAATCATTCTTCAGCAAAACTCTAACAAACCTGAAAGTTTCATACTTCTAATCATTGTCATTTTTGTGCTATTGGTGTGTGAATAAAATGACCTAAAAATCGTATTTTTATGTATTTTTCAACTTTCTGGAACTTTCACACTGCCTAACTGACTGACACGTTTACACGATCCAGTGATCCTGTTACCAACTGCATGCAGCCCAAATTTCAGATTATTCCATCCAAAAATGGTTGCCTTATTAAGGTGCAAAAATGAGTACTAATTCGCACCCTGGATAGAAACACCAAAACATAGAATGTATTGGCAGAAAAAAAATGGTAGCCCAATCTAGTCTGCCCTATTTTCCCTACCAGTTACTACAACCTGGACCCTATCTGGTTACAGGTGTCCCTCCCTTCTCCCTTACCTCTAGTTATTATATCCATGTGCCTATACCATGCATGTTTGAAGCTCCCCATTGTCTTTGCCCTACCACCTTTTCTGGCACACTGCTCCAAACATCCACTACTCTTACGGTGAAGAAATTTTTCCTCACATCTCTCTAAAACTCCCCCTCAAGCTTCATAGCATACTGCCATGTTTGGATACTCCTCCACCTGTGAAAGAGACTTTCCTCCTGCCTATTCTTGAGCTCTGGGAGGTACATATAGGTCTCATTCATGTTCCCTCTTGCTCTTCCTCCTTCAAGGAGTACCTGCTGAGCTCCGACAGCCTCTCCTCATATGGTTTCTTGCATAACCCCCACACCAGTTTGGTAGCCCCCTCTGGGCTGCTTCCACCCTGTCAATGTCCTTGTGTTGAATGGTCAAAAATATGTCAGTTTATATGAGAGGCCATGGACTAATGGACATGGAGTCCAAACTAGCCTTTCACCTACATGGTGGTCCCTCCATGACATGTTTAAGGCATATTGCTGATGCAGTGTGAAAAGTCTGCACTGTGATCAACTATGCAGTATCTGTCTTGTGTATGAACATAGGGCTTCAGTTTCCAGTACTGTCAATCTGGCACATTTCAGGAGCAGAAAATATGTCCCATGGAAAAAAACTATTATTTTAAAAAGGTGCAACAATCACGTTTCAACAGAGAACTGCCTTTTAAACCCTAACTACTGTATAGTGGTGCTACCACTTGGAGGTAACAAGCTCATGAAGCCCTTTGGGCTCACAGCTTTCTGATCTCGTCATCCCTCCAGCGGTAATATTTCCTTGTATATGACACTTTGCTATCAGATATTCTCTCTCTCTCTCTCTCTCTCTCTCTCTCTATGTATATATATATGGTTAGATTTGATTATAGACTGTTAATTGTGATGTTTGAGTAATTATTTACAAATTACTCAAAAGTGCTTTCTGTCTTTCTAATCCTAGAAAGCAATTATTAAAGAAAATCTTCTACTGTGTTACCTTATTAATTTTTTTTTTTTTGCAAAAAGCAAGACAGAACAAAATATCCTAGGGATAATGCTATAGGGTATAGTGATGCTACATGATTGCTGATAGAACTTGCAGCCCTGAAGGTTGACAAGGTTATGGAACTTGATGGGATTCACCCCAGGGTACTTAAAGAGCTTCCAGAAATTCTGGCTGCACCACTGACAGCCTTCTTCAACAACTCACTAGAAACAAGTAGTTCCAAAGGACTGGAAGGATCAATGTTGTCCCTCTGCATACATTAAGAGAGGCAGCAAGGAGGAGGCTGGCAGCTACAGGCCAGTCAGTCTCACTTCACTGGTGGAAACAATACTGAGAGAAAGGAAGACAGAGCATCTTAAATCCAGTGGACTGCAAGACCATACACAACATGGCTTCATGGGGATAGGGGCATGCCAAACAAATCTAATAGATTTCTTTCACTGGGGATCAGGGAAATTGATCATGGGAGAGCAGTGGAGATGGCCTGTTTAGACTTTAGCAAGGCCTTGGAAATAATGCCACATAGAAGGCTGGAAGTTGACCAACCAAGGGGTATGCCATTGTGATATATTAATGCAATGAAGCTGGGGTGGGGGGGTCAAGAGTGATGTGAAGAAATATTTCTTCACTGAAAGGTTAGTGGATACCTGGAAAAGATTCCCTGTGGATGAGGCAGAAGCAAGAACAATGGGAGGCTTCAACCATGCATGGGATAGATATGGGTGCATATTAGATAGGATGCATGGAGGTGGAAGGATTGATGAGGACCAAATAGGGTCTGCAGAGACAGAACATGAAGGGCAGACTAGGTGGGCTAAGCTGCCCTTTTCTGCCATAAAATTCTATATTTATATGTTTCTACACATTAGAACACATTAACAATTTCAAAAAGCCCATTAACATGTTACTAAAGTTAATATGACTCTATAATTGGACACACAATGGGGTTATCATATCTGATGACCCTAAGGTAACAAGATAGTGTGGAAAGGCAGTGGGTAGGGCTAGTGGGATGCTAGGGTGAATAGGGAGGGGTTACCTCAAGCAGGAAGAGGAGGTGGTGTTGCCACTACATCACTTGCTCATGAGAGCCCACCTGGAGCACAGTGTCCAACTTTGGAGACCACACTTCAGAAAGGCCATAGACAGGGTGGAGGTGATCTAGAAGAGGGCAACTAAAAGGGTACAAAGTTTGCATGAGAAGCCCTATGGGGAGAGTCTGAGGGATCTCAACATGTGCACTTTGGAAGAGGGGAGTGGGAGAGAGCTGACATGATATAGACTTGTAGGTTCCTCACAGTGGTGAACAGGGTGCAGAGTGGGAGTTGCTTTCAAATAAGAAAGAACTCCAAGACCAGGGGGCATGTGAGTAAGTTGGGGGGGGGGTCAAGAGAGATGTAAGGAAATATTTAATCAGTGAAAGCATGGTAGACACCTACAGCAGACTGCCAGAGGATGTGGTGGAAGTTAAAACAGCGTGGGGCATATACATGCATGGTGTAGACGTAGAGATATATTAGAAAAGAGGCAGGGAGACAGGAAGGTCACAGGAGACCTGAAAGGGTCTGATAGGGCAGATATCAGACCCCATCCTGGGACCATCTGGACAGACTGGGTGGGTCAAATGGTCCTTTTCTGCAGACAAATGTATATTTCTATATGGTGCTGGTAATAGAGCAGTGTTTACAGTACACAGCACTAAACCATTCCCTTTTTCATAAAACCAATATTCTAATGATACTGGTATAGCATGTCATTGATCTGAACACTTACAACATCTCATCATAGATGACAAAGGCAAGATATCAAAATAATTTGGCTAAAACAGAACTTTACAGAGAGTTCATTGACTGTTGATAAATGGGCATATTTTATTCATAACTCAGATGATGCTCACTTTCTTATGAAGCATCTTTTGTGTGAATGCTTTCAAAATCTACAGGCAGAATAAAATACTAAGCAATTAAGGTAAGGAGCATCGGAAGCGAAATCATTTTAACGGAATACAAAAGGCAAAGACGTAAACTGCATACATAGCCCAATGGGCTCTGTTCTTGAGGGGGTTTATTCTGTTCATAAACAGGACATATGTTATGCTCATACCTGGGTTGTACGCTTAGTTTTCTGTTCATGAGTAAGGGACACTAATCTAATAGTTATTGATCAGAAATAAAAACTTGTGTTATAGGATAATTTATGCAATTAAAATGTGGGTTGTACAATAGCAATAAATAAGGGAAGTAGTTATATACCATGTTATGTTCATAACACCCCTGTAGATAATGATAGTCTTTGTGCTGATTCCTGATCTGATTTAGTATAAATATTTTTGTCCCTGTCATATGTGAATACCAACAGGACATCCTGAACCGGATTTTAGTTTCTGTTTTCAGATTGCTTTGGAAGTACCCAAAGCAAATTCTGCTCATAAAATGTGATGGCAGTGATTACAGTATAATTAAGTGTATACTTTTTATTCAAAATAAAACCATTTTTATATTTTCCCCCATTTTTAAAACACTAGTTGGACACTAATGATGATTGTGAACAGTAAGAATGTTTTTTCCCTATATTTTGATACTTTTGGATTGTGTTGAAGGACAATGTTATGATTATAATTCAACACTTCTAACGTATTCTTTTCCTTAAAACAAAACATATAATGATGCAAAAATTAAAAATATACATACATCTTAAGGAGAATGTTCTTCAGTAGCCATGGAATGTTTACATTCAAATGTGTAATTTTATTTTCAGATTTTTTTATGTAAAGCTGTGGTGCTACTTTTCCCATTTTGGAAGCTGATTTTCAGGCTTTATTGTGAGAAAAAGCTAAAGATTCCCAAAATTCTGCATTAATTTTTTTATTTATTTTATTGATGATAGTTATTTGCTGTACAATACAAAGTCATACTCTGTTTCTAGGAAACAATGACATTATAGAAACTGTTCATGGCATAACATCAACATTGGCAGGCATTTTCTAGTACCAAATAGTGCTTCAGTTGTGTTGTTCCTTTATCACAGAGAATACATAGATACTTTCAGCAGATAAGGGCTGCCAGGCCATTCCAGTCTGCCTGTTTATACTACTTGATGAAGTGGCCAGTGACCCTATCTGGTCCCTGACTTAACTTGTTCTTCCCATCTCTAATATTTCTTTATTCCTGTCCCATGCATGTTTGAAGCCTACCTCTGTATGGGCGGCCACCTCTTCCTGTGGCAGGCTATTCCATGCATCCACTACCCTCTCTGTAAAAAATAACTTCCTGACAATTCCCCTTATGCAGCCACCCATCAGTCTCATATCATGCCCTATTGTTCTGGCATTACTTTTAAACTGGGCTATGTTGTCTCCTTCCACCTTGTTCATGCACTTGAGGTATATGAATGTCTCTATCATATCACCTCTCTCCCTCCTTTGCACCAGCATGTACAAATTGAGGTCTCTGATTCTTTCCTCATAAGGCTTGTGATGTAGACCCTTAACCAGTTTGGTCACCCACCTCTGCACCATCTCTATTTTGTCAATGTCCTTATGAAGGTGTGGCCTCCAGAACTGGACACAGTACTCAAGATGAGGCCTCACCAGGGTCCTGTACAGTGGAACTATCACCTCCCTCCTTTGGCTTATGATTCCCCTTCAGATACACCACAATGTCTCCTTCCCCAGCAGTAAAGAGGCAGTGAACTTTAACTTCACTGTGAAGTTGCCACGTAGTGCCCAAAATCTGTATCCATGGAGTTTTGCAAAGTTTCCCTTGCCCTCAGCAACTTCAGCTTCAATGAAAATCATGAAGTTTTCACTGTGAAGTGCAAAATTCCTGCAAATTGCAGAATTTGTGGGCAAATTTCATAATTCACTAGTGACTTCTGCCCTTCGTGGGTTAATTCCCAAAGCTAATTTCATCAGCTTTGCATATCTCTACTCGGTGGAAAAATGATTTGACCAAAATCCACTTATTTTGTACTTCCCCAGTATTGCCTGAGAATGGGACCACAGAAGTCCAACTCTGACCTAAGCTGAATTCCATCTTCGATAAAAGATTGAGTCTGATTGAACATGAACTGTGGTACAACTTGTTCAAACGTAAATGAGTTATGCCTAATGTGGACATTACACACACACACACACACACACACACACACACACACACACACACACAATCTGCATTAAGAGTTTGATGTCCTGACTCAAAACATAAGATGCATGGGCAGCCATACACGATAAGCCTGTGCCTGCATAGAAAGATTTCTATGGCAACCAGGAACCTCAAGACTCAAGAGGGCCACTGGGTGTCATAAAAAGCTCAAGATGAAGACACAGGCTTGTCTATGTATGGATGCCCATAATTATCTTTTATAGTGTATGGGCATCCATGCCCATTTCATGCACTCTGCTTCCTTTCAATGAACTGAAGGTTGGAGGAAGGCACTTGAGAGTTGGTGGTGGGCTCAGATTACAGATTTAGTGTGCTGCAACTTTTTCTGTAAGTTCAAGTTTAAAGAAAAATGTTTCCAGCTCAATTGAATAGAGAAAAGCAGCTCTGTGGCAGTTGTTGTGTTGCAGTAGTGACATTACCACTGCGGCACAACAACATAATGATGTCACTACTGCAGTACAACAAGCATATAACGTACGGAAGAGGATTATTACCTGCAGAAACCACACAGTTTATAATGTTGTTATGGAATCCTTGTGGCAACAAGAGATTGTTAACCGCTCTTGACTATGTCACAAAGATACCATAACAACAGGAGTGGCTCTGCGCATGCATGAATTTGAATGAGTGGTACACAATGAATGGCTGCAGTGCTGAGAGTTGGCCCTAAGGCAGAGAGGCGCTATG
This sequence comes from Neoceratodus forsteri, assembly GCA_016271365.2. Taxonomy (NCBI): domain Eukaryota; kingdom Metazoa; phylum Chordata; order Ceratodontiformes; family Ceratodontidae; genus Neoceratodus; species Neoceratodus forsteri. The sequence continues at coordinate 1,558,331,051 of CM057449.1, read as the reverse complement.
GGGAAATGATAAAAAGTGAGGACTGCCTTCTTTTAAGCTGGTGCTCACTTGAGTTTTTGCCCATACACTATAAAAGCTAACATGTGGGTTTTGATCAGTAACCACTCTGAAATCACTTCTGGAGGTTACCATGACAACTGAAACCCCTCAAGGTTTACAAAGTTGTCATGGTAACCTCTCTAAGGGATTACAGTGAGGCTACTGATCAAAACCCATACATTATCCTCTATATTCCAGGCATCAAATTCCGTGCATAACAGGTTTCCACCATACTATATAATTTATCTTTAAGTATGAGCTGGCAGGATCATAACTCATGAGTGGCAGAGCACAAGTGAGTTATGAAAGTCCTGTACCCTCCCAAGTGATGATAAACTGCATATTTTAAGTCATACCATTGCACATTTAATTTATACATTATAGATCGAGGGAACACACCTGACCAATCAGAGTGCTCCTTTTCTACATGAGACACTTTTATTCTGTGAAGAGTGTCTCACTTAATTCTTTAGGGTATCAGAACTGCTTAACTTTAGTTCATGGTTCTGACACACTCAGAATGCGCTTGAGACCACGCTTAAGAGTGGTCTTCATGGCCGTATTAATGTACAACATCAGTTTACTAGTATGCCTTTTAAATCTGCTGTTTGTTTGAAGATTTGGCAGTTTCTCTATGATCATGACAGGTTGTGTTTATACTGCACTAGGTAATCTTGATGTCATCAACATTGTGAAAACTGTTCTCTGATTGGTTCAGTATTCCCTATGGATGATACTAGCCTTCTAGCTTTCCACTGTGACAACAATAACAGCAATATATTTCTGATATCTTGTTATCACTGTTGTCATTAGCAAAGATATCTTGTCATTTTTACTCTCCACTCCTGTTGTATGTAGTTATATAGAATAATTTATTTATTTGTTTATTTGAGTTTGGCAACTTGGTAAGTCCACTGAGACAATTACAGTCCCTTTTTCGGGGTCAACCCGGGGTTGAGAATCAACCACGAAGATACAAGTACAACAAGCAATGCAGTTCTCATGTTACAAATTTGGTAGTAGGCAGAGTATATGTGAAAACAAAATATTTCAAGTATTCAAACAATTGACTACAAACTTTCTCTTGATGGGCGATGTATGAAGTCAATGGCTTGATGCAAGCCTAAGTAGAGGAGAAAACTATATACAGGGCAGTTCAAGGACAAAAACTTCATAGTAAACATACAAGTAATATACATGGGAATGGCTAGGATCAGAGATTTTACATGTATTGCACTCATACTATGCTAGGTGGAGCAATAGTGGAGTGGGAGAAGAATAGCCAGGAGGAGGCAGGTTTGGTAGAGAAGTTTCTGGGTAGGTACCCTTCAGCGAAAACAAGAGCAGGTAGCAGAGGTAGACAGAAAGGCAGACAGATGGGACTGCAATTGTGAGAGGGAGAAGCAGGAGAGAATGGAGGGAGGGAGTTCCAGTCAGTTACAGCAGCATATGAAAAGGAGCATCTGGATATAGCAAGATGTATATTTGGAACGAGGAGGAGGAGGAGACAGGCAGAGCGAAGTGTGCGTGGTGCTTGTCTAAGGCGTATAAGTTCTCTGAGGCAAGGAGGGGTTAATTTGTGGACAAGCTTGAACATGAGGCTTGAGGTGGAATACCTCAGTTTTGCTTCGAGGGAGGACCACCCCAGAGAGGTGAGAACATCACAATGGTGAGAGCAGGCAGGGGCCTCCAAGGCAAAATGACCAACCCTGTGGTATGCCTGAGAGAGGAGGGACAGGAAGGGGGAATTAGTGAAGAGGAGGAGGGATGCAGCATAGGATAGGAGGGGAAGGGGGAGGAGGGATGCAGAGGCTACTTTTTGGCAAGAGGCAAGTGTGAGGTGCTGGTGAATGTGATAGAGGAGTCCGAGTTTCTGACTGAGATTTTTGATAGTGATAGAGACATGGGAGTTGAATGAGAGGGCAGGGTCCAAGGTAAAACCCAGGTATTTGAAGGAGTGTACTACCTCTAATGAGTTTCCCTTGATAGTGGAAAAGCTAAGGGTAGGCAGAGTGGGCTTTTGTGCAGGCCAATGAGTGAAGACCATGCATTTTTTTTTTTTGAGTTGAGAATGAGATGATTACACTGGAACCAGGCTTCCAGGCAGGGATGTATGAGGCAAGGTCCCGATTGATTTGGTCTATACATGGAGAGGAGTGATAAATGATGGCATCATCTGCGTATAGATGAACTGTGGCACCCCCGCAGAAGTTGGGGAGATCATTGATAAAGATCAAGAATAATATAGGGCCCAGAATGGAGCCTTGCAGGACACCATGGGAAACTGTTTTTTGTTCAGACTGGGAGCCTTCCCACTTAAATTTCTGGGATCGATCAGACAGATAGCTCTTGATCCAGCACAGTGCATTGTGGTGCAGGCCAAGAAGATGTAGCTGGTGTAGCAGAAGCCCATGATTCACAAGATCAAATGCTTTTGTGAGATCCACGAATATGGCTCCAGTGGCCTGGCCCTTATCCTTTGTGTGGAAGATGTCGGATGTTACTTTTATGAGTGTAGTGAGAGTACTGTGATTCTTTCAAAAAACACATGTTGGCAGAGTGATAGCAGATTGTGAGAGTTGAGATTGTCTTGGAGATGATTATAAACTATACGATCTTGGATTTTTGCCAGGTGGGAGAGTAGAGATATAGGACAATAGTTTTCCATGATGGAGTTTGGTCCCCCTTTGTGGACCAGGACTACTACTGCCACCCTCCACTTATCAGGTACAAGGTTAGAGAGAAAGGACCGGTTAAACAAGTCATGGATTGGGCGAGCTAGGGCAGGGGCACCTAGCTTAAGATATTTTGGTTCCAGCGAGTCGTATCTGGGAGAACCCTCTGGTTTCAAGTTAGATAGAAGTTGCCGCACCTCTTTCAGTGTGGTTAGCTTCAAATGGCATTCAGGATGACCTCCTAGGTTGGGCGGGAGAGACGTATGAAGAGAGGGAGAGTTGTGGAAGACCGAGGTATATTTTGGAGGTCAGTGAAGAAATTGTTGAATCCAGTGACTATGGAGAGTGGGTCGTCAAGGGTGGAGCCATTAACAGAAATAGAGCTTGGATTTTCTACAATCTTACCTTTTACTAGAGAATTAACTTGCCTCCAGAATTCCCTGGGGTTACTAAGATGCTCAGTTTGGAGAGATTTGAGATGGTATCTCTTAGCTTTTTTCACAGAGTTTTTACATTTATTCCTGAGCTGTCTGTAAATAAGCCAGTCAGAGGGAATTCCACTCTGTTTATATGTTCGCCATGCTTTGTCACGGAGAGCTATAAGAGATCTGATATCACCGGAGAGCCACAGAGCTTTAACACCCTTGGATCTGCATTTTTTTCTGAGGGGCATATTGGTTAATTATTTTGGTGAGAGTGGAGTTTAGGAAGTCCAGGGCTAGATTTATGTCAGGAAGTGTAATAATGAGGCCCCAATCTGTAGTATTAATGAAGGACAGGAACCTGTTGACATCAAACCTAGTCATATCCCTGACCAGGGAAATTTTGGGAGGAGGGTTGGTATAGTTGTTTCTCCACACACAGAAGGTGGGAGAGTGATTGCTTATGCAATCTGATAGCGTACCAGCAGTTTTGATTTTAAGTGGGCAGTTGGTGACCATCCAGTCAAGCAGGGTATGGTTGCCAGATTTAGGGTTGACTCGTGCATGATCATGGATTAACTGGGTCAGGTTACCATCAGCAAGTGAAGCACGGACATTACCAATATTGGGGTGAAGCCAGTCAATGTTGAAGTCCCCACATAGGATGAGGTCATGCTTTGGAAGGCTGCCTAAGGATGCAAGAAGAGGAGGCAGGCCAGCAGTGGCAAGGCTGGGGGGCATGCAAATACACCCTATGATGAGTTTTTAATGTTTCCAAGCATAAGGGTGAAGTAGAGGGCCTCAACAAGAGGAGGTGAGGAGACTGGAGTGGGGAGGACAGTGACATTGAGGCCTGTACTGTAGTAGGTCAATACCCCTCCACCCCTTTTGCCTATCCTATCATGTCTAAACAGGCCATAGTCTGGAAGGGACACCTCATGCTGTTTGATGGCTAGTTTTAGTCAAGATTTGGATATGCATAGGATGTCCGGAGACATTTGTATGGTCCAGGCTTCCAATTCAGCCATTTTGGGGCATATGCTGTGAGTGTTCATGTGGACGATTCTTAGACCTTTCAAAGGAGGTATAGTCACTGCAGACTGAGTCAGGGGAGAATGAAGGGCAGGTCCAGGGTTGGTTTCGATATCCCCAGCCTGGAGCAGTAGGAGGAGAGTAGAGACATTTACCCAGGGCAAGGTGCAGGAAGAAAAATATTCCAAGGGCAGAAGTAGCCTTGGGAGCAAGGAGTTGTTTATGCAGCCAGTACCCAAGCAAAGCTGCGTCTTGTTTAGGCAGACGGGATGTAGAGAAGCATTGTCGGGGATTCTGGTTCAACGTGAACTTTCACCCATAGGGTGATGAAGGGCCCCAATGTAATGATGGATATGTGTTCTCCTGTGTTGGCTGTTTGAAATTATACATTCCACTGCACAATTCCCATGGAATTTCCATTCTGATTCTTAAATGTTTTGAAAAATTCCATGAAATTCCATCAGTAAGTATACTGTGTGATTTTAGTGCCTGTTAATTCAGACTGCAGAAATTTTTTACGAAAGTTAATATAAGCTGTAGATTTTTTCCACTGTTTTTTCTCATATATAGAATAGATGTCAATGTGAACTACTGACATTTGCCATTTTCTTTGGGAAAAGAGTGGAATGCTTCAGATTCTTCAAAAATCATGAGATTCCACAATATTTCCACAAAAGCAGAACAAACTAATTTCATCCAGCTCTACTCCTGTCACTAAAACATGAATATGTGTATAAAACCAAAATAGAAAAAAGGAAACTTGAAAAACGTACCACTGGAAAAAAAAGAAGCATTACACTTCCCAGTCCCAATCTCTTTGTATGCCATCCACTACTTACAGCTGGAGTTCAGCTATTTCATGTTTTTCCTGGTTGACATATGCAAAATGGGAGATGTGCATTTGAATATGGATAGTAAATCACCAGGCTGGCCTTGGAACATTAGTTACCCAACAGCAGCATAGGATGCTACAGCACACCTCAGAGACTTAACAGTTAATAAACTCCAATGTTATTAGTTTGTAAAGTGGCTGCGATAGACATTAGTGGTTAAAAAATGTTTTACATCCTGCATGGTAGGGAAGAGGCCTCATTTAGATTTGGGGTGGTGTAAATTTCTAATTAACCTGCGCCTCCAACAGCAGGTGGTAGAATGAACCAACTGCTTCAATTACTGCTTTTGCACATGACTTCCATGTGTTGCTAAGATTATCTGAGGAACCTGATTACATCCCTTTAGACTTTATTGTTGGCACGTTGATTAAGCTGTTATGTGCCCCCACCCCCAAAGATCAGAGACATACAGAGCAGTTTGGAAAGAAGCAAAAGCACTGTGCTTAGAGATCAGTGAGATAGTGTGTATCATGGCAGTGCAGCTTATCTGCACATATACAGCTCCCTGGTGGATCCTCATGATAAACATTAATGGAACAATTAGCTGCAACTGACAGTGTATCCGGACACAATAGCAGTGGCCAGCAGTACAGAGCCAAGAGTTATTGTGTCCAAACCACTACAAGCCTTTACCAAGCCACTCTCCCTATTCAGCTGCTGTCATAAAACCCTCCCAGTGTTATGTTTGCATAGCTGGCTTCACAGATATGGCACTACAGCACAAAAGCAGAAGCGGCAGCACTCGTCTTTGTTTAGCTGAAATTACAAGTCATTTAATTAGTATGTCATCTTTATAGTGCTGTCACCCAGCAGAGGGTAAGGAAGGCTCACTGTAATGGATGGAAGGGTTTGATGGCCTAAAAGGCACCATCTCAGATGGCTGTCAATCGGGAACAGTTTATATGGGTTGTGGCAGAGACTGGGAGTTTAAAAAGATATACAGAAAAAGGTCTGACTGAATAACAACTTTCCTCTTTTGGTTTCCCTGCAGCCTCTCCACAGCTTTAGTTGTGCACTTTGAAATATTGGAACGCTTATAAATAGCAATTTGGTTAAGATTATACAGCCTTTATTGTTAGCTGATCCATCTATCTATGTAGCTGTTTGTCTGTCTCTATCTAGCTACAACAGTGTCAGTGTCAGTGGCTCAGTAGGTAGCACACTCACTTCTGGGGCTGTGGGTTCAGTTCCCACATCTGGCACTTGGGTTAATATCCCAATACTGACACTGTAGTGCAGCATGGGGGAGGTGCTGCACTTCTGAGGTGCCATCTTTTAGATGAGATGTTAAACCGAGGTTACATCTGCTTGCATTGGTGGTAGTTCAGGTGGATGCTAAAGATCCCACGACACTTATCGAAAAAGCGTTGGGGAATTTCCCAGGTGTCTTGGCCAAATTTCTCCCATTCACTAAAAACACCACCAACAGCTTAATCTGATTCAATTTCAGTTGCTTACCATCTGTATCTCCCCTCCCCCCGGTTGCCCCTGAAAAAGGGACTTCTAGGCCCAGTGGTTTTACCAGGTCAACAAAATTCAACAAATAAATAACCAGGATAGGAGGTAAAATGGCAAGACAAGACAGAGTGATATGTTGGCTAATGACAACACTAACAGCAATATATCAATAGCATGTTGCTGTAAGAGCTGTCATAATTAAAACCTTAAAGGTCAGTATTATCAACAGTGGTAACCAATCAGAAAGCAGCTTTCAAAAGGCTAATGACATAACGATTGCTAGTGTAGCACAGAAGCCAGCAATGAAAATCAAAGAGAAAGATAAAGAGCTGCAGACCCTGCATTGAAACCTAAAAAAACAAGCATTTGTCAATGCTGAATGTTTGCTTGCTCGCATTGGCATTGGTAGTGTAGGAGTTACAGAGCTGCATAATAGAAATGGCAGTGAAGTATTGAACTGAAGCCAACCCCACCACCACCCTGCAGGTACTGACAGGCATTGGGGTGTGTCTTTGGGTTGTCAGGCATAACGGCCATGCCATTTCACCACACCCTACCCTGCAGACACCGACAAGTGTCACAGTGTGCCTTGGGGTCTTTGGCCCTTATGTTCACCCCATTCCATCAGGAAATATGGTGAGATGGGTGCAGTATAGGACAATGGGGTGAACTTTGGGGCTGAAGAGTCCAAGGCATACCTCGATGCTTCTCAGTGGCTGCAGGGTGTGGATGGGGGTGGAATGGTATGAGCATTACAGGTGACAATCCCAACTCACACCCCCTGATGCCTGTTAGTCTCTACAGGGTGGGGCGTTATGGTTGGAAACCCTAACGCCTCAAGCGTTCGTTGGTATTTTCATTCCGAATTTTCAACATGGGTTTTTTGTGATCCCCACCTTATGAACAGTGGCAATATCAGTTTGTTAGCCAAGAGCTGATTTTGCACAGTGAGTACACCATTTGGCACCACAGGTGCGAAAACACATTTCAAATAGGATGTGAAAAATGACAGCTGTACTGTTCATGGGGAGGTGTAAAATATGACAATGTTGAAAATCTGCAGTGAAAATATTAAAAAAACTGCTGATCACAAGCATGCGTAGAAACTGTGCAACGCACACCCATAATGTAATTAGTTTGGGAATTTTTTACAGCAGATTGTCAACACAGGCATTTTGGGACCTCCGCTCATGAACAGTGTCACTGTGATTTTCTTAATCTGTCCCGGACAGTGATTTCCCACAGTGACCATGCATTTCTGCACTGGAAGTGTGAAAACACATTTCGGCCATGGTATGAAAAATGACAGCTGCACTGTTCATAAGGAAGTGTGGAAAAATGCCAGTGGTGAAAATCTGGACTGAAAATATTACAAATTCATGAACTTACGAGGGTGACGGGAAAATGCACAATGCTCACTCGTAACACAGTCATTTTATGGACTTTTGTCACCAAATTTTTACCATAGCCATTTTAAGACCTCTGCTCATGAACAGTGTCACTGTGATTTTCTTAATCTGTCCCAAACATTGATTTCGCACACCGATTGCACCATTGTGCGCTACATGCATGGAAACACATTTTGGGTGAGGTGTGAAAAATGACAGCTGTACTGCTCATAAGGAGGTGTGGTAAAATGGCAATATTGAAAATCTGGAGTGAAAATATTAAAAATTCTTGAACTTACGAGCAACCGTAGGAATTGCGCAATGCACACTCGTAAAACAGTCATTTTTGGGAATTTTTTCACCAAATTTTCAACATAGGGTTTTTGGGGGCATACCTCATGAACTGTGACACTGCTGTTTCATAAATCAGTCCTGAAAGGTGGTTCCATGCAGTGACCGCAAAATCACCTTTTGGGACTGAATAACAAAATGACAGTGCCAGAATACATGAGGGGGGGTCCCAAGAACCCCATGTTGAAAATTTGGTGAAAAAATTCCAAACAATGTCTATGAGATATGAGATATGAGTAATGAGATATGCATCAAAGTTGAAAATCCCCTGTTTATTACATTGTACAGCTTACTGGCATTTCTTCAGTTCATGGTCGGCTTTGAAGAGTGCAGACGTGCTCCCGGTCCACCGAAGATCATCACGCCGGCCTCCGGAGGTAAGTATGGGTGGTGGGGTGTGGGGAGGAAGGGTGCGCAGAGGGTGGGCGTGGGTGGGGGTCAAGACAGTCAGCAGGGACCGCTTTTTTCTTACAGGGCATGTTTTTTAAAGACAACATGGGACATTTGCCACGCTAGGGGCTAGCTCCCAGCATGGCAGCTGGGAAGGCTGTTTGGGCAGTGGAGGCGATGGGGATTGGGCACCCCCATCAGCCATATGGACTATTGCCATGCTGGGGTGGGCTCCCAGCATGGCACCTGGAAGTCTGTTGGTTGGGGGATAGTGGAGCTGATGGGGATTGGGCGCCCCCATCGGCCTTATGGGATTGTTGCCACGCTGGGGTGGGCTCCCAGCTTGGCACCTGGAACTCTGTTCGGGGAAAGTGGAGCCGATGGGGGATTGGGCACCCCCATTGGCCATACAGTGTGTTTGGGGGGGAGCACATGAACATGCTGGGGTGGACTCCCACTGTGCTACTTGTTACGGGGGATGGAGCTGTCTATGACAGCTGATTCAGTGCAGTGCCGGCATGTAGGCACTTTGCATACTGCCGATGCGGCACTATGCAAATTGCCTACATGTTACCACAGCTGATTGCAGCAGTTTTTTGCCTTCAACTGTATGCCACTGCATCTAAAGGGCTATCATAGACAGCTCTGACATTCATTGGCAAGGTGTGGCTGCACCTGCAAAAGGCAGCAGGGCATTGGAAGTGGGGGAGGCACACCTACGAATTCTCATATGGTGGCACTATGTTTCTTGCACATGCGTGCAAGCAAACATAAAAATCATCTTTGGGCATGGCTCAGATTATGTTTCATGTATCTTCTGTAGTTCTCAGTTCCCTGTTCTTTATTACTGAGGACATTTACATGAAAACAGGATTTGTATATCTTAGACAATGTCAGCTTTTGCTGCTTATTCTCTATTAGAAGTACTTTGTTGTGATGTCACAATCAGTTGCTTATAACTGTGATGTCACAAATAGTGTACTATGACCTCTGGTAAGTAATAAGCAACAAAAGTAGATACAGCTTTAAGAAACAGAAATCCAGTCCTATGAAAACAGTCCTAATATTGAAGAATAAGAGAAGAAGAAACACAGAACTAATGTAAAGTATGATCTGAAATATGTCTAAATATTGAATTTTTTAAAGTTTTTCCAGATGTGTCAGCTGCTCTTTAAATATTCAAACAAACAGTAGATTTAAAAATGATGACTAGCAACCTAATGTTTTATAAATCAACTGTGCAATGGCTGAATCAAAATACGCAGTTTAAGATTACTTGGGGGGGCTGCAATCATTAGGTAGAAATGTATTCTCTTCATGCTCAGTACAAGATTCAGTTATTTTTATCTCTCTAAACATTAATTTGGTGATTTTTTGATCGTGCATAACATTATTTTGATTAGGATATACTAGACCATTACCAAAAGCATTATTGGAGAGGTTGGCTATGGACAACCCCAAAAAAGCAATGCTGGTTGGGAGAGGGCAGAAAGGACAGGTTGCTGTGGGCCTGAGTGGAGAAGGGAAGATGGTAAGTCCTTCAGGAAAGAGTGGAGAATGGAACATCACACTGCACAGTGTAATAAGGGTCATGCAAGGCTTGACATACAAGTAGCTGCTGTAGAACAAAAAGTGGATAGTTGCCACTCAAGACTGCAAACCTGTAAAACACAGTCTCCAGCAGCCTTTACTACTGCTCAAGGAAGCCACTCAGTCTGCTTTTCATGCTGCCAATACTTCAGCAACCAAAGAAAACAAACCTCTAAAACAATGACTAGAAACTGGAAAATGTTACCAGGGCTGCAAACCTTAGAACTGTGGGTATGGCAGAGCACCTGGAGATATATGGAGGTAGTTTCTTTTACTGGCCCCTGGCTACAGCAGCTCCTGCAGCTCAACCACACACTAAGGATCCAGTGTGTGTACTGCATCACACGATGCAAAAAGGTGGGAGGACAGTATTCCATGGATTATGCTAATTGTGCTTGCTGGTAGTAATGAGTGGGACCTGATCTTGGATGCAGCTAAAAAATTGGGACCTGTCACTCAATAGGGCAGTAGTAAATGTTCACCTTTTTTCCAATCTCAGTTTTGTTGTGAGAGACAGGAGGAAAGCATTTGACACATTGAGGCTGGAACTTCATTCTCTTGCAGTATCCCATGAACACCAATACCCATCCCATCTCAAAATCATATGCCGGGCAAAATGAATTTTTTAATGACCCACAAGAAGTGGGTACGGTAGTACAAATGAATGAAAAGAGACTTTGGTGCAGAGAGTCATAGACAACTGTTGGAGTCAGAGGCTGAACAGTGGCGTGGTTATGTACTTCTATCTCCTTTTTCAATCTAACTGGTTAAAATAGGGGAATAGGGGATGACTGCGGTGGGAGGCTTACTGTAGGGGTGCTGTATGTACCCATGAAGTATATTCTCTACCTCTTTACATATTCTGTGTAATATGTAATATTACATGTTTTGAGCTGAGGCCACTGCCTCCTAAGATGGTGCCCACTACTATGCAGCCTCTCGCCTCCCTCTCCCCCTCACTGGTTCAGGACTCCAGCTGTCTGGGAGTCCACAGTTTAATACAACATTTGATAGATGGGCTCTTGTACACCTGTCTTTGCATTGCTATCTGACTTATAGTTTGGAGAATTACACTCTGCAAGGTGTGGTACATTGAATTTGTGACCCTGAGGTAGTAAGACTGGCAGTTTCCATCATAGTAGTGAGGTAAATCCTTCCACGGGTATAACTCCTACCCTCATCATGGAGGGGAATAGGGCTCTCGCTGAGTGCACATGACTAAGACACCACTAAAGCAGTGCTTCCGGGGTCACAGCTTTTTCCCATACCTGCAGGTACCTTGCTTAATTTTTAAGAAAAAAATATTTAAGATAAACAGTGCACTGTTACTACGTGTGTGATTATGACTTATTGTTAATATTTTTTCCTTGCCTTCTTCATATAAGCTTGATAAACTTTGACTGCACATTCTAATCTCTGCAGTGAGTCCACTTTAGCTTTAAATGCCCTAAAGTGGCAGTATATCCAGGATCTCATAGAGGAGGGAGTCAGAGTAACATAAAGAAACTTACTTTTTCTGCATACTGTACCTATTATGTGACCAGATAAAGCCACAGTGCTGACTGATAACATTATTTGTTTCAAGACTATGTATGAGGTCCACTCATGTTGTGATACTGAGGCTTGTGTTACTAATTATGTATTAGCACAGTTTAAAATTTACCACCCACAATGAGGTACAATCTTGACCGGCTCCATGATGTATCCTACTATAAGTTAGAGTTTGTGTATGTACTATGTATCTTGCATCCATTCAGTTATCTGTTTGCCAGAAGTGATCAATTCAAACTAATAAACATATTTTACAACAACAACAAAAAAATACTTGTGATGGGATAGGACTTTCATAGCTCATCTGTGAATTTGCCATTCATAAGTTGTGACCCTCTCCCCTTACACTTGAAAAAAGTGCAGATGTTTAGCCAAGCAATATTATAAGGCACAGTATGCCTGTTATTAGGGTTCCAAATACTGTTCTTTTTTAAACCCTGATTTTTTTACAGCTTAATATTGTAACATGGCCATCCCTGGACAGAGTAGCCTAAAACTCAGCATTCATATTCAGAGGCCTAAAGATGGTGATGACTGGTTCAGAAGTTTAAAAGTTTAAGAACATTGAAAATGTGTAAAAGTGATTTTTTAAAGACTTTTTTGCTCACTCATGGCTCACAAAAGGCTTACAGTTGAAATCTGAAGCACTCAGGTTTGTTACAGTCTAACCAAAGGAGGTGTCTTTCATAGGTGGGTATAGCAAAATATGGGTAATCTTTAAATCATTAAGAGAAGAAATCCCAGTGTCTCACATGCACAGAATGCTTTTCAATTTTCTGATCGTAAGTTGTTTTTCGTATCAACAGCAGTTTGCTTTTTTGTGACTCGAAAACTGTTGATAGGAGCCATTTTCATAACTCGTACTACTAAATTAAATGACTCATATCAACAGTTTCAACCTCCTTCCCACCTGACCCAGCTGTCCATTGAAATAACCGGTGGCAGTTGCCCAGGCACAGTGCCAGTATCCCCCTCCCACCCGACCCAGCTGACCATTGAATTGACTGGTAGTGGGTCCCAACCACTCCTCTGCTATCACCCCTCCAGCATGATCCAACTGTGTTTTGAGATGACTAGTGATGGTTTCCCAACCCCACGACTGAAATCCCCATCCCATTCCACCCAGCTGTGTATTGAAATGACCAGCAATAAGAGGCAACCCTGCTGATTGTATTCCCCCTGCCTCATGCCAAAATAAACAAAATTCTGGACCAAATTCACTGTTTTCACTTTCCAAGTATACCATTTATTTTTTCATAGCCATATAATCTTCCACTTTTATTCTGTTCCAATGTTTGTAGATCACCTAACGATTTCTTCATCAGGGAATGGCTGCAAATAATATACAGCAACTTAAAGAGCAGCTGATGCCTTCAGTAGAACTTTACCAAAACATAATATTTAGACACAGTCCAGCTTGTATTTCACATTAGTTCAGTATTCCACCTCCCTGTTATTTATTACTGAAGTCATCTGCATGATCACAGGATCTTTGCTCCTGAAGAGTTCGTCTATTCCTGTTGCTGTCTCCCTACCTGAGGTCATAATGCACTGCTTGTGACATCACAGTTACTCCAATGGCAACAGACTGTGACGTCACAAGAGAGGATTATGACTTGAAGTAGGGAGTAAGCTGTAGAGGCAGATGAACCCTGAGGGATAAAGATCATATATTCTTGCAAATGTTCTTAGTAATAAATACTGGGGAGGAGGAATCCTTAGAATTACATGGAATGGAAGCTGAAATGTACCTAAGTATTATGTTTTTAAAAGTTTTTTTAAGGTGTCAGCAGCTCTTTAATCAATTTCTTATTTATCACATTATCTTATAAACAGATATTAAAATTCTGATAAACTTATGATTCAGTTTAACAATTGAAATATGTCTACTAACCCAGCTGGCCATAGAAATGACTGTCAGTAGATTCACAACGTATCCTCCCCCCCGTCAGACCCAGCTGATCATTAAAATGACTGACAGTGGGTGCCCAATCCCATCACCAGTGTTGGGTAAGTTACTTTTTCTGTTACTTTCTATTTAGTTTAGAAACTTGATCCAGGAATTTCTGTGCGGTCACTACCAAGGATGGAGAAGTACTAGAAAAAACAATACACCCGACAGTTACAGTTACTTATTTCTTTTTATACAAAAACAATACAAATGTAATAAAATACTATGACAGATGACATTTATTTGAGAGTAATATGTTAGTTACTAGTTACTTTCAAATGAATGTCATCAGTTACAGTTACATATTACTTTTGTATAAAAAGACATACGTAATTGTAACTGTAAGGTGTATTACTTGTGCCAGTACTTCTCCATCCTTGCTGCTGACTGCACAGAACTTTCTGGAACAACTTCCCAAAAGTAATAGAAAGTAATAGAAAAAGTAACTTACCTAACACTGCCCATTACTGGTATCCTCCTATTGCCCAACCTAATTTGCAGTTGAAAGTCAACCAAGGAAGAGTGGGTGATGAGTGGGGTACTTCAGGGATCAGTGATAGGACCAGCCCTTTTTAATTACTTTATAAGTGACACTGCAGAGGAGCAGGAAAGCAAGGTCTGCCTCTTTGCAGATGGCACCAAAAATCTCCAACAGGGTGGACACTCCGGGGGTGGAAGGGATAAGCAGAGATCTGAGAAAACTTGACAAGTGGTCAATGGTATGACAGCTGGGTTTCAATGTGAAAAAGTGCAAAATAATGCACTTAGGGCACAGAAGACCAGGGGCAGAGTAAAATATGGGTGGAGTAGTATTGACGACCACCAAGCAGGAAAGAGACCTGGGGATAATCATATCAGATTACCTAATGGTGGCCAGGCAGTGTGACAAGGCAGTTGGGAGGGCTAATGAGATCCTGGGGTGCATAGGGAGGGGTATCACCAGCAGAAAAAAAAGGAGGTGGTATTGCCCCTGTATAGATTGCTGGTAACATCCTATCTTGAGTACTATGTCCAGTACTGGAGACCACATCTCTGGATGGACATTGACAGAGTGGAGGCAGTCCAGAGGAGGGCAATTAAAATGGTGCAGGATCTGCACCAAAAGCCCTATGATGAGAGACAAAAAGGACCTCACTATGTACAACCTGGAAGACAGAAGGGAGAGGTGGGATATAATAGAGACCTTTAAGTACCTCACTCGGGTAAATAAAGTACAGGAGGGAAGTATTTTTCAGAAACAAAGGTGCTCAAGAACAAGGGGAGATGCTATAAGGCTGGAGAGGGTAGATTCAAGAGAGATGTGAGAAAGTACTTCTTCACAGATGGAGTGGTGGATTCCAAGAACAACCTATGGTGATGGGTACCAAAACTGTGGTGGGGTGCAAGAATGTATGGGATAGGCATAACAGAATCCTAGTGGAAAAGAAAAGGAGGGAAGGAGGGAGAAAGAGACAGACATCAATTAGGATCTGCAGTGATAGTGTAGGTAGGGAAAAATGGGCAGACTGGGTGGTCCAAGGTGCCCAACCATGGCACCAGAATCTCCATCTCCTACCTGACCCTACTCTTTAATGAAATGACAGGTGTCCTGTACCCAACCCCACTGCTGGTTCCCATCTCTCTCTTGATGTATAATAATTTACACCTCTGGCAGGTGCCCAACCCACTGCCAGTAACCTCCTTTCAGATGTTCTATGTACTAAAAAAAATTCTCACCTCCCACACCAGTACCCACCTCCAGTCCCTTGTCATGGATCCTCTGTATCCCTCGACAAACTCCTCTACCTGCAATAAAAAAAAAAAACTACTGGATAAAAAACTAAGTCCAGTAATGCATGTTTTGCACATGCACCTGCATTTTTTTCTTTTGGTCATAACATGGCCATTTTTGGTCATCTTGACAACATATTTTTAAGGTGACCAAATCACCACCCCACCTCACAACCACATAAGTGGCACCTTGTAAATCTGATTCAAAATATTTTGAGTGGTCAATCCCCAAAACACGATTCAGGGCAGAATTACAAGGTGCCACTTATATGGATGTGAAGTTGAGTGGTGGCTTAGCGACCAGGAACATTTGGGTCCAAAATGAGCAGGTTATGGCAGAAAACAAAATGCTGAAAAAAGAAGTCCAGGCATGTGGGCAGTACATGCACTTCTGGATTTAGGTAATTTTCCAGATATTTTAGTCTTTTGCTTATTCAAGTTGGGCCGATTCCCACCCCACTTCGTGACCTTGTCAATCTGACTCAAAATGTGTTTAGGGGGGCTGACCCCCAAAATGCATTTTGTGTCACATTTACAAGGTGCCACTTATGTGATTGCCTTGTGTGATGGCAATGGGGGCACAACATTTTTATTCATTTAGTTTTTGGGAACTAGTAGTGCTGTGCAGAATGCAGAATTCTGCTGGCAGAATTAGCACGGAATGACCATTCCGCTGATGTAATTTCCACCTGACTTTTACAGGTTCTTCTGTGGAATTCTGCTTGCTGTGATCCACAAAATAATATTCTGTGGAATAGCACTTTTCTGCAGAAAATCAATCTGCAACCATTTCCACAGAAAATATTGTGATCTGTGGACTAAAATTCCATGGAACAGCATTTTTTCCATGGAAAATCATTCCACAACCATTTCAACAGAAAAATTTTAGATCTGCTGAATAAAATTCCATGGAAATGTTGTGGAAATACTAATTCTGCATTTTTCTGCTGCTGAATTCCATCTTTCCATTTCTGGCAAAATTCAGTGGAAATTCGGTGGAACAATTGAAAATTCCATGCAATTTCATTCCACTGGAATTTGAAAATTCAGCACAGCACTAGTAACCAGGTAACTACACTAGGCAACAAATGCCTGTATTCAGGAATGACATTGGATGAGCAGAGCTAACAACTAGAAATGTGACTCAGATCAATAACAATCACCTAATTACAGTTGTAGAGGCCAGCAGACACATTGCACTGGGGATTCCACTGTGTTATAAGACAGAAGAAGGCTTATTGCCCATCTGGTCTGTCTAGCCACATCAGCAGATGCAGCTCAACCCTTCATCAGATAAGATGTCCATCATCATCAGTTTTATTTATAAAAAGGCGCCTTTCTAAAACCAAGGTGCCTGTACAATAAAATACATAACATAGAATAAATTATTATAAACAATAACTCTGAGCAGTGCAGGAGAGTGGCTAGCAAGGCAAATAGGATGTTGGGATGCATCGTAAGGGGGATCACCTCTAGGAGCAAGGAAGTGATTCTGCCGCTGTACAATAGACTGATTAGACCACACCTTGAGTACTGTGTACAGTACTGGAGACCACACTTGAAGAGGGACATACAGCTCCTGGAGAGGGTACAGAGGAGGGCAACTAAGATGATACGAGGACTAGGGGATTTGACGTATGAGGACAGACTTGAGGAGCTCTGCCTGTTTTCATTGGAGGAGAAAAGAGACAGGGGGGACATGATTGAGGTCTTCAAGTACCTCACGGGAATAAATAGGGTAAACATGGAGGGCATCTTTAGACTAAAGCAGGGAGGTATCACCAGAGGGCATGGTTTGAAGTTGGAATGTGGAGGGGTGAGGGGAGAAAAGAGGAGGAGGTTTTTCGCTGAGAGGGTGGTGGACCCTTGGAATGCACTGCCTGGCGAGTTGGTTCAGAGATCCACAGTGCAGGGCTTCAAGACAGGGTGGGACAGACACAGAAAGTGGATGTATCAGATGATGGCCTGTCCCGGGGGGGTTGGGAATGGATTATAGGGGTTTCTGGAACACAAGGGGGGGGGGAGGCCTCGGCACCCAACTAGGGATCTGAGGTTCGAGCAGACTCGATAGACCGTAAGGCCTAATCTGCTGGCAATTAGTATGTTAGTATGTTAATATATAAATTCCAGCAAAGAACAATATAAAAACCACATAACAAATAACCACATCAATCAACAAAAGCCAGATTAAAAAGATAAGTTTTAAGGCAGTTTTAAAACTCTGAACGGTTAGGCAATCTCGTACCCGATGAGGTAAAGAGTTCCACAGGGACGGAACAACAAAGCTAAATGCCCTTGCTCCCGATGTCTGCAAACGTACCCTGGGAACCTCTAGCAATCCCTCATTGGTGGATTGGAGAGGATGGGAGGGACAGTAGAGACAAAGGAGATCTTTCAGGTAACTCATTCCCTGGTCGTGTAGAGCCTTATGGGTTAGCAAAGCAACCTTAAAGGTGATCTGCCACTTAATCGGCAGCCAGTGCAGACCACGGAGCACAGGCGTTATACGACTGGCTCTTGAAACACCAGTCAATAGCCTGGCAGCCACGTTCTGCACCAGCTGCAAGCAGCAGATGTCAACCCCCAACAGCCCTAGGTAAAGGACAGTGCAGTAGTCAAGGCAGGAGGTAACAAAGGCGTGAACCAATGTTGGAAGATCATCAGGAGGAACCAGATGTTTCACCCGGGCGATATTTCTCAGATGGTAAAAAGAGGTTTTAACAACTGCTGACACCTGTAATTTCAAGGTCAGACAGTCATCAAACATTATGCCCAGGTTCTATACCCGGTCTGAGGAGGCTAGCTGGACACCTCCAAGTCACAAGCCCAAAGGTAAACCTGCCAGCACACCCGCCTCACGATGACCTGGGTTCACAACCATCACCTCAGTTTTTTCAGGGTTCAACCTTAGCCAGCTCATATTCATCCAGGCCTGGATTTCAGTCAGACAGCTGTTGAGCACCGAGACAGCATCGTCTTGTTCAGGGACAAAAGACATGTATAG
Source organism: Neoceratodus forsteri (assembly GCA_016271365.2). NCBI lineage: Eukaryota > Metazoa > Chordata > Ceratodontiformes > Ceratodontidae > Neoceratodus > Neoceratodus forsteri. The sequence continues at coordinate 1,558,312,537 of CM057449.1, read as the reverse complement.
CTGAGTATCATCTGCATAGCAGTGAAAACTCAAGCCATACCGTCTAACAATCACTCCAACCAGCAGCATATACACTGCAAACAACATGGGTGCTAAAATGGATCCCTGCAGAACCCCACAGGGCAGGGAGAATGGAGCTGATTTACAAATCCCAGACACCACTCTCTGAGTCCTACCCATGAGGTAAGATTGAAATCATCTGAGGACAGTCCCCGACAGTCCACAGATAAACTACAGGTGATCCAAAAGCACACCATGGTCCACAGTATCAAATGCTGCAGAGAGATCAAGAAGGACCAAGACGAAACAGGTCCTTCGATCTCTCGCTATCAGGAGGTCATTTAGTACCCCAACAAGAGCCGTCTCTGTACTATGTCTCTTCCTGAAACTGGACTGGAGAGAGAATCATAGATATTGTGGCTGGTCAAATGGTCCTTCAGCTGTAAAGCCACAACCTTCTTGATAACCTTACTCAAAAAGGGAAGGTTAGAGACCGGCCTGTAGTTTATAAGACAGTCAGAATCCAAGGAGGGTTTCTTAAGAAGGGGCCATACCACGGTCTCCTTAAGGGGAGCTGGAAAAATTCACCTCTTCAAGGACAACCAGACTATCTCAGCAAGGACCGGGCCAATGACATCAACACAGCCAACAAGCAAGCGTGTAGGGCCTGGATCCAAACTACAGTTGGTAGGATGTAAAGTCTGGATAACCATTACAATATCACTGATTGTAGGCTGGCCAAAGTCACACCACTCAAATAAGGGGTCCGACATCTGCTGCCGACCACTGCTACTCCCTAGAGAAAGGGTCAGGTGGATATCAGACCTGATTGTGGCAACCTTATCCACGAAGAATCGAGCAATCTCCTCACACTGCTCTTGTGAAAAAGCATTTCTGGGCCGAAGACAGAGTGGATTGCACAGTCTGTCCACAGTCCAGAAAAGCTGAGCTGGTCGATTCTGCACAGCAGCAATCTTGCTGGACAGGAATTCTGCCTTCTTATGGGAGATTGTTGATTGATAGACCAAATAATGGTCCATCAAACTAAGTCTGTCAAACACCAGACTGGACCTCTGCCATTGCCTCTCTAGCCTTTGTCCAACTCTCCTCAACTCCCTCTGGTCCTCATCAAACCATGGAGACCTAGGGCAACGGGAGAGTGGATGAACATAAACAGGAGCAATGGAATCCAGGGCCTCTCTCACTGCCCTATTATAGGCAAGTACAAGATCCCCTGGATCCACGCATTCCCTTGGCATGCCCGGTAGAGCAAGCACTGCCATCAAACCATCTGGGGATGCACCCCTCAAAGTGTGGTACTCGACCATCTCCATAGGGGCAGGCCTCTTAGGGGGGACCTCAAAACTGAAGCTGATGGTATGATGATCTGACCATCCGACTGGTTCCACCACCAAGTCAGATATCTCCATCCCCAGGAGAAACACTAAGTCCAATGAATGATCACCAATGTGGGTCAAGGAGGAAACAACCTGTGTGAGGCCCAGTAAACTCACACAGTCCAATTTATGTTTAAAGATATTCAAACTGGAACTGTCAATTATTTCTTCTGGAGAGAGTTCCACCATCTTCCAGCACACTGTGAAAATATGTGTAATCTGTTTTTGGTAGTGTATTCTGTTTCTTGTGGGACCATAGCCCAATGGGTTTGTTTTGAATTTCATACCCTATTTCATCACAAAATTCATTATCATTCATTATCTTGTACATTATTGAAAGATCCCCTATTATACATTTCTCCTGTAATCTATGCACCTTCAATTGTGCCAGTCTGTCCTCATACTGTAACACAAGTTCCTCATACCATACACCATCCTTGTCACCCTCCACTGGACCCCCTCCACCCTGTACACCTCCTTCCTCAAAAATGGACTCTGTAGTTGTGTACAATAATTGAAATGAGGTCTGACAATTGTTCTATATATGGACGTGATGCACTGACTATTTCTATTAATGAATGCCTTCTTGATGTTATTTATTAAATAGTTCACTTTATTAACAGTCTTAGTACAGTGTGCACTAAACTTAAGATCATTGTCTATTACTATACCCAACTCTCTTTTGCTTTCAACCTTCTTAATAACAGTAGAGTTAAAAAAATGGTCATTAAGGTTATTCCAACCTCAACAGTCCTTATTCTCAACACCAAAGTGCATTTTGTTTTTAATTGCCCAGTTTTCCACCCTTTTTAGATCCTCTTTTACTATTTTTTTTTCATATTCGGATCCCACTCCCCCCCATTTCATATTGTCTGCAAATTTAATTATTATGCTTTTCATACCTTCATTAATATCCCCTATGTATATTGAGAATAATAATAATGGGCCCAATACTGACCCCTGCGGAACTCCGCTAGTAACTCCAGCCTCCTCTGAGTAAACTCCCCTTATTCTGACTTTCTGAGTTCTATTACTTAACCAGTTGTGAACCCAAGTAATGATTTTATGATCTATGTTGTAATGTTGCAGTTTTGCAATCAATATAGTGAGAGGTACCTTGTCAATGGCTTTTTGAAAATCTAAAAAAATAACATCTGTAAGTTTACCTTCATTAATGAGTTTATTTATTTTATCATAGAAATATAGTATGTTAGTGGTACTGGATCTGCTTTTTCTAAATCCATGTTGCACCCTGTCACATAACCCTTTATGATTAATTTCCTCCTCAAGTTTATTTTTTATAAGTTTCTCGGCATTTTTACATAATACTGCAGTTAGGTTAACTGGTCTGTAATTTGTTACCAGTGATCTGTCCTCCCTTTTTGAATATTGGCACAACAGTTGTTTTTTTCCAGTGTTCTGGTATTTCTCCCTTAGTAAATGAGCTATTATACAGATGTGTTAATAGATCCATGATGTATACCCCAACTTCTTTTAATAATCTTGGATGTAACATGTCAAGTCCTGGTGATTTGCTTGGCTTGAGCTGAGTTAATAATTTCAGTACTTCTGTAGAATTAAAAATGTCTAATGTTTTTGATGTAGCTTCTGAAACTGAACTGCTTTTGAGAGAAGTTTCCTTAGTGAATACTTCACAGAAATAATAGTTAAAAATATTGGCCATTTCTTGTGTTTTTTTATTTCCTCCCCATTGTTAGCTTTTGGCCCAATAGTTGTATCATTATTTCTTGTACAGTTCACAAAAGCAAACAATTATTTATTATTATTAATATTTGTATGTGCAATCCCAAACTCCACTTTCTGCCTTTCTAGTCTAATTTGCTTTTTCAGTTTTCATTTTATTCAGATCTATAACTTGCCACTGTATGATCACTTTGCTCCTTCTTCATTAGTTTATAAGCCCTTTTCTTGTTTTTAATCTGCTTTAAGATATTCTGTGTACACCACTTAGGGATTTTTTCTTTTTTGTTATATAGTGGTTTATTTGATACATATATGTTCTCTAGGTCCAGCAGTTTATCTTTTAATTTATTCCACATTTCCTCCACCCCAAGAGACTTAAAGTCAACATGTCAATCCCATCTTCTAAGTTATCATATTATTTTACTGAAATTGGCCTCAGTATTCCATTTACGTTAACAATAGCTCAGTTACAAACACAGGTAGATAAGTCATGGTAGTATCTTAGAAGGGCCCAAAAAGGCCAAAAATGGACAATCTATATAAAAAAAGGCCAGATGCATGTGTGGGGCAACATTAATGCACAAACTAGGCTTTACAAAGTAACACAACTGTGTTAAATTAGTGTCTGGTCAAGATCCAGGACTGGATGGCATCTAGCTGGTCATGACTCAGCTCAGGCAAAACTGGTGTATTGGTGATCTACCCAGGCCATTGGGGGGTGCAGGGGCTGCTGTGGAGGTGATGGGGATTTACATTGGTTCCTCTTGTCTGGAGGCCTCTACTAAGGTCAGAAATCTGTGGGTTATTCTGGATGAAGGGCTGACACTAGAGGTTCAGGTGTCAGCCGTAGTCTGGAGGGACTCTTACCATCTCAGGAACATCAGCTGGATTAAGTCCCTTTTGTGGACCTGGTGACACTGGCACATGCATTTGTGGCATCCAGGCTCAGTTACTGCAATGATGTGTGCCTCACGGTCAATTGTGGTACCCTATGATGCCTGAAGCTAGTACAGAACACTGCAGCCAGGTTGCTGACAGGCCTTTTGAGGTCTTGTCATGAGACTCTGGTTTTGCACAAACTGCACTGGCTACTGAAGAAGTGGTGTATCACTTTTAAACTTGGTCAATTCTTCTGTAAGGCCCTACATTGACTGATCTGGGCTATCTATCTGAGCTCCTGATGTTTTACCAGTTCCCCCACCCTCTCCATTCCACTAAGGAGGGCCTCTTGGTGGTACCAAGAGCTAGATTAAAGTCTTCTGGGGATCGAGTTTTTACAGTGGCTGGTCCACTGCTGTGGAATTCTCTTACCAAAGCTGAGACTGGCCCCCATCAGTGGAGGTCTTCAAAAAGGGTTATAAAATGCTCCTCTCTAAGAAAGCTTTTATCAACACCTGATGGTCCTGTACTGTAATCCTCTGCTGTATGATTCTGGTGCTGGTTATATATTTTAAATGGTATTTTAACTAGTTATGTATTTGTAAGTTTATTGCTCTGAGTTGTTTTGTTTTCTAATTTGTAAGGCATCCCAAGCCTCAGGGGAAGGGTGCCATATAAATGCACTACTGTTACTTAAAGTAAGAAAATGTGATGTTAGGGTTTTTTGGAACCCTAACACTACCTACCCCCCATGCATTACCCCCATGAGCTCCACTGATTTGAATGCCAAAACATAAACCAGATTTCAAACATATATGTTAACGTAATCAATCAACCAGTCACATAGGATGAGGAATACACTTACACCTCATAACAACCATTGAACTTAAGTCCACTTCATGTCTTTTATGATTTGTATAACCATGCAGCTGCTTTCTTGTTTGTTAGTGGCTCACAGAGTCACTCATGAAGTGGGCCACAGATCTGTCACACTTTGTGGGACCATGGATCACAGTTTGTGTGCCCATGCAACTGTTTTATTTGTGGCCTTCAGGACCACTCATGAAGTCTGCTATAGGTTTTGTGCACTTTGTGTCACCTTGAAGCTGCTTTGTGTGTGGCCCAGAGGGACACTTTGAAAGTCTGCTATAGGTCACTCACAAAGTCTGCTGTGTGTGGTGCACTTTGTGAGATACTGCTTGTGCTTTGTGACTAGCATGCGCACACCGTCACTCACACACATTGACTCAGCATTATAGCCTGCATTTTCATTGTGGGGTGCAACTGTATTTATCGTACTATGTTATATATTTATGATGTTAAGACATACGTTTGAATCCTGGGTTATGCTTCAGTATTCAGTTTGATGGAGTTCACAGAGGTTGCAGATGGGGGTGGGTGCAGCTAGGGTTAAAAAGAAAACTAAGCTCACATTTTCTTACTTTTGTGGTTTCAAAGATAAACCATAACTTGTGCATTACCACAGTTTTTTCTAAAACTTTGCACTCTCCTATTAAGCCCTTTGAGAGACCACTTTCCAGAGGGAAAGTACTAGGGCTGTCTTGATTTGCTGATTTTCCTCACTCAGAAAGAGCAAGGCCCCCAGGTAATTGGGGGAGGAGCTTGTGTTGTGCTCCTCTCAGACTTCATGTCTTAACAGCCCTAGGGCTTATGTTACCCTGGCACCTACAAAGGAGAGAAGAGAGGGGATGAGGACACAACTAGCCAGTGGGTGTCCAGAGAAAAAGGGGTGATCCATACTACCAAAGCCATTCCATATTGGGCAGGGGTCCCAACTTGCACCCCCTTACATCATTCCTGAAAATGGTCCTATTGTGCTGAAACATTCTCTCTAACTTCTTTTGCATTTACTGTATGATCAGGGAAAAGGTTTGCATAGCAATTTGTTATAATGCAAAACTTGATTTGATCAGTGGTAGCAAAAATATGAACAGCATTTTGGATGGATAGTTTTGTGAAGCAATCATGTTATCATATTTTAGTGAAATCCCCAACATAGCTAAACTTAAGCAATTTTTGGTAGCTGTTGATGGAAGCAGTGCAGTTTTTCTTTTCTGTATAATACCAGGTAGAATTCTATGAGTTAAAGGTGAACCACACTGAATCTGTAAACCATTTTCCCTGGTGGCAGCTGTTTTTTAAGAACTGGTTCCAGTTTGTTATTGTTCCCTCTATACAGGCCTTTTAGTGAACAAAGTGTGTGTTTCTGATTTGCACCCTGATGCTAAATGCCATTCTGGAACTGCATGATGTAGCTTATGTCCTGCTCAGCCACAGAGTTCTATAAGAAAACATGGATACGTTGTGCCAACAATGGAAGAGCTGAGCAAGGGACATAAACTACATCATACAGTTCTAAAATGGCACTTAGCACTTGTATGTGACTCAGAAACACCCATTGGAATAAGTAAAAAGCCTGTATAGATTTAACAATAGCAGAATTATTTTCCTCTGACGTACTACAGTGGCTGGTGGAGAAGTTCTGTACATTTAGATTTACACTCTTCAGTAATTGGTTTGTATTGTTCCAATAATTAATCTATATGGCAACACTTGAAAAGGTGACTTTTCCCAAAATATTTGACTGTTCAAGATTTTTTTACCCCTTTTTACAGGATAAGTATACCTGTGAGCATTAACAGCTAGCTCTTAAGTATTCATTCAAATACCTTCAGACATGCAATGTTTTCATTATTTTGCTTTACAGGTAAAAGCTTTTCTCATAGACAGTGAAAAGCAGTCTTCTGCAAGTGATGGTGAAACATCTTACATCAGCTAACACTGCCTATACTGTGTATTACCTTGCAAAATTAAATGTGTAACCCTGACATTTAATGAGGACATCATAGTCTACACTAGCTGAAACTGGCAGTGTGCTTTACAGTAGCTAGAGCTGCCCATTGTTTACACAAGTCAGCTATGTGGACCTGCACATTATTTTATGATCCATGAGAGGTTTTTTGGGAACCCTTCATACTTTCATAAGAGGCTGGACTATCATCTGAGTTACTTAACTTTTACACCAGCAAGCTTATGAAATAAAAAAAAAAATGATCAAATATAAAGTATGTTAAGTGTTTAAAATATCTATCTATCTATCTATCTATCTATCTATCTATCTATCTATCTATCTATCTATCTATCTGTCTATCCATCTATCTGTCTGTCTATCTGTCTATCTGTCTGTCTATCTATCTGTCTGTCTGTCTATCTATCTGTCTATCTATCTGTCTATCTGTCTATTGATATATCTATCTATCTGTCTATCTATCTATCTGTCTGTCTGTCTATCTATCTGTCTATCTGTTTATCTATCTATCTATCTGTCTGTCTGTCTGTCTATCTATCTATCTATCTATCTATCTGTCTGTCTGTCTGTCTATCTGTCTATCTGTCTATCTGTCTATCTATCTGTCTGTCTGTCTATCTGTCTATCTGTCTATCTATCTGTCTATCTTTCTGTCTGTCTGTCTGTCTATCTATCTATCTATCTATCTATCTATCTATCTATCTATCTATCTATCTATGAAAAACAGGGATCTATGGAACAAACTATCACAATAGCTGTCTGATCTTGGATAATCTCATGAGTGGCGTAAGCCATGAATGATTTGCCCAAGGTCAAACAGCTTGAATGAAAATAAAGCTTTGATTCCACAGTGTCCCTGTTGCGTATTTCATTGATGCATTTGTGGGTTTTTAAGGGTTTGTTGTATTTTTTTTTATTTAAAAGTTATGTTTTTTTTTGTATGAAAGAAATCTGCTCCACTTGTAAGGAGCACTGTTGCCATGGCCGTTGTCATGGATGCTGCATCGTGACACTAGCATTTGTGGCACTACATCGGCAGTAACTGGTTAAGAGAAGATCTTTTAGGAAATTTTCAAAAAAGATGGCATCCATGTTAAGTGAGTGGCTGAGGGAGTGGTACCGTGGTGCCATTCAGAGCGAAGGCTTCAATTTGAACAAGTTAGAAGGCAGAATTGTAGTTGTGATTCTTCATTTATTTTTTTAAGAAGTGGGAAGCTTGTTTTTTTTTTTCTTTCTGCTGATTTGTCAGGTTTTTGTTGTTCAGTGTGGCTGGCCAATAGATCTTGCAGGCAGGCAGGGGAGAGAAACTGAAGCAGCAAAACTAAACCAAGTATCCTTTTTGGGGGGAAAAGTGTTTTAGCGTTTATGTGACTCTGAGGAGCAGATGAAATGTTAGAAAGAGTGGTAGTGAGATTGGGATAGCCAGACAGAGGTACTGGATGAGTAGGCAGGGAAACGGGATAACTAGTGCATTGCTGCAGTTCCATAGGAAAAAGTAAAATGCTGCTTTTTTTGTTCTGTGTTTCATGTACTTGTTTGTGCACAATGAAATGGAAGCAAGTATGGTGGCTGGTGGAGCAAGGGTGTGGGGGGAGGAGACACGTCATGATAATGTGTCTACTATGTACACAAAAAATCATGATGTGTTTACTGTTTACATAAATGGTGATGACGAGTCTGTTGTGTACATAAACAAACTGCATGTATACATTAGCTCAAATATCATTAGTTATGTAATGGGTTTTGTGTCCATGGGGTTCTGGTTTTGCAGTTTGAAAATACAGTAGTACAGTATCATGTTTGCCAGCTCATTTCCAGTATTTGTGGGGTGGGGGGCAGAAATGGGAAATATAACAATACTGCAGTACATTAGCAGCAGAAATAAAACAGCAAAAAAAAAACGAACAAAACAAAAAACATAATTCAGTGGTACAAAATCAAATTAGTACAAAGAAAACAGTTGTCTATTGTGAAACAGTAATACCTCAGTAAGGATGAACACAGTTAAAATTAAGCATGAAGCAGGCTGCCAGGGACTGTGACTGAGATATTATAAGCCAGGGATAAGTGAGGGGAAACAGGAAACAACATGGGCTCACAGAAGGGCACAAGGCAAAGAACTGTTGCTATCTGGACAGTGTACTGTTGGATAATATTCCATTAATTTATTCAGGATAATTGACTGGAATGGTACTCTATGCTCTCTGTGATTGTGGCTTTTTGCCACTATACTAACCATTGGAAACAGCGTGGATAGTCCCTACATGCCCTTATTTGACTTGACTCTTACTGAGGAAGCATGCCTTCTCAAGCAGTTTGGGTTTAAGGACCACAAACCTATCTAAGTGGTTCTGTTAGACCAAGCTGCATGAAATGGCACTCATATGCAATGGACATCCCAAAGCAAAGCCATATACTGTACATAGTATACTGTAAATCATTACAGCTAGCTAGAGTATTTATAGGATTAATTTCTGTTTATTTTTCTTTTTTTTAAATGCTATAAAAATAATACTCTTTCCTGCACTATTGAAGTGAAATGTTCCACTTGAAAGGCATGATCCCTAGAAAAGACTAGGATACTATATGTGCAAATCATGTATATGCCAGTGCAAAGCTCCACACCATGACTAGGCCATATTAGCAGCCCCTACCCTTCCTGTATGTCCTTGCAAGGGACTGGGGATATGTTGTGGGGGGGGCAAAGTGTGGTCAGACATTGATGCCAGACTGGTGGTAAAGGGGATTCTGTGGGATATGGATGCCCTCGGCACGCCTGCAAAGTCTGCCCTATCTTTGTATGGGGCAGGTAATATTGAAAAAAATTAACATTTTGACCTGCAGACTTCCACGCTGTTTTGGAGGGCTGCACACAGTATGTTGTGGTGCACTGATACTGGCACGCACATGTTCGTGGAGCCCATGTTCTGAGGGCACAGAAGTGATAATGCAGGATTGCAAAAAAAATAAAAGTTCATTGAGTCATACTGCAGGGGTAGGTGCACACACAAGTCTGCCAACCCAGTAAGTTCACAAAAACAAACTACCTGCTGTACACAAGACATTAAATAGGCACTAGCCTCACAGACGTTTTCCATAAATTAATTTTACTTGTGCAGTGAATGTGCCAGCTAGAAAAGTGCAAAAAATGCTCTAACTACAGTACAAAATTGCAAAATGTCTGCAGTGCCAGAATTTTTTTCTGACCATTACTGTTGTAATTGCCCTAGTGCTTCAAAGTTCTGATACCTCAAGGGGTGGGGAGTAGCTTCCTGTTCTATCATTTTATAGTGCCTGCATTTTAAAGTGACAGTGAAAATTAAACCAATTTTACAGTCTTACATACTTGTAGTATAATGAAAGTTGTGGATATCTAAACCCTATCTAACTATAACCATTAAGAACAACTTTTACAACTGCCATAACTAGAAGGGATATGGAAATGGGAAGGGGGAGGAGCTTTGCATGTGAAGGAGGGGATAATCTGTCCCAGAGAGGAAGGGACAGATGGAAAGACAGAAGCATTATGGATGCAGGTACAGTCTGCTAAGTGGAGGAAACTAAGAATGGGGGTAGTTTACAGACCACTTTCACAGGATGAGGTGCTAGACAAGGTACTGGCATTCCAAATTACAGAAATGGCAGGTAAGGGGAGGTAGTAAAAATGAAGGCTTTCAGTCTGCCTGTGGTGGTTTCTACAATCTGGCTACCTCCAGCACCAGGGAGCACATACTGCTGGATACATTGCAGACTGAATGGCTGACACAGGGTGTCATGGAGACCACTAGGGAGGGGGTCATACTGAACCTGGTCCTGTCTAACTGTGAGTATGTCCAAGATGTAAAGCTGGAAGTGCCACTTACAGGAAATGAGCACCATGTGGTGTGGCTCCACCTGAATGTGGGAGAAAGGATGGTCAGGACCAACATGAAGGATTTACTTCAGGAAGGCTGACATTAGGAAGATAGGAGAGATTCTAGCAGGACACCTTGCTGGGATCAGAAAGGAGATGGGGTGGAACAGAAATGGGTCATGATTAAGGAGGGACTAATGGAAACCACTAGCAAATGTGCCAAGAGCAAAAGCAAAAACTCTAAGGCTAAAAAGACCAGCTATATCAGAAGGGAAGTGGCAGATATGATAAAGGAAAATAAATCTGCCTTCTGGAAGTACATACATACTCAGAATGAGGAGGATAGGCAGGCATATTGTATTAAAGGGCAGCTAGAATGGTGGTGAAAGGCAAATGCTGCTAAGGAAGTATTGTCAGCACAGAGGGTAAAATCTAGTGAGAAGACCTTCTTCAAATATATAACAGAGAAGAGGATGAGACTGCCAGATTAAAAAAGAGGGGGATGGGCAGAAGGAAGTGAATAGAAAGCAAAGGTGCTTAATAAGTACTTCTGATTCATCATCACTCGAGAGAAGATTGGACAAGTGCCAAAAGGGAACGAGGCATGAGGGCAGGGATTGGGGGAGTCACAGACAGCATAATAGAGGTGGAGAGGGTGCATAAGGGCCTAAAGAACCTGAAGGCAGACAAGTCCCTGGGACCAGACAGTGTGCACCCAAAGATCCTAAGGGAACTAGCAGAGGTGATGGCAGGCTCCCTGGTAGACCTTTATAACACCTGTTTGGAATCTAGGACAGTGTCTGGGACTGGAAAACTGTATATGTGATGCCTCTCCATAAAAGTGGCCTTAGGAATGAAACAGAGAATTACAGACCAGTCAGTCTGACCTCTATAGTGGGGAAACTGATGGAGACAAACCTGAAAGAAAGACAGATGAGCTTTGTCAAGGAAAGCAGTCTGCAAGATGTGAGGCAGCATTGGTTTGTGTTAGGGAGGTCATGCCAGACTAATCTGATTGACTTTTTTTGCCTGGGTGACCAGCAGAGTGGAGAGAGGCCAAGAGGTTGATGTCCTGTATCTGCACTTCAGCAAGACCTTTTACTCTATGCTTCATAGTGGCTGGTCAGGAAGCTGGAAAACCTGAGAGTGGGGGCCAAGCTTGCTAGGAGGGTCAAAACTGGTTTCAGGACAGAAACCAAAACATGGTGGTTGGGTTGAGAATTCTCAGAAGCTAGGCCATTGACCAGTGGGGTCCCACAGGTTTGCTGCTCAGTCCGGTGTTGTTTAACATCTTCTTCAGCAGATGAGATCAAAGGTAAAATCTGCCTGTTCACAGATGACACAAAACTCTGTGGGTCAGTGGACTCAGAAGAGGGGAGACAGGAACTTACGGAAGACATAGCCAGGTTGTAGAAGTGGTCTGGCATTTGGAAACTGGAGGTTTAATGCAAAAAAGTGCAGTTATACATTTGGAGGCAAAAAAAAAAAAACAGAGACCAAATACTGGCTGAGTGTTGTGCAGGTTACTCATTCAGCAGAGAAAAAGGACCTGGGGTAATCATCACAAGTGACCTGAATCACTCAGCACACTGCATGAGAGAAGCAGTAAAAGCAAATCAGATGCTGGGCTGCAATGCCAAGGGGTTACTAGCAGGAAGGCGGAGGTCACTGATAAGACCACAACTGGAGTACTGTGTGCAGTACTGGTGCCATTATCTTTAGAATTATGTTAACTTGCTGGAGATAGTCCAGAGAATGGCAACAAAGGTGATCTTGGGCCAGCAGGGCAACACCTATGAAGAGAAGCTCAAGAGGCTCAACATGTACTTCCTTGGTCATGGAAGGAAGCAAGGGAGATATGACTGAGACCTTCAAGTACCTTAAAGGTATTAGTGGTGTGAATATAGAGGACCTCTTCAGTCTTAGTGGAAACAAGTCTAGTAGGGGGTATAGCCTAAAGCTGGTAGGGGGAAGATACAAGAGACAGAGAGATGGGGAGGCATTTTTTCACCAAGAGAGTGGTGGCCAAGAGGAACAAGTTGCTACAGGAGGTGGTCTCCCTGAAAATGTTTGATGGCTTTAAGAGAGGATGGTAGCAGCCTGGAATGAAATTGAATGGGTTCTGCAACATTTGACTTGGAGCACTCCATCCCTCCTACCTCAAAGATCCACGGGATCAGGAGGATGGAAAGTGGTGAAAAGAGGACAAGGGAGACCAGCAAAGAAAAGCATGGACCACACAACTTGAGACACCCCAATTAGGACAACAAATTACTTTGAGCTACTAGCAGAAGGGAATCAATCAGCTCCAATTAGAGGGGATGCTAGTCCTGTCAAGAGGGTGAAGACTGCAGCAACCTCAACAAACAGCAGCAGACCTCAGCAGAACAGTCAAGGAACCATCAAAGGGGTGAAGACAGCAACCTCAACAACCAGCAGCAGACATCAGCAGACCAGTTAAGGAACCAAGAAGATCCTGGTAGTCGGCAACTCCATGAACCAGGGAAGTATCCAGTGAACACGGCGACTGTGATCGAGCGACTGCAAAAAGGGCGATTCAATCACAGCGCCTGTGTTCTGGGCTACCTGGCAGGATAGTGACAGGATAGGGGTGGGTAACTATGATGACAGGAACTAGGTGTATATACACACGCGTGGGGGGGGACCACACCGCACAACAGGTGGAAGGGGAGGGAAGGTATGTGGGGTGTAGTGCGGTGGTCGGCTGCCAAGCTGGTCGTGTGGCATGGTGGGTAGGCTGGCAGGCTGGGTTTGGGAGGGCGCTGGGTTTGGTTCTGGGCATGATTACTTTCTTGTGTAGGGTTCAGTTTTTTTTTTTAAGTTTTACACTCCCCTGACATGCACCTCCCTGGAGTTGAGAATCTTTAAGTAGGAGGATGCGGGTAGTGCAGTCCCTGCATAATAGAAAACTGTCCAGTTTCATAGTCACTGCGTACATCAACATGTATTTCTTTTCGCCTGATGTACACTCACCCAAATGTCGATCACTATTCTTGCGATCACCAAGTATCATTATAGAACCATCAGAGGAATGGAATCTAGGGATGCACAAGTACACACAGATGAGGGTGACAGTCAGATGCCTACCCGTTACCTCAGCAACAAGAGACTGCGAGCGCATCAGGAGAATTGTGGACAGGGAGAGAGGAGACATGGGAATACTGGTACACATTGAAACAAATGATCTGGCTGACCAGATGGTGGAGGATGCAAAATGGAATATCGAGAAGCTGCGAGAGAGGCTTTCAACAACTGCAGCCACAGTAGCCTTCTAAGAAGTCTTGCCTGTATGGGGTAAAGATGGCAGCATGGAAAGAATCAGACTGGAGGAAACAGATGAATTCAACAACTGGTTGATGAGCTGGGGCCAGACAAGAGGCTTCCATTTTATCAGATCCTGGGGGAATTTCTGGGATATATCACGATTTAAATGGGATGGGCTTCATCTCACACAACAGGGAACAAGACCACTGGCCCAGAAGATGGAAATATACTTGGACTATTTAAACTAATCTGGGGGGGGGGGGCTAAGGCATGGAAACAGGTAGTGTGCCTTGCCAAACCCTCCCCCAACAGGAAAACTGAGAGCCAACATCAGTGCATCAATCACATTTTGACAAACAAAGCATACCACAAAGGGCCAGCATCAGAAAAATGACACAAGGGATCATCAGCAGGAAAAAGGGAAACAAAAATCACCCAACAAGAATCATGATGCTAGTTCATAGCGAGGCATCTGCCTCAATGCCAAAAGCCTGGGCAACAAGATCAGTGACCTCCAGGCTCTAGTGGCAGACACAAAGGTTGATCTGGTAGCTACTACCAAAAGCTGGGCCATGGACAACAACAAATTGGACCTGACCATCCCAGGCTACACACTGTTTAGAAGGGACAGACAGGTGGGGAGAGGCATAGGGGTTGCCCTCTATGTGAAGGAGGGCATCGATGCAATGGAGGATGAAAGCACCAAGGCTGGGTGGGGGCTTAGAGTCACTCTGGGTCCATTTAGCCACCAATGCAGGAATGAAATTGTGCATGAGTGTGATATACAGACCCTCAGGGCAGGGAGAGGGGAAAGATGAACAATTGGCTAAGGAGTTACAAAAGATGGCTGGTAAAGGTGACATAGTGGTGGTTGGGGACCTTAACCTGTCAGATGTGGACTGGAATATCCCAGCAGCCAAGAGCTCCAGAAGTCAGGCTTTACTGGACATATTCCAGGACTGCCTGCTGTCTCAGCTAGTAAAGGACTCGGCCAGGGGGAAGCCATCCTGGATCTGATCATCACAAATTCTGAAGAAATTAGATCCATGAGGCTGGAAGAACCCTTGGTAAATAACGATCACAATACAGTCTGGTCTGAAATAACCATGGGTGCTACTAAAACCACCTCAAGCACAGAGGTGCTGTGCTTTCAGAAGGCTGATTTTGGTAGATTGAGGCACATAGTGAGGGATAAGTTAACAAACATCAGAGACAAGCCAGACGTGAAAGAAATATAGAAAAATAGGGATACCATTCTTGAGGCAACAAGACTCTGCATCAGGACTACAACAAAGAAAAATAGGTTTAAAAGACCACTGTGGTTCTCCCCTCCAGTAAAAGAGGTGATCAGGACCAAATAGAATGCATACAAATGATTCAGGCAACAGAAAGGGGACAGGGAATGGGAGGACTACACTCAGAAAAGTAAGGAGGCTTCGGGACTGACCTCGGGTCACAGGGGAGTCGGCATGGGGGGGAAAGAAAGAGCAGGACTGAGCAGCCTTATGGCAGCTCTCCTCTCCTGGGGAAGGTGGTCACCATCCCATAGTCCTGCCGCTACCAGGTTGCGGTCCGGTTGCGGCATAGGCGGAGAAGGGTGACATGAAGGGAGGGCATTTCGACACATGGTGCGTGCGTGCCCGAGATGAGGGTGGGGATCCAGAGAGATAAACAACCACAAATACCACAGAGTACTTATGGATAAAAAAAAAGAAAAGTAAGAAGGCAAGGAAAATAGTGAGGTAGGCCAAGGCAGCAAAAGAACTGCAAATTGCTTGTGGAGTCAAATCAGGGGAGAAAACCTTTTTACACTATATCAGTGAAAAAGGAAGAAAGGGGGAGGAATTATAAGGTTAAAAGTGGGGGATGAGGCTCTGGAGGACAATGGACAAAAAGCAGAGGCCCTAAATGAATACTTCTGCCCGGTATTCATGAGGGAGAATCAGGGTCCACTGCCAGACATCGGTATCAGAACCAAGACCAGATGGGTTCAGAGACTGTGCACACAGAAGTTCACCACAGACAGAGTCAGGAAGGGCCTTTCAGACGTCAGACCCAACAAGGCCTCTGGCCCTGATGATTTACACCATAGAGTGCTCAGGGAACTTGCAGAAGAGCTGGCAGCACCTCTCACACACCCATTCAACAGGTCACTGGAGTGAGGGGTAGTTCCAGGTGACTGGAGGGTGGCTGATATGGTGCCACTGCACAAGAGTGGAGACAGGGAAGATACAGGTAACTATAGACCAGTCAGCCTCACATCAGTAGTGGGTAAACTTATGGAGGCCCTTATCAAGCAAGATCTAGTGGAATACAGTACCTCAAAGTAAAGCACCTCCAGAACTACAAACAACATAGGTTTGTGACAGGCAGGTTATGTCAAACAAACCTTATTACATTCTTTGATGAAGTGACCAAGGAGTTGGAGAGGGGTCATGCAGTGGACTTGCTTTACTTTGACTTCAGTAAGGCATTTGACACAGTTCTGCATATACGCCTCTTAAAAAGCTAGTGGACCTTGTGGTAGCAGAACAGATAGCAAAGTGGGTATGGAGTTGGCTGAGGGACAGAAAACAAAAGGTGGTAGTAAATGGGGTGAAATCTAACAAGAGGCAGGTTACTTGTGGGTGCCTCAGGGGTCGGTTCTGGGGCCAGTCCTCTTCAATGTATTCATTAGTGACATCAGCGAAGGTATAAATGGCAAGGTCGCCCTGTTTGCGGGTGACACAAAACTCAGCGGAAGAGTGGATAGTATGAAGGGAGTCAGACAACTGCAGGAGGACCTTAAGAAGTTGGAAAGGTGGTCATAAATATGGCAATTAAACTTCAATGCTAAGAAGTGTAAGGTGATGCACCTGGGTAGAGCCAATCCCAAGGAAGAATACTGGCTAAATTGAGTCCAGCTGAGCTCCTCTGTTGAGAAACGTGATCCGGGAGTCATCATTAGGGATGACCTCTGTCATGAACCCACTCCTGGGATCAAGCCCACTGAGCTCACAGTGCCCACCCTTAAGTGCAATCCATGATAGGGGGGACAGTGATACCCTCCTCGTCCTTTAGAATGCTTGCTTAGGTCACAACTGCACCTCTGTCATGAGGATCCCGGGCATCCTTCTAGCTCTGGATAAGGGCACAATACCAGTCTTGAGTCTTTTGGACAAATATGAAGCTTTCCTTGCCTACTATACAAAGGAGGAAGACCTAGGCATCACACTGTCTTTGGGGTAGCAGCATAACACCTGATTTGGCCTTCTACCTACAGGACATGCAACAGCCTAGTTCAAAATCTTTGTAGACTCTGGTATTCTCCCTATCCTTCCAGATCCCTTCCAGACCCTTTTCTCAATGTGGCTGCTTATGGTGGCCCCTCTGGCAATAACAGTTTTCATAAATTATTAATAAACCTTCTACAGTCACACATACAATATAAGAACTCTCACACAGGCAGAATTTCTTTAGGAAAACGAAAGTTTTACTTAAATACTTAAATACAAGTACAACTAAAAAGAGAATATTAATTTGGATTACAGTATACAGGAAAAGATAATGGAAAAATGTACAATGAAATGCACTAAGACTGTTAGCTAATCTACCCGAGGTAGAAAGATTTAAAAGTCCAGAGAATTGCTGGTTTGCAAAATATTGCAGTCTTTCTGTAGCAGCCTTTGGCTCTTAGGCAGTCTCTGTGCTGGCAGCTGCTTGCTTGTGATCAGGAGAAGAGAGTCCAAACAGAATGGCCTTGAGTGTCTGTGCTGGAGAGCTTAAATAGAAGACCACTCTCAGGTCTGTGAATAAAGGCTGGCCCTTCTATTAATGCCACCGAGTGTCACTCTTGCGCTTCCCCAAAGTCTTATTTTCCTGATAATCTTTGATGTCAGACTCCTATAGTTAACACAGGGTTTATAACCATAACCCCTGTAAGTGGAATTTCACACAGGTATGTTATAAGGATGTCTTTTGTTTTTCTGTTACCTCACACAGGCCTGGTAGAATGATCTTTCCTGGCTAAAACACCCTGGGCCTTTGAACTAACATGATTTAATTAGTTATAAGGAAGATACTGTAAGTTATATGATTATACAAGCTGATTTTATTACTTCTGTTTCCTTTGGGTAGTTAACTTAGAGGAAGACTCTTTATTTATTTATTTAGCTTTTGTTAACCAGGTAAGTACACTAGACAAACACATGCCTATTTTCAGGTACGACCTGGGAGAGTACAGGAAATCAAAGAACATACAGAGTACAATTTAAGGCAAGTAAGGCAGATACACAGACATCAGGAGAAGCATAACATACATAGTAAGATATCTCAGGTCATAGTCAATATGCTAAGGTACACAACGTCACCAGCAATATATATACAGATATATACAACATTTACAAGATACATGGAATGAATACACTCAAGTATACTGTGCAGAGGACCAGGCTAATCAGGGAGGGTTAAGACAGTCACATACTGACAAGAGCTTCAAGTGGTTCCACAGGGAGGTGTGTAGGCCCGACTGGGGGGAGGTCCGGACCTGGACAGGAAAGGAGTTCCACAGTCTAGGGACACATGACGCAAAGTCCCTGTCCCCCATTTTGGTACGCGTAGGAGGGACCTTAAAGATAGCAGGGCCCAGTGACCTTAGGGGGTAGGTAGTGGGGGTTGCTGGCACAAGGAGCTCTGCCAGTCTGGGGGGTGCCAGTACCCAGTACCTTACCCGTGAAACTGCCCACAACAAAATTCAAATAATTGGGCGGGGAGAGCCAGTTGAGCTTACTGTACAGATCACAGTGGTGAGTGAGACGAGGGACCCCAAGAGCAAAATGGCAGATGTTGTTATAGGCAATGGTCCATCTAGAGAGGTGGATCTTGGAGGTATTGGCAAACAAAACGAGCCCATAACAGAGGGATGGTAGAAACACCCCTCTAGACAGTGCTAGGCGAGCAGCTGGAGTAAGGTTATTTTTTGCCCTATAAGCCAGACCCAATTCCAGTTAACAGCTCTACAGGCATTTTGGATATGCTGACCAAGATCGAGCTTCGGGTCAAGTGTCACCCCAAGGTATTTGACGGAATCGGTAATGAGAACAGGAGTGCCATCAATACCCAAGATGCACATAGGAACAGAGGAGGCCTTTAACTTGGCCAGGGAACCGAACAGCATGGCCTGGGACTTTTTAAGATTTAGGACCAGATTATGGGATGATATCCAGGAATGGACACTCCTGAAACCCTCACTGAGTTGGTGGTTAATGACCCCAATTTCCTTTGAATGAGTGAGGATAACAAGGTCATCAGCATACAGGACAGCCCTGCAGGAGGCCGCCGAGGAGGGAAGGTCATTGATGAAGATGGAAAAAAGCAGGGACCCAAGAACTGACCCCTGGGGACCCCTGAGGACATGGTGGTGACGTCCGAGAGCACCTTACTATTTTTGGTCAGTTGCTGCCTTCCATGAAGGTAGTTGGAGAACCAACTCAGGGCCAGAGGGGATAAGCCCAAAGACCCAAGTTGAAAGCATAGCAAGGCATGGTCAACAAGGTCAAAGGCTTTAGAGAGAGATCAATAAAGATCAGCTATCCACAAGCTTTTTGACAATAACTTGTCATTTTCCTGGCAAGCAAGGCTGGTTTGTAGGTTAAAAGAAAGTCAAACCCTTTTTTTAAAAAATCCAGTCTTTTCTCCATGTGCCTTTACTGACACTGGCAGGTACATATACATAGAATTACACACAAAAGAAATATATACAACAGAATTATATCTACACATGAGGGCTAGCAGCCAGGCATCTCGCCACAACCTCAAGCAGCAAAGTCAGTGCAATAAGGCTTACAGCAGGGCTAGTAGGGTGCCAGGATGCATTGGCAGGGGGATAGACAGCAGGGATAGGGAGGTGATACTACCACTTCACTGGTCATTAGTGAGGCCCCATCTAGAGTACTGTGTACAATTTTGGAGGCCTCACTGAAGAAAGGACATTGATAGACTGGAAGAGATACAGAGAAGGGCAACAAAAATGATATATGGCCTTCAGGAAATCACCTATGAAGAGAGGCTTAGGGCTCTGAAATTGTACTCACTAGAGACTAAGAGGGAGAGGGAGGATATGATTGAGAACTTTAAGTTCCTTAAAGGCATCAACAAGGTCCGAGAAACACAGCTTTTTACCAGGAATGTCAATTCTACTACAAGAGAGCACAAGTGGAAATTGAAGGGTGGAGTGTTCAATAGGGACATCAGAAGGTATTACTTCTCAGAGAGGGTGGTGGAGCCTTGGAATAGATTACCTCCCGAGGTGGTGGCTGCTAAGTCCATTTCAAGCTTTAAGCACTGGTGGGACAAGGACTGGGAACAAACACATGGCTCTGGCAAGGGCTAGGCTGGGTGTCTAGAAGGACAGAACACCAGTGCACAATGGGTCCTGGGATACCTCGCTTGGGCAGACTGTATGGACCACAGGTCCCCTTCTGCCATCATCTTCTATGTTTCAATGTTTCTATAAAGGGGAAAGTTGCTGGTAGAAGGGGTAAGAGAGGTGATTTGAGGAGGGGGTACAGGTCCCTCTGTGAGAGAGATAGAGAGAGAGAGAAAGAGATCATTAGTGCAATTAATTACTAGTTCCCATAGTCAGATTACTTTTTACAAAACTAACTTAAGATCCCATGCACCATTCAGTCCATAAGGCTTCAACATCCTCAATTTGAAATTACATTTGCTTTTTTGTCACAGTAATAGCGTGAGCTTGTTACCTCCCCTTCTAAGGGGTTGTATCTATTCTAGTCCCAACAACCTCAGTCAAAAAGGGTCTGAGACATGCTTTGTTTTGTTAAGACAATTTCTTCTTGTATTTTTCTGTGCAGAACATAACAGTGAGTACAGAGAATTTACAACATACTTAGATAGTCGATCCAGGCCAGAGGAAGATCCCCCCATGGAGTTACAACTCTAACAAGAATGACAATTTAATTAAAATGAAAAAGAGTGCTTTCATCTAGAGTAAGAAGGATTTCCTTAGCTTAGATATGTATGAATAGTATAGATGTAAACCAAGATGTTGACTTTAAACATAATAGCAACACAACTCCACTAAATCTCTTGAAGTCTAAGACATTCTGGAGGAGTAGCTCACTCAAACATAACTGTAGTGAATGATATACAGAACCATTGAAAATTGAGCAGAACATTGTGATTAATAGTACTAGGAAAGTGATAACTTTAACTGAAATCTATTACCTGAACTAAAACATTCAACTGTGCTGTAGTTGATGTATGCACTACTACCATTTGTACATGCCTTATGTGCAATCCAAAGGATGAAACTCAAAGGGGAGGTGTTGCTGGTAGGGGACTTCAATCTAC
Source organism: Neoceratodus forsteri (assembly GCA_016271365.2). Lineage (NCBI taxonomy): Eukaryota > Metazoa > Chordata > Ceratodontiformes > Ceratodontidae > Neoceratodus > Neoceratodus forsteri. The sequence continues at coordinate 1,558,291,239 of CM057449.1, read as the reverse complement.
TGGACACGACTTGGAACCTACTAGCTACAGCTACACTCAGAAGTATGGACATCCTGGACTCCCTGCAAGTGGTGTTCCTCAGGCAACTAGTTAAGGAACCCACTCATGGGGGGGGGCAGTACTAGACCTGGTACTGATGAATGGGGACAGTGTTGCTGGCATCACAGTGTGTGGGCACCTGGGGACCAGTGATCACCATAAGGTGTGACTCAATATAAGAATTGGGTCAGACTCAAGCCACACTATGATGAAGGTCCAGGACTTTAGGAGGGCCAATTTTAAAAAAATGGGAGAATGCTTCAGGGACCCCCTAGCAGAGATAGGGAAACTGGGGAGAGTTGAGGAACAATGGGCAAAAATAAAGGCAGGCATTGAAAAGGCAACAAATTTCTGTATCAGGCTGGTTAACAAGGGCAAGAGAAAAAAGAGACCACTATGATTTTCTAGAGGAGGATAGGGAGAGTTACCAGGAGAAACAAAGAGTAGCAAGGAGAGCAGCTAGGAGTGCAAAGGTGCAAATGGAGGAGAATATTGCCCAGTCAGTAAAAAAGGGGATAAAACATTCTTCAGATATATAAGCAAGAATTGAAAGACCAAAGGAGGGATAGTAAGGCTAAAAGGGGAAGGGAGAGTTTAGGAGGAAGAGGACCAACAAAAAGCGAACATGTTGAACAATTACTTTAGTTCAGCATTTACGGATGAACTAGTAGGTGACGGGCCAAAGATAAGGGACAAGGGCATTAAAGGAAGGGAGGTGGACACCAGTACTTTTGCAGAGGAGAGAATACTCAAGTAACTGGCACAGTTAAAAGTAGATGAGGCAATGAGACAAGATGGGGTGCACCCTAGGATACTGAGAGAGGTCAAGGAGGTGCTGGCTACACCTCTGACAGCTCTGTTCAACCTATCACTAGGAACAGGGGAGGTTCTGGGGGACTGGAGATGGACAGATGTGGTTCCACTACACAAAAGTAGAAATAGGGAGAAGGCAGGAAATTACAGACCTGTCAGCCTGACTTTGGTAGTAGGCAAAGTAATGGAATCACTACTGAAAGAAGGGATTGGGAAATACCTTTCAACCAGTGGATTACAGGATCCGAAGCAACATAGGTTCACAGCAGGGAGTTCTTGCCAGACAAACCTGATTGAGTTCTTTGGCTGGGTGTCTGGGTGACCAGGGAAAGTGGATCAGGGAGGAGCGATAGATGTGGTCCACCTGGATTTCAGTAAAGCCTTCAACATTGTTCCATATACAAGACTGTTGAGCAAGCTGGGCAACCTAGGAGTAGGTCCAAAAATAGTAAAATGGGTAAGAAGTTGTCTAAGCAATAGGAGTCAGAGGGTGGTGATAAATGGGGTCCACTCAGGAGAAGTCAAGGTGACAAGCGGGGTGCCACATGGGTCAGTACTAGGCCCGGTCCTCTTCAATGTCTTTATTAGTGACATTACTGAGGGACTGGAGGGGAAAGTATGCCTATTCACAGATGACACAAAAGTCTGCAACAGAGTGGATACACCAGGGGTGGTAGAAAGAATGAGGGACAATCTGAAAAGCTGGATTATTCATCAAGGAAATGGCAGCTGGGGTTTAATGCAAAAAAAGTGCAAGATCATGCACTTGGGTCATAGAAACCCGGGGCAATGTACCAATCGGGTGAGGAGGTATTAGCAACCTCAAAACAGGAAAGTGACCTAAGGATAATCATTTATGATGATCTGAAAGTAGCCAAGCAGTGTGATAAGGCAGTGGGGAAGACTAGCAGGATGCTTGGGTGCGTAGGTATATTTCTTCCCGGAGAGGGTGGTGGACACTGTGGAACAGCTTCCCAGCAAAGGTGGTGGTGCTAAAACAGTAACAGGATTCAAGCATGCCTGGGATAGACACAAGGGGACTTTAGAGTAAGGCAAGGGGGGGGGGGAGACTGGAGATGTAGTAGGGTCTGTGGTGGCACAGTAGGTATGGAATATAGGGCAGACTAGGTGGGCCAAAAGGTCCTTATCTGTCGACAACTTCTATGTATGCTTCTTTGTTTCTATGTTTTTACAAAGATCTTACTTACAACATGTGTAAACCATGATGTCTAGTTTGATGTTCATTTGGTGCCTATTTGGTACAGTACCTGCTAATCTGGAGAGATAGCAAAGTAAAGGTTAGCTGGGTGTGGATCTGTAGCAGTTGAGCAGCTGTAGAGATACAGTCCTGTATCACTGGAGTCCTTGGTACAAAAAGGGTGCTGGAAAGGAAAGGACACCAAATGGTTAGGGGAAGGAGAATATACTTAAATAAGGTATTGTGGGGAGGGGAGTAGTAGAGAGGGGTACTAAACAAAATTTGCTGGTCAATCAATCAGTCAATCAATCAAATCTTTATTTATCCAGGTGAACATCATTGAGCAACGCTAATTTGCAAGATGGACCTGGTAAGGTCAAGGTTCAGTTACATAAGAAATGTAGTACAATTCAATGAACACAACACAATGAGGAAACAGATTATACAGGATATAGTAGCATCGGGTATACCAATACATAGATATATACAATTGTGCAGGATCTATTAACAACAAACTACATATTTACATGAAGAAGCAATAGGCAGCGCATAAATTCGGTCGTAGAGTGAGAATATGTGGAGATTGAGGTATGAAGTATAAGGTGTAAGGGGGTTTGTTAGAGGTGTAGGAATGGATGGTGTGAGGTCTGGGTGGGGAGGTTGTGGTTTTTACAGGGAAAGGTGAGTCGGAGGGTTATTACAAGGAGGGCTGGGTGGCAAAGGAGATAGGTGGTATTGGTGGCTTTAGCAGTGACTGTTGGCAGGGCTGATAGATAAAGAGATAGGGGAGGGGTGCAAGTAGGCAGTGAAGGAAGATGGAGGCCGGTGATGGGGGAGTGAGGAATGTGACGGGGGGAATAGTGTGATACTATATGGAGGCATAGTAAAAGAAGAAAGAAAAATGAGTGGAAAGTATGAATGCAGAATCTGGGGAGAGCCTCGGAGGATGGGACATACTAGGAGATGAAGGAAAGGGAGAGGATTATTCTCTACTACTGTTGAAAACAGTTACATTTTTCCATAATAAGCCTAGAGTACAGGGATTTGAAGGATTTAATGGATATAGGTTTGCTCACTTTCAGTATTTTCTGCATGTTGTTCCATAGGGAGGATAGCACAAAACTAATGGCAGATCTTCCAAAGTGAGAATTACATTTGGGCACTTTAAGCATGATGAAATTGTAGCTTCTTAGGGCATATTTACTTGAGGAGGCTTGTGTGAAGCAGTCTGAAACATATTTTGGTAAGTTCTTTGATATGGCTCTGTAGATCCATAGTGTAGTATTTCTGTCCCTTCTAAAGTGGAGCGAGGTCCATCCAACTGCGGCATAGAGGAAACAATGGTGGGTGTTGAAAGGGAGTTCTGCAATGAACCTCAGGGCCCTATGGTAGAGTGTACCCAGTTTTTCCAGGTATGAGATAGGGCAACGACTATATAAGAAATCAGCATAGTCAATTACCGAAAGAAAAGAGGTCTGGACCAGATTTTTTCTAGCCTCACTTGTGAGAAAGTGTTTTATTCTGTAGTAAAGTCCAAGTCTTTGTCGAAGGTTTTTCAGTAGTTCTTCCAAATGTACTATGAAGGAGAGTCTACTATCTAGCCAGACACCCAGGTATTTGAATTTTGTGACAAATTCAAGGTTTTCACCAAGGACAGTGGATATTTGCGGGAGAGTGCTTGGGGTAGAATATCCTGCATGTGTGTGGTGAGAGAAAAACATTGCCTTTGTTTTCTTTGCATTGAGCAGAAGGTTTTTTTTCAGTAGTTGGTGTTGGAGTAGGTTGAATTCTGCTTGTAGATCTTTGCAGGCTTTCTCAGGAGAAGAGTCACAGACATACAACACTGTATCATCGGCAAAAGGTGTACAGTGGCTTTGGTGAGGTTATTATCGATACTGTTGATGTAGATGGCAAAGAGGATTGGACCGAGGATAGAACCTTGGGGTACTCCTCTTTGCAGTGGTTTGAGTGGGGACAGTTCCCCTTCGGCCTTCACCTGCTGGGTCCTTTCCGTAAGATAGTTGTTGAACCATCATAGGGAGTTTGAATCGAGTCCAGTGGATTTCAGGGAGGAAAGGAGAAGATCGTGGTCTACCATGTCAAAAGCCTTACTCAGGTCTAAAAACACAGCGCAGACACAATTTTTTTTATCCAATTCGAGTTGCCAGTCATTGGTTACTTTTGCAAGGGCTGTTATGGTACTATGATTGGCACTAAATCCAGATCCAGACCCTTTTATTTCAAGGTTCTCCTTGGTCAATTTTGTATTGACAAATGTGTCAACTATTAAATTACTATGTAAACTGTGTCATTCTATTTGAGAATCTCTGTATTTTTGTTGTATTCTTTCTACTGCAAAAGCTGTATTTTATCTAGTACTATTGTCACTAGCCTCTGTATTAGATTACACCTGGTGACCTGTTTTTTTGTCTAATTTTCACCTCTTTATTATGTGTACTGTATTATATATACTGTCATCTCACCTTTTAATATTGTTACCTGTCCAAACCAGGACCTCCTTGTAAATGAGCATTGCTCAATGGAACTTTTTTCTAGTAAAATAAGTAAATACAAATTCAAAATACTGCCTAGTAATTTTTTGACCCTGACTGCTATCGTCCCTCTCTATGACCGCTTTGCCCCACTACATGCCACATTCAGTCTACCCCATGCCTGTGCTAATGTATCTGTCTACCATTCCAAACCAGGGGCTCCAGGTTTTGTCTAATTTGGAGGCATTTCCCCTCTGGTTTTGAAGTACTCTGATGAAAGAGATGGTTTTTGTAACTCCCGTTTCCCATTCCATTTTGGTGGCTATCATAGTCTACCAGCACCTCACTAGCAGCTGCTGTTTGGCCTCCAAGGCCATAGTATAGAGTGGGAGTGTGTGTCTAGCTGCTGAGCCAATGAGAAGTGATGTGTCCCCTAGTATCCATAGCAATGGTGAAGAGTGGAGTTTCATCCTGATATGTTTTCTGCTTTATCTATGACACTATTCCGAAAAGTTCTCACCTCCAGACAGGTCCACAAGATGAGCCCTGTGTGTCGCAGTGTGGTGTGGCATCTCCAGCATTCATTTTTAATGGCAACCCCAATCTTAACCAGTTTGTCTGGGGTACAGTGCCATTGACCTAGCACTTTATTTTGGATAAGTTGGGCTTTGGGGTCTGGAGTGTCCTAGTGGGCTAGGGTCTAGCATTTCTGCCATACGTCTGGTGTGATTTCCAGTTGTAAGACTTTGGCCCACTTCAACCTTTGAGGTTCCCATCTGAAAGATGCAACTGCTGTATGTGATTATAAATCTCCTTGCCTTTTTTACCCTTGGGGAGTGTCCATAACTCCAGTGTTTCCCCCATTGCAGCAGTATGATATTCAGGACTCAACCAGTTCCTAAGTGCTTGTTGGAGTTGTAAAAATCTCCAACGATCTGCATTGGGAAGATGGTATTCTTACTTCGATTGCTGAAAGGATTTCAGGGTAGCAGCTGCAGGGCATATAATATCTTTTGGTACCCTTATCCCTTGCTTGTCCCAATGGGGCCAGAGCAGAATCATGCCTACAGTCTGGAACTTGAGGTTATACCACAGAAACTCTAAGAGTCCCAAGGAGAAATCCTTCCATTTGTAGAGGGCCTGGAGCTTCTTGAAAGAGTATCTTGTGAACTCAGTGGGTAATGAGTACTGTGCATCCCCTTTTTCTTTTGTCCAAGGTAGCATTTGGATGGGTTTAGTACCATGCAAGGCCTGTTCTATTTTGACTCACAAGGATGTGGGCTCATCTTGTTGCACCAAGGACAGCCCACTCTTGATCTCCTGAGCCAAGTGATATGCCCAGGGCCATGAGGCATTCCAGGCTTCTGATCTAGTTGGAGCCCTAAGGAACCATTTTCCAAACTCTGGGATTTTTTGGCTCTATAAGTAGGAAGAGAACACCTTGTCCATTTTCTGCCACCATATTTCAGCAATTCATATGGGTAGATTAGTGCTGCAATAATTAATCCTTGGAAGGAGTATAATTTGTATGTGGCCCGCTTATTTTTTTCACCTCTCCATGTCTAGAAGCAGTTCTGATAGCAGTGGCTGCAGGATTTTCATAGGTTATTTGGTTAGCTGAGGGGAGATGTGTATTCCCAAATACCTAATTCCATGCCTAGCCCAAGATATTTTGGCTGCTATTGGGGGGGTGGATCCGGGCAGCCAACTAATGGCATTAGCTCAGTTTTGGACCAGTTGACTCATAGCCCTGATAGCGTTCCAAAGCAGGTCATCAAAGCCAGTGCTACCAGTACGGACTGGTCATTCTGTGATTGTGTTACTAATAGATCATCCACATAGAGCAGCAGCTTGTGGTGGTCATTGCCCAATGGTATCTCCTTGATGTTCGGATTTGTGCAGATAGCCATTGCCAGGGGCTCCATTGTCAATATAAAAAGCAGTGGTGAAAGTGGGCAGCTCTGTCTTGTGGATCGGTGGAGTGGAAATTTGGGTAATAGGAGGCAATTTGTCAGGACTGAAGCTGTTGGCACTGAAAATAATTATTTCACCCAGGAAATAAACTGTGTGCCAATACCTACATATGCCATGACCTCAAACAGATAATCTCACTCCACCAAATCAAAAGCCTTTTCTGTGTCAATAACCATCAACACTGCTGTGCCGTGTGTCTTCTGTGCTATTTCTATCAAGTTGGCCAGTGCCCTAATGTTGTCAGAACCCTGCCTCCTCTTCATAAACCTGGTTTGTGCTTGGTGAATGATATGAGGAAGCACATTCTCCAGAGGTGTGGCTAGGACTTTCACCAGGACCTTAGCGTCAACATCTATCAGCAGTATAGGCTGATAATTTGCACAATCCATTTTATCTTTGTGTGGCTTGAGCAAAATCATGATGGTTTCTTCTTGCATGGTGTTAGGAAGATCCCCTCCTGACTCTATCATCTGAAAGAGATTGAAAAGGTGGGATGTCATATCTTGAGAGAAAACCTGGTAAAAGTTTGCACTGAAGCCATCTGGGCCTAGTGCCTTGCCCTTAGCCAATGAATGAACGAATGGCTCATTCAATCACCAGAAGGGTAATGGGGGATTGCAAGTTCCTCTTCCTCGCTTGATAGATACCAGCCATGCCTAATTCCTTCAGAAAATGTCTGATACTTCTGGCTAGAGGTCTTGGCTTCCCTACATAGAGGGTTTCATAGAACTTTCTGAAGGTGTCATTAATTTGCTTAGGATCTGAGATGAACATATGTGAATTAGGATGAAGTACGGGGATGTGAGTTTCAGCTGCACACTGTTTTAACCAATAATCTAGCAGCTTATAAGCTGTGTCCCCCACTTCCTAATAGTGCTGTTGAAGATAAAACAAGGCCTTTTCTGCCTGTTGATGGAGAATTGTATTTAGCTTGTATTTCAATTGAATGACTTTTGAAGCCGCTGTCTCTGGGTTTGTGGGAGCATCATATAAGACCTTTTCAGCCTCCTTGAGCTGTTGCTGAAGAAGAGAGATTTCCCCCTTTGTCTGTTTAGCCAGATTAGCTGAATAGCTAATGATCTGGCCCCTGATAAAGGCTTTAAAAGCATCCCATAAAACCTGTTCCTTCATGTCCAGTTGCCTATTCAGCTCTGAGTATGTAACTATTTCTCTCCTAAGCCAAGCAACAAATTCAGGGGATTTGAGAATACGGGGGTTCATTCTCCACCTGAGTGATTTGGCTATGGTCATTGGGGTCTAAGCATGATGGTGCGGAGTGCCTACGGGCAGCACATCTGTGGCACATAACCACTCCACACCGACTACGCGCCCAGCATGGGATGCACTAACTGGGGTGCGCAGCCCCAATGCACCCGATCCTCTGGCTGCATGGACAGCAACATGCCGGGGGTGGGCGGGAGGCATGCCAGCACTATGCACCATGCACTAAGGCATGTAGTACAGCGTACTAGGGGGCATAGAAAGGCGCCTCTTAAGCCAGGTGGAACCCTGCCGTAAGTGCCCTATATGCCCTGCACCATGCACACTAGCCCATGAACAACACCAGCAGCTGTAGTGAACTGCCCAACTCCCACACACACCCCCAGACACCCACTCCGGACCCGGCAGGATAGTGTGGTCCCCCCACAGGACCAGATCCCCAGCCTGCCACCATAGTGCTGGCCTCCCTCCACATACATGGACACTCCATCCCCCACCATGTATGGTAGCCCCTCAACACATCTGTGCCCCCTTCCCATAGGCAGCAGCATACCCCCCAACCCCTTGGACACAGGGTCCCCCATCCTGGTGTGAAGTAGAACACCCTTCCACACACAATTAACTCAGGCCACATGATGCTAACTCTGGTACCCCCACTCCCTCATAGTTGTCCACTGGTCACCCATCCCCCTTCCCGTGGCACCGGCAACACCACCTCTGACCCTGTACATGCTTGCTGGTCCCACGGTTCTGGGTGACCAGTGGCACATAGGGCACTGACAGCAGGGTTCCACCTGGCATAAGGGGTGCCCTTCTATGCCCCCAGTGTGCTGCATTATGCATCTAAGTGCATGGCATTTAGCTCTGGCATGCCCCCCGCCCATCCACGGAGCATTGCTGTCCACACGGCAGAGGGATTGGGTGCATTGGGGCAGCGTGCCTCAGTTAGTGCACCCCACATGGGGGTGCAGTCAATGTGGAGTGACTATATGCCATGGATGCGCAGTGCATAGGCATGCCGCACCATTGTGCATAGGCCCCAATGCCATAGGTGTTGCGGTCCCAGCTTCACTTGGATGGCTGGCGGCCAAGGTGGTGTGAGGAGGGCTGTGCTGCTGGCTGCCTGGAGCCATGGCATTGGCAAGCAGGTAAGGGGTCGGGGGTGGTGTTTCCAGTGCCGTGGGGGTGTGAACACTGGATAGCTATGAGGGGTGGGGGTACCGGAGTCAACATCACGTGGCCTGGGGTAGCTGTGTGTGCAGGTGGAGGGTCTAGTAGGACTCCAAGCACTGGGCCACCTGGGTGTGGGGGGGCTACATGTTAAACACCAGGGACTGGGGCAGACATGTGTTGGGGTGGGGTGATGCTGGTGCCATATGGGGTTGGAGCATGGAAATATGGGGGGAGGTTGTGGTACGGGGCACAGCTGGGGGGGGCTCCTGGACCATGCTGGGGCCATGGCTCACCATATGGCAGGTGGAGGGTCACTGTATTGGACTGCTGGCCTGAGTGGCGCAACTGCACGGGTCCAGGTGCCTGAAGGTGCTATTCACACAGTGGACCCACGCTGTCCTGCACAAAGAATCCACTCCTGGGCCTGACACGGGCATCCAATTGGATGCCCAGCCAGGTCTGTGACTCTGCCCATAGCCCCTGTGGAGTCCTGTGCACTGGGGGGTGGAGCCATGGACAGGTGGCACCCATTGATGCATACAGCCGGTGCATTCCTGTCAACAGGTGCAGAGCTACACAGGTGGGATACATACCTCTGGTGCGTAATTCCTGCTCAGTAGTGCATAGGCCCCTTAGAGAGAAGTAAGGTGAGGGAGGCTGGCGTATGGTCAGACACAACCATCAGGTGAATCTCCACCCTCAGCATTTCTGCTGTGGCATCTGAACTGAGGAGGAAGTAGTCTAATCTGCTTTTAGAAGTGAAACGGGGGGTCCCATACATGCAGTCCCTCTCCATGGCATGTATTTTCTGCCATATATCTTGAAGACCCAAATCTATATGCATCTTCTACATAGCTTGCCTCGCCTGGTTATGTGCTAGATATCCCAGTTCCCTGGGGTTTCTATCCAGAAGTCAGTCATTCATTAAATTAAAGTCCTCACCAATCAAGATGAGCTCCCTGGAGGCTAAGTTATCAATTACTTTATGTGCTAGATTATAGAAAAAATTAGCCCTGTCCTCATTACATGCATACATATTGTCCAAAGTTGTCTCTCTGCTGTACTTTACCTCTGAGCAATACCCATATATTCTCCCATCCATTTCAGACATTTGTACTTGAAACTAGGAACCCCTTTTCACCAGAATGGATACCCCATTGTTTTTCTTCAAGAAATAGCTAGAAAATTCTGCCCCCACCTATTCCCTTCTCAAGCTGACCACCTGCTTTTTAAGGAAGTATGTCTTCTGGAGTAGGGCTATAATCACACTGGAGGTGTTTAAGAGTAGTTAACATTTTCTTTCACTTAATTGGATGATTAACCCTTGGACATTCCAGACACACTTTTTTGTTATCAGCCATAGTCCCTACTGACCCCCATGTAGTATTCTGAAATAGTCACCCAACTTGGTCCCTTGCCTGACCCATCGGAGTCGAATCCCACTCCACTCTAGAGATGAGGCCCCCTATATTGTTGCCCATGATGAGGAATAGAGAGGAGAGAGATGAGCACATAGGAATCATAGTAGGAAAAGGAGAAAGGTCTGTAAATATACAAACAGCAATATAAATATCAGAAATCTTACTGTCCACATCAGCACATTTGTCTAGTGTTATCTCAGTTTTATGCATAGCTATGCTACCTGCACCATCTGAGTAATTTACAGGAAAAGTTGTAACATAAAAATGCTATGGAACCATGAAAAATACACTAAGAACAATCCAAAGGGTGAACCCTTTTGAAGGGCGACCATCCAGCTGCCTACACCCACCACACTTCTGTCCTTACCTAACTCTCCTACCCTTAAGACAAAACTTGATGTCTAGCTCTAGCACATAATATAGTTCTAAGATCAGATGTCTGCCTTTCAGATTCATCCACTAATTGATAGCCAGCAACCTGTGAACCAATGGATTGGGCTGGTACCCTGTGAGTAAAACAGAGGTGGTGGGTGATCGTATTCAGTATATTATAGAGTGAATCCTGACAGCATGAGGGAATTGAGGGGGTAGATACCAAAGTGCCACTGCTCAGAAGTCACACCCTCTCTATACAGTATATGGGCAGACTGGATGGGCCTAGCAGTACTTCTCTGCCGACAATTTCTATGTTTCTATAACCATGACCATATCCCGGTCTGACTGGAAAGTACTCCCCAGTGAAGGGAGGGCAGCAGCTTCAGAGACAGGCTGGACATACTTAAGTCTGCCTTATAAGGGACTGTACATGGCTGCATCCAAGTACAAACTCTTGTGACTGCTGGCTGAATTATTAGGCTGACTTCCTGAGTGCAGGAGAAGTTTAGCAACTGCTTCTGGGTCCATTTATCAGCACAGTTTTAACCCTTTGGGGAGATCTGTAGCTAGTGAAGTGTCCTCTGTATGACTCTCATAAAACCATTACATACCCTGGGGTGCCACCTCCCATGAACCACAGAGGTGAGGGTAACATATAATTGACCATCAGAATCAGAGACCCAGTACCCCTGGGTCATCCATGTAGTGGCTGAGAACTGCATGTGGCAAGCAAGTTGTCAAGCATGATGCCCTGATGGACCCCCTTCCCCTGCAATATGGTGCTAGAGCAAAATGCTCCCATCCATCTAGGATTTCCATGAACTTCTGCCCCATTCTGCCTCCCCGTGTATACTCTTCCCAAGTCACCAGCCCGAGAAAGAGAGCAATTAATGTGAAGACATCATACTTTTCATGAAAGTGTGCACCCAAGGGGTGTTTGTTTTTATTTTCATTATTTTCACTGGCTTTGATGTGTTTTCTTCAAATGACTTAGGTTCTCTTCCTCTTGTTAATCAAGACAAGAACTTGCGATTTCCTAGTGTCAGGTCAAGGCATCGCCCATTTTTTCTGCATTTAGTCAGAACACAATCAGTTAAACTGCAGTCATCCATGTCAGACCAGGGGGTCAGTATCTTTCACCAGTCTATTTTTTTACTCGAATATCATAAAATGACCACTCTGTTTAATATATGGAATATTTCTTTGTATTTGTTATAATAGAACAAAGTTCTTCTCTTCACACAAAAAAAAATTGTGTAGCAAACATGAATATGACCAGGGCCAGGTATTCTTGTTACTGTTGAGAATGTTTAGAGCTGTGTTTAGCATTATGGGAAATAAATATGTATTCAAGGCTGTTATAGAATTTATGAAGCACTGAACCTGATGAAGTAGAACAATATTAGCTCAACATCTGTGGTTAAAGACCTTGGCCAACATTTGCAAAAGCCTATTTGAATACAAGCAGCTGCATCAGGCTTTTGATGTGTGCGTTTCCATTTGCAAGCAATTGTTTCGACCTAGGACGCTTTCTCCACTGTTTGTGTACTTCAGAGCCATGATTATCACCTTGCAACCTCACAAGCAATGTGGTCGTGTCTGCCAGTATAGTGCCATGGAAAGGATTAGAACAGAGTAAAACACTAATTTATGTAGTGTCTTCATTTAGTTTTATTTATTTTGATAACTGGGATAGTGCACTGGACTAAGGTTAAGCTGGTTTTCAGGCACAACACAGGCCATAAGGCAAATAAGCATGTACAGGGAAAAGGCAGTTTACAGGAAGTCAAGTAATGGGGATACTGAACCCTATAGACTGAAGCATTTTACAAAACATTTAATTAGAAGAATCTGTCTATTCACACATTCGACAGATGAAATGTTGGTTTATTTGGAAAGCAGGAATTCAAACTTCTGCAGAATGCTCCTGCCCCTTCTCATAAGACAAACACACCCACTCATAGAATGCCTCAGTAAAGCCAGGGACTCAGATTTATCTATGGCAGAGCAAGCAGCAAAGAATTCCCTTTTAGAGTAGGCAAGTAAGAATAGGAAGGGGGCATGGTCAGAAAAGAAGCTCTAAAATTAAAAATGTGAGTAGTACTTCATTTCTTAAAAAATTGTATGTGTGTAAGGAAGGAAATAAAAAGAACAAGCATTTGTCAATGCCGAGTGTTTGCTTGCTGATATTAGCATTGGATGTGCAGGAGTTAGACAGATGCAGAATAGGAATGGCAGTGAAGTATTGAACTCCAGCCAACCCCACCTCCACCCTGAAGAGATAGACAGGCATAGGGGAGTGCCTTTGGGTCATCGCCCATATCGCTCATGGCATTTCACCTCACCCTATCCTGCAGACCCCGACAAATGTTGAGGTGTGCCTTGGGGTGTTTGGCTTTACAGTCACCCCATTCCATAAGGACATACGCTGACATGGGTGCAGTATAGGAGAATGGGGTGAACTCTGGGGCTGAAGAGTCCAAGGCACACCTTGATGCCTGTCACTGGCTTTGGGGTGGGGGTGGAATGGTGTGAGCATTACAGCCAGCAATCTAAAGGCACACCCATGACAACTGTCAGTCGGTACAGGGTGGGATGTTATGGTTTGAAACACGCATTTGTTGGTATTTGCACTACAAATTTTCAACATGGCCTTTTTGTGACCCCACCTCCTGACAGCATTTGGGACCTCTGCTCATGAACAGAGGCACTGTGATTTTGTTGATCTGTCCCCAACGTTGATTTCCCACAGCGACCACGAAATTTTGCGCCAGATATGCAAAAACACAGTCCGGGCAAGATGTGAAAAATGACAGCTGTACCATTCATAGGGAGGTGTAAAGAGATGGCAATGTTGAAAATCTGGAGTGAAAATATTAAAATGCTCAAACTTACGAGCGTACGTGGAAACTGCACAATGTACACTCGTAACACAGTCATTTAGTGGAATTATTTCACCAAATTTTCAACATAGGCATTTTGTGACCTCTGCTCATGAACAGTGTCACTATGATTTTCTTAATCTGTCACGAACATTGATTTCCAACAGTGACCGTGCCATTGTCTGCCAGATGTGCGAAAACACATTTCAGGCAGGATTGTGCACAAATGACAATGTTGAAAATCTTGAGTGAAAATATTACAAATTCTTGAAGTTACAATTGTGCATGGAAACTGCACAACGGATGCTCGTAACATAGACATTTTATGGAATTTTGTCACCAAATTTTTAACATAGGCATTTTGGAACTTCTGCTCATGAACAGTGTCACTGTGATTTTCTTAATCTGTCCCAAACACTGACTTCCCACAGCGACCACGCTATTGTGCACCAAAAGTGCGAAAACACATTTTGGCCAGGATATAAAAAATGACAGTTCTACTGTTCATACGGAGGTGTGAAAAAATGCCAATGTTGAAAATCTGGAGTGAAAATATTACAAATTCACAAAGTTATGAGTTTGCATGGAAACTGCGCAATGCATGCTTGTAACACAGTCAGTTTTTTGATTTTTTTCTCCAAATCTGCAACATAGACTTTTTGGGAGCCCACCTCATGAACAGTGACACTGTCATTTTGTTAATTGGTCTCAAAAGGTGATTCTGTGCAGTGACTGTGAAATCATCTTTCGAGACTGAAGAACCAGATGACAGTGACTGAATTCATGAGATGGGGTCCCAAGAACTCCATGTTGAAAATGTGGTGCAAACATTCGCACAACTGGCCAAGGTATCTACCTAAATTGAAAAAAAAAAAAAACATTTATGCCATTATACAGCTTATCGGTATTTCTTCAGTTCGCGGTCAGTTTTGAAGAGTGCAGACGTGTTCCTGCTCCACTGAAGATTGCTGCGCCGGGCTTCAGAGGTAAATATGGGGTGAGGGGGGTGTGGGGAGGTGAGGTGTGCAGAGGGTGGGTATGGGTTGAGGGAGGGGCCCCACAGACAGCAAGGGACTGTTTTCTGTTTTCTCAGGGTTTAAAAAAAAATAAAAACCTAGTGGGACGGTTTTTCTTTTACAGGGACAATGGGCACGCTGGGGTGGGCTCCCAGCGTGCCACCTGGGTGTTTGTTTGGGGGGCAGTAGCCGATGGGGATTGGGTACCCCATCGGCACGTACAAAGTGTTTGGAGGGACACATAAGCTGAGAGGGATTGGGCACCCCCCCTTGGCTCACAACGAATGGGTGGGCATTATGCCGATGGGGATTGGGCTCCCCCATCGGCAAATGTACTTGGAAGGGGGCATGCCAACAGGGGGATTGGGCACCCCCATTGGCTTTCATGGGTACTGTGAGAGGCGGATGGCGACAGCCTCCGCCATGTTTATTGAACTGTGACACCAGACAAGGCAAGCTGCAATTCTCTGCTGCAATCAGGTACCGTCCCAGCAGCAAAAACAGCTAATTCTTCAGTTAAGGAGCTCTCCCTGATTGCAGCGGTGAGTTTCTTTAAAGTTGGAGGCACGCTGCAAAACTGCTGTCATCGACAGCGTGCTCCTCTATTGGCACCACAGAGACCAGCCCCAAAAGGGACTGCTGGCATTGGCCACAGCACTGCTGCACCTCCACAACTTGCAAGTACAGCAAGCTGCCACAATATGTTTCTTGCACATGCGAACAAGCAAACATAAAAATAACATTTACTCAGTTTATTTACAGGGAGTTTGTTTTAGGGCCTGGATGATTTTTTTAGTGAGTAAAGGTGGCAGCCATGTTTGTAATAGCAATCTGCAATTTTTGAAATAGGCATTGATATTGTTTGTGTGCTGTGTCCCAACTGAAAGCACATCTTTGAACCCATGAATTGTGCTGTCCCAATTCATGTTCTCTGACAAATCAGAGCACACTATTGCCACTGTCCATTTTATATCAATGTTTAGCTCCCAGTTCCTGAATGTATGGGACCATCATGCCCAGTTCAGAAAGGTGTGGGTCCATGGGAATCACCTCCCCTGGGTCACTACAGAACTCATAGCATGTCAACGGACAAGAGACCATACATGGGCTATATACATAACCTCTGGCACCCCCTTAATCTCCAGAACTATCATTCGCTCTGCAATGTTTGTACTAAGGTCATCTGCCTCGTTAAGACAGAGTACTTCCAATCCTCCTTCCAGGAAAACATCAACAATCCATCCAAATTCTGGAAGGTCCTCCATGCCCTGTTCTCTCCCCCTGCCCACTCCTCATTTCCTGTCCTAAAAATTGGTACCCACACAATTGAAGACCCTCCCTCAGTGGCCACTGAATTTAACAATTACTTCACCATCTGTGCCTCCTCCCTTCTTGCATCTCTTCCCTGCTCTGCTTCTAGGGACCCTCCTGATCCCCCATATGCCCCCCCCTTCTGCCTCCACACCCTCTCCTACACCTCCCTTCTCTTTTAAGCCTGGCCTTCCAGAGGACACGCTATGCATACTACTTGCTCTGAACCCAGTCAAAGTAAAGAGCCTGGACAGTCTCATCCCCAAGCTTCTTCACCTCTCTGCATACTCAATTGCTTTGCCCTTGACATATCTTCTAAACCTCTCCTTTCTGCACACTACCATACCTGATGCTTGGAAATCTGCCATAGTGATCTCCCTCCCCAAAGGCAGGGACACTTCCGGCCCTTGTAAATTCTGCCTCATCTCTCTACTCTCCACTCTGGCCAAACTTCAGGAACATCTGGTCCTGGAACAACTCTCCTCCTTCCTCAATTCATCCTCCTTTTTCTCCCTGTACCAGTCTGGCTTTCATAAAGACCACTCCACCACCACCTCCCTCCTCTGGCTCACTAACTCCATTCTCTCAAGTATGGATCAGGGACACATCACTTCTGCCATATTTGTCGACTTTACCAAAGCCTTCAAACTGTCTCCCACTCCCTTCTCCTCAGCAAGCTTACTGCAGCTGGCCTCTCTGACTCTGCCACCAGCTGGTTCTGGTCTTACCTCTTAGGCCGCACCCAGTCCATCAGAGTTGGCAACTCCCTCTCCCCTCCCCTGCCAGTCACCACTGGTGTCCCCCAAGGCTCGGTACTCTGACCTATTTTATTCTCCATATTCCTGAATGATCTCCCAAAACCCTGCATATCCTCATGCATACACATGTATGCTGATGATACCGTGATTTTTTCCTTCAGTAACTCACCCTCCAAGGTGTCTACCAGCCTTCAGTTGGGCTTCAACAATGTCCAGTGCTAGTTTAATGCTAACCAACTCTCCATGAATGTCAAAAAAACAGCATCTATGAACTTTCAGCTCCAGACAAAAACTGACTAGGATTGATTCCATCCCCACCTTCCACACCCTCTCTGGCTAGGACGATGTAGCCACATTCAAGTACCTTGGGGTATGGCTGAACAAGAATCTAGACTTCGGGGTACACGTTGAAGACATCCACAAAAAGCTACTTCCTAGACTCGGCACGCTGTACCATCACCACAGCTGTCTTCCACAGCATGCCAGAAGAGAAATCATCCAAAAGATGATTCTCCCCATCCTTAACTTTGGGGATGTAGTCTACTGGTCCAGCCCAAAAACCTCCCTAGTCAGAATGAACATTCTCTTCAACTCCTTCTGCTGCTACATTCTTGGTTGCTCCCCACATACTCACCACTGTGACCTTTATTCCTCACTTTCCTTTCCCTCCCTCCATGCCAGGTGCCTCTCACACATCACAAATGTATTTAGGAAGTTATAGCTTGGTGCTCTGCCTTTCTACTTTTTTCACTCTCCTATCAACCCCCCTCCCATACTGCTATTCCCTCCACATCTTCACCCACAGGATTCTCGCCCTTCCTCCTCAGCGCACATCATCTGGCCACACCACCTTCTCCTACAATTTCCCTGTAATCTGGAACTCTCTCCCTCTAGAAATTCCTTCTGCACAATCCCAACACTCACTCTCCTTCCTCCTCCATAAACACTCTGTTCAGCCCTGCATCTGCATCTGACACCCCTCTCTCCCAATCAACCTTCCTCTTCCCCTTCCTCTCTCCCTTCCTCCCTCCCCTCCACCCACTCCTCCTCCTCCATGCCTCTCTTGACCACCACTAGCTGGTGCCTTCCTGACCCTATTACTCCTCCTTCTGCTCCACACTACACCTCCCCCTCAGCTCTTCTCCTTCTCCTTTGGGTCCTGTCCCCTTGCAGGGTTTTCAGCATCCTGATGGGCCTCCCTCCTCCCCTTGCTCCCTTCCTACCACGTCTTGCCCCCTTGCAGGGTTTTTCAGCTTCTTGACAACTCACCCTTCCCTCTCACTCCCCTCTTCTCTTGTCCTCCGTCTACATCCACCTCCCCCCCACTACCCCCTTCCCCTCCTCTCTCCTATCCAACTGGGCCCCATCCCTTGCCAGGTTCACTGCATCCTGTGGGAGACACAGTTCCTGGTTTGCCCCACCTCACTCCCTCCAAGCCCCTCTCCATCCCCTACTCCTTCCTGCTAGAGACCCCTTTGCAGGGTTCCAGCATCCTGAGACGAAACGTTCTTGGCTACTCTCTCCTCTCTGCCACCCACCCTTCCTTCCCTGCTACTCGTGCAGTAACTCCTGTCTCCCTCCCGCCCCTCTGCCACCCCTAGTGCTATAACTCCCCTTCCTCTAAATCCTTGAGCACTTAGCGACTCTCAAAGTCTGGCTTTTCGGATCTGGAACTGCATTTACTTTCCCCTGAGCTCTGCCGCTACTTCTTGTCCTCCTTCAGCCCCTTACTCTACGTTACTATCACTCCTGCATACTACTCCCCGATCTACTTCTGCACACTGCTCCTTTACCCCCCCATCTCTCCCCCTAGGACAAAGACTTCTTCTCTTCCACTATGTCTATGCCTTCACTTTGCCATTTACCACTTTCTGTTTTCATAACCTTCTTTTGTCCAATACCAAATTGTATTGCACTGTATCAGTGCATCACTGTATGTACTTGATTTGGACTGTATGTATTTGTTTGTTTGGTATTTGTATTGCATTATTTTAGTACTACACTGTATGTATTGAATTGCACTGTATCTATTTTGATTGTTTTGCTCTTGCTTGATCCCCACATTATGTAACCCTTCCCCCGCAGGATGCTTCTGGAAACGAGCTGTTTACAGCTCATGTTGTCTTTCCTGGTGAAACCTTTTCAAATAAATAATTGAAAATAAGTAATGATTTTTTGTAACACATGGAGCCTCTGGTTTGCCCTAACCAGTTTCAGCTGGAACTCAATCCCTGGCTATTTTATACCAACTTAACCAAAGTCTTCCTAAACCTTTGGTGAACTTAAATTTAGAAAAGGTCAGCTATCCCCTTAGATAAAATTAAATACCTTTCTACCCATAAATGAATATCCTTGGGGCTGGATTTTCAAAGAAACATGGCACAACTTTGCCACAGTTGCACTACTTGCAACATCAGTGCTCAACAGATTTATTTGGCATTTTCCCTGTAACTCAAGAACAATTTTCTTGTGTTTTCCTGTGCATTACATTATTTGCCATGGAAGCTGAATTGCAATGTTTTCCTGTATAACCAGTGAAAGTCTATGGGAACAATTTCACTGTAGACAGCTTAATTTCCCCGTAAAATCCTGGAATAGCTGTAGATCAGAGAGTCTTGCAACATGACAGCTGGGCCACATAAAACATGGTTTAACTTCATGCCACAAGATCCACAAGTTGTAAAAACAGATGCATGAGCCAAAAAAATGATGTATGCATCATTTTTCTGCTTTAAAATAAGCTAAGTGTTACAATTGCTTCAAAATGTGCAAAACCTCATGCAAATTGTTTGGAGCATTTGCAGTTACACAGCTGTAGCAAAACAACTTCCACAAGTCCTGCATCCAAACATTTGACAGTCCATGTCTTAATCTTAATTCCTGAGAAATATTATTCCTCACACTCCTCCTTTGCTGGCCCAGATTAAATGATCCTTCTGCTAATTACCCTTATGTCTCCCAACACATTTTATACCACTAATGTCTCTTTTTGCAGTAGGGTACATTTATTGACAAGGGACTCAATTTTTGAAGGCTGACATAATGCTTGCATCATGCCCTGCATCAAAACCAGTTTTTTTGCACAGCTGCACCAAACTCTTGTCAATTGTTAGACGCAGTTGTGACAGTTTCCTCAGTTTAAAGCATCTTGCGCCAAATGTCTGGCACAAGCCCCATAAAAGGGTTCCCTGAATGCCACAAGTTAGGCCAGGGAAAAGCTGGTCTAACTTATGGCATTTGGTGCATGGGATTGAAAATCATGATCACTGGCCAGGAGAATGCCACAAGCCCCATGTGCCAAATGATTGACACACCAGGGGTTTGTGAAATTTTTGGGGCTTTGAAAATTGAGCCCAAGATATTCTTTACAGCATGTCCTAAAACATACATCATGGCTGTCATGGGGTGAGAGTTTGGCCCAATGACCCCAAGACACATCCCAACGCCTGTTGGAGTGTGGAGAGTGGGTGGGGTGGGGGTGGTAGGGTTAGTAACCCTAGCACCAAATTTCCAGTCTTTTTTCACTGTAATAGAAACCTTAACTGATGCATTAATGGAATTTTTTGCAATGAATTTCCCTTCTTTTTGAGATAGTATAATAGTATCCTTTTATTACTGTGAGAGCACAGGGTTCTTTGCAGCCTGTGCTCCAATCCCTCTGTAGATGCGCATATGCATGTAGGTGTGGGCCTTGCACTTCCAAGTGTCAGACAACAGTGACCAAATTGTCAGCATAGCCATCTTATTACCCCTCTTCATATACCCCGATGCAGAGAATTTGTGAAAAGCAAGGCAAAATGTAATTATGCACAACTGCAACACCATTCTGCGCCACAGGTGTGAAAACACATTTTGGGCAGGATGCAAAAAATGTCCGCTGTACTGTTCATGAGGTGGTGTGAAGAAATAGCTATGTTGAAAATTTGGCATCAAAAGATTGAAAAGTAGCAAAGTTAAGCACGTACATAGAATAAATTAAACAGACGTACATAACTCGGGCATTTTTAGGGATTTTGTCACCAAATTTTCAACATGGTCATTTGGGTACCTCACCTCTTGAGCAGTGGCACTGTCATTTTGTTAATCATCCTGGAAATGTGATTTTGCCAGTATATGCGCCATTCTACACCTGAGTAGTGAAATCACATTTTGGACAGGATGTGAAAAATGACAGCTATACTGTTCATGAGGTGGTATGTAAAAATGGCAATGTTGAAAATTTGGAGTGAAAATATGAAAAATTGGCAAAGTTACGAGAGTGCATAGAAACATTTCATCAACCACCCGTAACTCGGGCATTTTTTGATATTTTTGCACCAAATTTTCAACATGTGCTTTTTGGGGCCCCACCTCATAAACACTGGCACTGTCATATTGTTATTCAGTCCCTGTGCTCCAATCCCCCATAGATACATAAATGTGTGTAGGTATGGAAGCACAGGGCCCTCTGGGACCTGTGTTTCAATGTGTGGAACAACAGTGACCAAATTGTCAGCATAGCCATATTATTACCCCACCTCATGTACCCCGGTACAGAGAAATTGTGAAATGCAAGGCAAAACATAATTATGCACAACTGCAAAACCATTTTGTGCCAGAGGCGCAAAAACACCTTTCAGTCAGGATGTGAAAAATGACAGTTGTACATGAGGTGGTGTGAAAAAGTGGGTATGTTGAAATAACTGGGGACACTGGGATTGGGTTACTCAGTGTCCCTAACTGGTGTGGAGGGGGGTGTTTGGTTCTTGTGCCGACACATGGATTGGGCACCCCCGATGTTGGCAAAGAAAAACAAATTGTTTCGGGACACTGGGAGTGGGCTACCCAGTGTCCCACACTAGCTGGTGGGGGGAGGCATCAAGGGACACTGGGAGTGAGCTCCCCAGTGTATCACACTGGCAGAGGTGGGGAGCTTCTGTCTGGGACACTGGGAGTGGGCTTCTACCACCAACACAGGAAAGCTCATACCAAATTTTGTGCAAATCCATTGAACTATTGCAAAGTTGTTAAAGTGCACAATTTGAGGTTTATCATTAAACTGCCTACTTAACCCTAACTATATTGGTGCAGTGTGTTTGTGTGATATATATATATATCTGTATATATATATACAGATATATATATATATATATACAGCTAAATGGGGATACATGATGGGCACGAGTGTGATATGGAAAATATTTTCACTCCTTTAGAGTGACCTCCGAATATTCACCACTCGTGACTATCCAGAGGTCACCCTGCAGGAGTGAAAATATTTTCCATATCACACAAGTGCACATCATGTATCTGATTTATACAATAGGGGCCCCTATTGTTGCAAAATTCACTATTTGTGTGGGCTTGCGCAGGTTTGTGTGGTTTGCACAGCTTTGTGTGGGTTTTGGGTGAGTTTGCACCATTGAATGAATGTAAATATTTTCACTGTGGTGACATCATCACAGTGATTATTACACTGCAGTGAGAATAACATGTAATCTCTCTCATTTATCCCTCACCGCTATTGTATAAATACATATAGAGTATATATATATAT
Organism: Neoceratodus forsteri; assembly: GCA_016271365.2. Classification (NCBI taxonomy): domain Eukaryota; kingdom Metazoa; phylum Chordata; order Ceratodontiformes; family Ceratodontidae; genus Neoceratodus; species Neoceratodus forsteri. The sequence goes on along the minus strand of CM057449.1, from coordinate 1,558,269,030 downwards.
ATATATATATATATATATGTGTGTGTGTAATAGATAACCCACTCTTAGGTGTGCAGTCACGCTTTGATATACACACGCCTTGGTGTGCATCAACCACCCAAGGCGTGTGTATATCAGAGCATGACAGCACACTGTAGAGTGGGTAATCTATCTTATAAAATGTCAAAATTGTTTTGGAGGGAGGTAAAAGTACAGGTGTGTGGTCATGCTCTGATATACACATGGTCATGTGATGATGGTTGTCCACTAGATGAGCTCCTTTTTTCCTACCCATTTTATAAATATAGATATGTGTGTGCATTAAGGAATATACATAATCCATACACAAGCAATCTAAAGAATAACACTGTAACCTCTTAATAATATAATAATCAAATTACACAAATAATTTAAAATCAGTGGTGTTATAATAATAACGAGGTGGGGGCTGTAGGTCCAGAAGTAATAGCGGAAATGGACCAAGAAGATATTTGTACTGCATTCCTTAAACTAGAGAGGGCAACTCTTAAAGGCAGACAGCACTATTGGAATCAAATTTCATTAGAGGCATACTTAAAAATGGGAAGATCGCCATGTGGACTTAGAGTCACTAGAACCCTAGGGTATGATGTTGAATGTGGTGAATTTATGAGTGACTGGAACAAGGGTCTACAAGCTGGAACTAATGGACTAATAAATGCTATGATTAATGATTATCTCAATTAATCAATCAATCAATCAAATCTTTATTTATATAGTGCTTTTCTAGAACCAAGGTGCTGCACAGTTAAAATACAATATGTAACATAAAATTTACACTAAAACAATAAATATATCAATAAATAAAATTTTGTCTGGGAAGGCTAGATTAAACAAACATGTTTTCAGCTCAGTTTTGAATCTATCTACGGTCAGGCATTCTCTTAACCGATGGGGTAGATAATTCCACAGGGTAGGTGCCTCTAAGGAGAAAGCATGGGCACCAGATGTTGTTAAATGGACCCTGGGAATTTCTAACAATCCCTCGCTGGTGGATTGGAGAATACATAGGGGCAGTAGGAAGTCAGGAGATCTTGCAGGTAGCCTGGTCCCTGTTTGTGTAGGACTTTAAAGGTTAGCAAGCCAACCTCAATGGTGATCTGACACTGAACAGGCAGACAGTGCAGTTTGCACAGCACAGGCATAATATGACTGGTCCTCAATGTACCAGTCAGAAGCCTGGCCACAGCATTCTGCACTAGCTGCAGACAGTGGATATCAACCCCAGGAAGCCCTAGGTAGAGGGCATTATAGTAGTCAAGGTGGGTGGTGACAAAGAAGTGGACCAATGTTAGAAGGTCATCCGGAGGAACCAGGTGTTTCACTGGGGTGATATTCCTCAGATGGTAAAATGAGGATTTAACCATGTCCGACACCTGAGATTTCAGGGTCAAGCCATCATCAAAAATAACGCCCAGGTTATGCACCCAGTCTGAGATAGTGAGCTGAACACCATCAAGCCATAAGTCTGATGCTTGTCCAGCAACCAAACCTGCCCCTGGATGACTTGGGTCCACTACCAACACTTTGGTCTTGTCCGGATTCAATCTCAGCCAGCTGGTGCTCATCCAGTTCTTGATCTCAGTGAGACAGTTGTTTAGCACAGAGACTGTGTCAACCTGTCTGGGTAGAAAGGACATATACAGTTGAGCATCATCTGCGTAACAATGAAAACTCAAACCGTATTGCCTGATGACATCTCCCAATGGCAGCATATACACTGCAGACAACATGGGTGCCAATATGGAGCCCTGCAGCACCCCACAGGACAGGGGGAGGGCGTCAGAGGAATACATTTCGGTGACCACCCTCTGAGACCTGTCTACAAGGAAGGATCAAAACCATTCAAAGACTGTACTCAACAGCCCACAGAGAAGCCTCAAACACTCCAAAAGCACACCATGGTCAACAATGTCAAATGCTGCAGAGAGATCAAGAAGGACCAAGATGATACGAGCCTTTTAATCTCTCACCATTAGGAGGTCATTCAATACTCAGAAAAGTGCAGTTTCAGTGCTGTGTCTCTTCCTAAATCCAGACTAGAGAGCATCATAGACATTGTGGGTCACAAGGTGATCATGCAGTTGCAACGCAACCACCTTCTCAATAATCTTACCCACAAAAGGCAGGTTAGAGGCAGGCTGGTAGTTAGCTGGACAGTCAGGATCTAAGGAGGTTTTTTTAAGGAGTGGTTGTATGACTGCCTCCATGAGGGGATCAGGAAAGACCCACCTCTCCAAGGAACTCCAGACAATTTCAGCTAGGATTGGGCAGATAACATCTACACAACCCACTAATAGGGGTGTAGGGCCCAGATCCAAACTACAACTGGTTGGGTGCAGAGTCTGGATGATCTTTAAAGTGTCTATGAATGCCGGCCGGCTAAAGTCCAGACAGACAGACCGAGTGCTCACCACCTACCACTGACCTGGCAATCCCTCATAAGGGAAACAGGGCCAATGCCGGACCTGATGCTGGCAACCTTAACTGTGAAGAATCGAGAAAACTCCTCACATTTAGGTCGAGAAAAGGCTCCTCTGGGTTGAAGACAGATTGGATTGCACAATCTATCAACAGTCTAGAAGAACTGAGTCTGTCGATTCTGCACAGCAGAAATCTCCCTGGACAGGAATTTTGCCTTCTTATGGGTGATTTCTGATTGGTAGCCATTCTAATGTTCTATCAATCTAAGTCTGTCTGCATCCAGGCTGAACCTCCGCCATGCTCTCTCCATCCTTAGACTAACTCACCTCAACTCCTTCAAGGAACCGTCAGACCAGAGAGTCCTTGGGTGAAGAGTGAATGGTTGAACATGAACAGGAGCAGTCATGTTCAGGGCATTTCCCACCACCCTATTATAGGCCAGTACAAGATCCCCTGGACTCATGCATTCACTGACAATTCCAATAGGTCCAGCACTGCTGATAGGCCATCTGGAGTAATTCCCCTTAATGGGCGATACTGGACCATCTCCATAGGGGCAGGCCCATTGGGGGAGCCATGAAACTGAATCTTATGGTGTGATGGTCAGACCAACTGACTGGTTCCACCCCCAAATCAGTGATCTCCATCCCCAGGAGGAACACCAGATCCAACGAGTGACCCCCTATATGGGTAGCAGAGGTAACCACCTGTGTGAGACCAAGCACCGTCATTAGCTGGAGGAGATATGACCAACTTACAAGAGTTCATCATCGACCCAGGCATTGAAGTATCCCAGAACTATCCATCTGGGGGACCTCAGCACCATGTCAGTGATGAAGTCCGCTGTCTCCTGCAGGAATTCTTCACCATCACCTGGTGAACGGTAGATGAGGAGAGTCCCGCAACCTACACCTCTCTCAGGATACACTCGATGGGTCTGGTGGGCCCCACTGGCACATTCACAAGACCCTCAGACAGCAACCTAAGATTATTACAGAGATTAAACAAAAAGAGGAATCTGTATCAACATTTAAAGATCACCCAGACTATGAGAATTATGATAAAAAACTAAAAGAGACCATATTAAAGGAACAAAAGGTTCAGTCACCTGACTCTGCTGGTGGGGGGACTCTGAGTCAGTCAATGAGAAAGGGCAGGACAACATGATGGCACCCAAGGGGAGCAAGTTTACCAGGAGAGTCTTAGTGATTGAGAGCTGAATGATTAGTGGGGCAGAGAGGTTGGTATAGGGGGACTGGATAGGAGGGAAGGGGGATGGTCTAATGCTTTTCTGGGTCATCAGCCATCCAGGATTTAGGCAGGATAGGGATTATGTTGGAGATGGAGTAGGGGAAGCTAGGGTGCTAGTACACCTGGGTACCAATGATCTTTAGTGGAGATGATGAGCAGAACTTCCATAGACTGGGGACTGATTGGCATCATACTCAGCCTCTCTGGCTTTTCCAAAGTCCTCCCTGTGTGAGGCAGGAAGGGAAATCAAGATAAGATAAGGTGTACTGTAATAGAGGAGTTTAACAGATGGCTTAAGGGATGGTGCTAGGGAAAGGGTTACACTTTGTTGGGGACTGGGGAAACTTCTGGGAAAGGAATCTCTTCAAGGGTGACAGACTTCAACTAATGAGAGAGAGGGGGCCCATGCACTGTGGCGGATGTTTAACACCTATATTAGACTATTAAACTGACTGGAGGGGAGGAAGAGACTGGGTCTAGGGAAACCTTATTGGTGGCTGAGGGGAATGGGATCCTAGCTCGTTATCCCCCACATCCGGGGGCTTGTAGCAGCACAGTGAGTATGAAGACAGCTGTGGCCCTTACTGGATTAGGCAAAAGGACATTTGAGAAGGGGAACACTAAGGGTGCAAGCACCCGGAAAACCAGAGGGACGAGAGCACAAGGAAAGCACAGGGGTAGTAGCAAAGTAGGATCAGGAGTCAGATGGAAGGAGGTATGCTTTAATGCCAGGAGCCTAGGTAACAAAATCAGTGAGCTCCAGTCACTGATGGCAGACCCTGAGGTGGACCTTGTAGCCATCACGGAAATGTGGACTTTGGAAAATAATGACAGGGAACTGATGGTTTCTGGGTACTAAATGTTCAGGAGAAACAGAGGAACAGGTAGAGGGGGAAGAGTAACCCTATTTGTCAAGGAGGGCATCGAGGTGGTGGAAGATGGGTGCATCAGAGGTAGTAATGGAGAGACAGAGTCACTGTGGGTGCAACCCATAGCAGCCTCAGGTAAGAAACTGCACTTAGGGGGTGATCTATAGGCTACCGTGGCAAGGGGAGTAGAGGGACAGGGAGCTCTGGGAAGAATTTGAAATAGGGGTAACAAAGGAAGAAGTGGTGGTGGTGGATGATCTGAACCTGCCAGACATTTATTGGGATGTTCCATTGGCCAGGAGTACCAGACGTCATGCCTTGCAGGAATTGTTCCAAGACAGTCTACTGCTAGAGCTAGTAATGGAACCCACAAGCAGACAGCAGTTCTCTATGTGGTGCTCACCAACCTGGAGGTGGTAGGAGCTGTGGGACCGAGGAACTACTGAGGGACAGCGACCAGAACTCCGTTTGTTATTCAAACTGGCCCTCGGGTCCAGTAAACCACAATCAAGGGCTGAAGTCCTTGATTTTAAAAGGATGGACTTCAATAGGCTGAAGGAGCTGGTCAGGGATAAGTTGGAAGGGGTGGACAACTTAGGTGGGTGGAAGAGAAATGGGAACAATTAAGGGGGTCATTATTGAGACATCTCAGGCATGTATGAGAACAATAACCTAAAAGAACAGGTTCAAGAGACCATTATGGTTCTCGGCAAGAGTCTGGGAGGAGGAGAGAGAGACAAGAAAAAAGCCTTCAACAAATATAAACAAAAGCAGGGGTAAGAAGAATGGGGAAAATTCTTATTTAAAACTAGAGAGCAATAAAAATGTATTAATAAAAAAAAAATTACCAAAATGGCAGTTAGGAGGCAAAAGCAGACACAGAGCTGCTACATTGGGGTGAGGAGGTGAAAACTGTTCGTCAGCTATATCACAGAAAAAAGGAGGGGGAATCGTAAGACTAGCTGAGGGGTAGGGTGATAGAGGAGAATGGGCAAAATGACACCATCCTCAATTAGTAATTTTTCTCTATTTTCACTAGGGATAATGGAGCGCCCTTGCCAGAGAGTGACATCAAAGTAGCCACTAAGGGGGTCCTGGAGATGAGTCAGCAAATATTTACTAGTGAAAGGGTCCTGAAAGGGCTGGCAGCCCTAAATATAGATAAAGTCCCAGGAGCAGACAGACTGAACCCCTGGTAGGACTATTCAGCAATTCACTAAGGATGGGTGCATTTCCAAAGGATTGGAGGGTGGTGGACATAGCCCCACTCCATAGGGATGCAGGGAATAAGCAGGGAACTACAGATCTATCAGTCTTACATTCATTGTAGAAAAACTGATAGGAGTCCCTGGTTAAACTAAACCTTGTGGAGGCAGTCCACAGAAGGGCATCCAAAATGGTGCATGGACTGCATCAGAAAACATATGAGGACAGATTAACAGAGCTCAATATGTATACCCTAGGGCAAAGGAGGGAGAGAGGTGATATGATTGAAACATTCAAACATCTTAAGGACATTAACAAGGTGAAAGAGTCTAACATTTCAATGTAAGAAAAATAGCAGGACAAGACACAGCATGAGATTAGAGGAAGGCTGATTAAGGGGTAATGTGAGGAAGTTCTTTTTCACGGAAAGGGTGGTGGATGCATGAAACGGTCTACCTCAGGAAGTGGTGGATATGAATATAGTGAAGGGCTTCAAACAGACTTGGGATAGGCACAAGGGAGCAATACAGATGAGTATGAATAAATAGGCCATTGACAGAGTAAAGGCCTATGGCACATTCATAAGGTAGAAAAAATGGACAGACTAGATGGGCCTTGTGGTTCTTATCTGCCATCAACTTGTATGTTTCTATGTTTCTATGACTACAGGAGAGCAACATTCTCCACGATAGTAAACAGCATGGATTCATGGCAGAGAGGTCTTGTCAGACTATTCTGTTAGTTTTCTTTGACTGGATGAAGAGGGTACTAGATAGGAGTCATGCTACTGATTTGCTCTGCTTCATCTTTAGCAAGGCTTTTGACTCAGTGCCTCATAGATGCCTGCTGAAGAAGATGGAGGATCTTGGAGAGACTAACGTCATAGTAAATTGGGTGGGTAACTACCTAAAGGGGAGGCCACAGTGGGTAGTGGTCAACAGGGTAAATCAGAAGAGAGGGAGGTAATGAGCAGGGTATCACAGGGATCTCTCCTGGGTCTGGCCATCTTACAATATGCTTATCAGTGACATTGTTGAGGGAATTTGGGGCAGGTTGTGTCTCTTCATAGATGACACTAAGCTCTGTGAGAGGGTGGATAGTGATGAGGGAATAAAGGAAATCTAGAGAAGCTTGAAAAAGCTAGAGGTGTGGCTGTGGCAAACTAGTCCCTCCCAGACTAGCCTAAGACTGTAATGACTGTAACCAGCTTTCTCAAACCCTTGAGATGCCTGCAAGGGTAATCAGTAGCTGCTACCACTCAGCCCAGACTCTCTATTGGGATAGCTCCAGGTCCAAGTCTCTACAGAGCCACTGATCACACAGTACAAGGCTCCTTGCTTAAGGACACATGACCCACCCCTCTCTGTCACTTCCAAGAACATCTTACTTTAGAAATCATTATGTTAATGTTATCCTTCTCTTTAGAGGTGGAAATGCAGTTTTGTCAATTATAAATCAGTTGGCTATACCTCAAAGGATTCAGTCACAGAAACATGAAGTATATAAAATATAAAATGTTAACACTGCCAGATATCTACTCAGATGATACAGAATATTATAGCAAGACTATAGGGAACAGTAATTCCACAAAATTAAAAAGAAATTGTTTGAACAGTGGGTTACACACACAGAAAAACCCATGGCTCTCTCTCTCTCTCTCCCTCTCTCTCTCCCTCTCTCGTAGGGTAGATTGGCTTGCCACACAAGGTACTATACTTTGATGAATCAAGGCAGACTTGAACATTAGATGGTAGTTTGTTCATAGTCCCAAACCTGACTGTCTCTTTCAGACTCTGCCAAGAATTTACAAACTTCCAGCTGCCCTCATTACACATCATCCAGTATGTCACTCTGACATCATAGAGTCAACATTCTTTGTGTCTGGAAAGCTGGGTTAGAAAACTGGTTTGATCTGGGCCTTTTGGACAAATACATCTGTTTTTGTCCAAAGATTTGAGCCCAACATGAATGTTTGGTTTAGCTTTGTTTCCTGTCATCAAAAGACACTTCCTAAGCTCTCCACAAATTGTCCAGAGGTCAAGTCTTGAGATGGACAGCACAGATAGTAAGTTTTCCAATACAGCCAGTGGGTCTGCTCTGCTAAGAATCTTGACTATCTCCTCCTGAAATGCCAGCTTTATCCCTTTTAGTTGCTGTATTCTGACTGATACTCATGCAGAAAGAATTGAATAAAATAAAATACAGTGACAGATGTACTTAGTAAATTTTTACAGTGGTCTAGGGTTTGGCAGTTGAAATTCAACACCAAAAAGTGCAAGGTAATGCAACTAGGGAACAGTTACACCAAGACAGAGTACTGGATGGGAGGGGTAAGACATAGTACTATGGCTTAGGAATGACACCTTGAGCTTGAAGTTGTCATCAGTGACACCTCAGAGCAACTGATTCAGTGCAACAAGACATAAAGCAAGGCAAGTAGGATGCTGGGAGGCATCAGGAGGGGTACTAACAGTAGGAAAGGAGAAGTAATACATCCCCTATATAGTTCCTTGGTGAGATCACACCTGGAGTACTGCACCCAGTGCTGGAGTCCTCACCTCAGGAAAGCAGGGTTGGATTAAGGCATAGGCAACATAGGCAGAGGCCTAGGGCCCCCAGCAATCCCCAACATATATTTACTGTATATCCTTTCTTCTGCCTGAGCTGCATTTTTTTTGTAAAGGACTCAGCCACTTAGTAATCTAAGGAAGGCAGGGATGAACTGTGACATGACTCTCACCTTCCTGATTAGGTGTTAAATACAGCTGAAAGCTTCAGGGGGCCCAAACCAAGCTGACCTTTAAGGTGTGAACAGGATCATTTCCTTTGCTTTGTCTCCCATTCCCACTTAGAATCAAGTCTTTCTCTAACAGTACAGCTCAGTGTGTATGCTTTATATTTAATCTCACTCCTAAAATTAAGAAATCTACTATGCGTTTCAATGGTACAATTAAAAACCATACTCTCTTAAATCCTTCATCTCACTCATATTGAAGTTCTGACCTTGATATAACTCCATTTTTAGGGTGAATAAATGAACATATTTACAAATTCTCATCAGTAAATCTTGCCAATTATTGATCCTGGCTTGCTTATCAATTACAGAAATGTGTGATCCTGGGAATGATTTCTTCCAACAATCACTCACTTTGTAATATAACCTCAAAAGTTCATGACTCCTCTAGTTAACTACCAACTTAACTCCTACACCACCAAGAGCTGGGTCCCTACCCTACCCAACAAAACTGTCACATCCAGGTTTATACTACTTGACAAGACATATAGGATAAAGTAAGGAGTGCAGTGTATTACAATAATTTAATACACACCTGAGTTGTTGGATGGTGCATAAACCCCGAGGGCGAGGCCCAAAGGGTTTATGGTAGCCATCCAACAATGAGGGTGCATATTAATTTCAAGTGTATACACTGCACCCCATATTTTGTTTTATATAATTTAAGGGGTTGTGTTTTTTTCGCCGACTCCCATCTGCCCTCACTCTTCGGTGTGGAAATAAAAAGTTATTTATTTTTATACAGGCAATGAGCACCTGGACAGTGGTGCTACCTCCTACTCACCGCCCCAGCCTAGGGTGAAGTTAGAGGACAAGGAGGCAAGAGATGCTGGCTGGTGAGGGGCACTGGATACAGGCATTAGGAGGGACAACTTGGGGGTCTTGCTGCCCTCGACGCTCTTGTCTCATCCGGCCAGACGGAGAGTGTGAGATTGACGACAAGGGACCAAAACTATTTTTTAAACTAGAAAAAATGGGGAACCTTAGCACACAGCAGAGATCCAGATCACTCACTCTTCTCAGGTACTGCCAACAGTCTGACACAAAGAGCCATGTATTAAAAAAATGCCATAATACACATACATGTATTATGGCATTTAATACACAGCTTTTTCAATAGGAAAAAATGCAACCCATTAATTAAAAATGATAATAGCCAGACTGTGAGTGCACATGTGTGTGTTTTGGTGGGAGGGCTTTGAAGAATTGCAAATCCTGACACTTCACACCCAAAAAATTATTTTACCAGGCCAATTAGTAATTATTTTCTCTGAATGATCAAAATTCAGACTACTGCTATTTTTCCATAATGATATTTAGTTTCATTAATTTTGAAGCATTTTAGTTTGGTTATTTATGTTTTATGCCACTTTTTAGGGACAGTAAGAATTTTTTTTTAAGTTTCAGTAACTGATATGCAGTGGCCAAGGGGTGCAGTCACAGTGAAGGGGTGTGGTTGTGGTGAGGGGGGCTCCCGAGTTCTCTTGGGCCTAGGGCTCCAGGTTGCCTTAATCTGGCCCTGCAGGAAAGATAGGGATAGGCTGGAGAGGGTATAGTGCAGGGTATCAAAATTGATTCAGGGCCAACAAGGCAAGTCCTATGGGGAGTGCCTCAAGACTCTAAACATGTACTCACTGGAGACCAGAAGGAAGGGGGGAGATATGATACAGATCTTTAAATTCCAAAAAGGAATTAACAAGATGAATTGTAGGGAACTATTTAACTTGCATACTAGCTCGTCGGCATGTGGAAATGAGTGGAAACTAACAGGAGGGAGATCCAGGAGGGATGTGAGGAAGTACTATTTTACAGAGAGGGTGGAGGAGCTGTGGAACAGTCTTCCAGCTGAGGTAGTGGATGTGAAAACCATTAGTGTTTCAAGCATGGTTGGGACAAATGGAAGGGTATAGTGGTTGCTTAGGGCGGTAGTATCAGGGTGGAGAATTGGGGGTAGGATGGGGTAGTAGAGGACCATGGGGGGACAGTTGTTTCCAGGGCTAAATAGGGAACTTGGGCAGACTGGATGGATCACAGATCTTTTTCTGCCATCATAGTCTATGTTCATATGTTAAACAACAGGTGTTTCAAAACAGCTGGGAATACTAATTAAAACCCAATAATTGCCATATCTAAAAAGTGCTCCTTGAATTGGTTAAAATGTAAACATTTTTTTAAAACAGACTCAAATAGGGAAAACAGGGCCCATAACAAGACAAGAGATCAAGGGCACTCTAAAATAGCATAAAAAGCTACAGTATATCAACGTTTTTAACCTAACTTGTACTGGTACTTTACACTACATGCCTCTACCACAGTATGTCCTGTTGTAAACTACTAAAATAATGAGTTACACTGAAGAATGATTGAACCTGTTGGAACCTGTAAAGTCCTATACTGAGGTGTAGAAGGAACTAATGTGTTACTTGTAGTGCTGTGCAGAATGCAGAATTCCACTGGCGGAATTAGTACGAAATGACCATTCCACCAGTGGAATTTGTGCTGGAATTTTGCTTGTTTGCCTGCGGAATTCTGCCTACTGTGATCCGCGAAATAATATTCCACGGAACAGAATTTTTTCCATGGAAAAATTATTCTGCAACAATTTCCATGACAAATATTGAGATCTGTTGAATAGTATTCAGCAGAACAGTGATTTTTTCTTCAGAAAATAATTCCACAACTGTTTTATACTGTGGAATTCCACCATTCCATTTCTGGTGGAATTCGGCAGAATTTCAGTGGAATTTTGAATATTCTGCAGAATTTCGTTCCGCCAGAATTTGCAAATTCCGCACAGCACTAGTTACTTCCCTTCCCTCTGCACCAGATGAGGAAATTTTAAAAGTCCTGAAAACTTGTATAAAATGTTTCATTTCGTCTAGTAAACAGTACCTTACCCAAATGTGTACTGGATCTTCATCAGACCAGCATCACACCAGAAATCCCCCACATATTGTATATGTTGCACATTGTGATAGTTAGCATTTATCATTTGCTGGCCACTTCTAAAAGACACTGGTAATAATAAAGCCACAGCCAAAAAAATAACCATACTTCAGGTTTCCAAATTACAGCAATTAATAAAGCCCCTTCCAAAAAATTGTTTGGGCACCATGTGCATTTTGTCAGAACTATGTGTTTGAGCTCTGTATTTTTCTACTTGCCCTTGACATGCTGAGAAAGCTAGCACAGGCTTTGCGTCTCCAGCTGGCGATCTCATACAAATATTGGGAATGCCTGATATTTGATAGAGAAATGGGTTTAATTGAGCAAATGTAACTCCAGAATGAACACAAAAGGAGACATTTCATGCACAGCACAAGTGGTGACATTTTTATGCTGCTTTTACTCTCAAATCTTTCCTTGGTGCAGATAGTATAATAAAGTCCAAGCCATGTCACAGAATATAGCTCCCCATTCTCCTTAGTATTAACTGTTCATTTAGATTTAATTGTGCATTACAGATGTCACTAGTGGGTTCATACATTGATACATAGACACTGTCGGCAGATAAGGGCCTATGGCCCACCCAGTCAGGCCCATTTAAGCTTGTAAGTTCACTTTATGGTTTTCTAGAAGTCTGTTGCCCTTACCCCTGACCTGCAGAATTCACTTATGTCTATCCCATGCATTCTTAAATCCTGTGATTGTTTCAGCCTCCACCACTTCCTCTGGCAGGGTGTTCCACTTGTCTACCACCCGTTCTGTGAAGAAATTCTTCCTCACATTTCCTCTGGATCGCCTTCCCTCCAACTTCATCCCATTTCCTCTAGACCTGGAACATCTTTTTCACTGGAAAATAGTGTATTCCTGCACCCTGCTCCTCCCTGTAAGGTACTTGTATTTCTCTATCATATCCTCTCTCCCTCCTCTCCTCCAGTGAGTACATATTCAAGTCCTTCAGCATGTCCTCATAGGACTTGCAATGCAATCCCTGTACCATCTTTGTTGCCCTCCTCTGAACCTTCTCTACCCTGCCTATGTCCTTACATAGGTATGGTCTCCAGAACTGTACACTGTACTCCAGGTGGGCCTCACTAATGTCTTGTATAGTGGAATTATGACCTCCCTTTTCCTGCTGGTGATGCCCCTGCCTATGCATCCCAGCATCCTATTTGCTTTACCTGCTGCCTTGTCACACTGTTTCCCTACTTTAAGGTCATCAGAGATGATAAACCCAAGGTACCTTTCCTGCTTGGTGCATGCTATATCCTCACCCCCCAACTGATATGTTGTTCCAGGATTTTTGTGCCCCATATGCTTTATCTTGCACATCTTTGCACTGAATTTCAACTGCCAAACCCTTGACCATTCTTCAAGCTTCTGCAGGTCCCTCCTCATTCGGTCTACTCCCTCTGGTTTGTCCACTCTGTTACAGAGTTTCATGTCATCAGCGAACAGGGAAATTCTGCCTTCTAGGTCCTGCTCAATGTTGTTGATGAAGATGTTGAATAGGACTGGTCCCAACACTGATCCCTGTGGTACCCCACTGGTCACTCTTCCCTCTGTGGAGTGACAGCCATTTACCACCACCCTCTGTGTCCTGCCACTCAGCCAATTACCTACTCACCGCACTACTGTCCTGCCCACTCCCATATTCTCCAGTTGTTTAATAGCCTTCTATGTGGCACAGTGCTACAGGCCTTGCTGAAGTCCAGATAGGCCACGTCCACTGCCCTCCCCTGATCCACCTCCCTTGTCACCCAGTTGAAAAATTCAGTGAGCTTGGTCTGGCATGATCTCCCCTCCCCTCCCCCCCCGGTGAAACCATGCTGCCTTCAGTCCTGTAGTCCATTGGCAACCAGATGTTCCATCAATCTCTCCTTCAGTAGTGCTTCCATGATCTTCCGCATTACCAAAGTCAGGCTGATGGGTCTGTAGTTCCCTGCTTCCTCTTTGTTCCTGCTTTTGTATAAGGGGACTATATCTGCTGTCCTCCAGTCTTTGGGTATAGCCTCTGTTTCCAGCGATTGGCTAAACAGGATTGCCAGAGGTTCAGCCACCACCTCTCTTAGTTCCATTAGGACCCTGGGGTGTACCCCATTTGGCCCCATTGCTTTATCGTCTCCTATTCCTTCCAGCTCCTTTAGGACCCTTTCCCATGTAAAGGAACTTGTATCCATTTCTGCACCGTTTCCAACCCTTGTACTCCCTTCAGGAATATTACCCTCCTCTTCCTCAGTAAAGGCTGAGCAGAAATATCTGCTCAGTATGTCAGCTTTACTGTTGTCATCCTCCACATGGTCCCCATCCTCCCTCTTCAGTCTCACTATCCCTCCCTTTGCCCTTCTTTTTCACTTATGTACCTGTAAAAGGTTTTGTCCCCTCTACCCACTGATTTTGCGATGTGCTCTTCTGTCTGAGCTTTGGCTTCCCTTACTGACATCCCTGCCTCCCTTTGCTTCTCCTGGTACTTCTCCCCATCCCCTTTTGCATGTGTCTTTCTGCCTGAATGTGATCTTTTTGACTTTCATGTTCTCCTCTACCTCTTTAGAAAACCATAATGGCCTCCTCTTCCTTTTCTTCTGCAAAGCTGCGTAATGCATAATGCACATAGGAGAAATATTTTGTCTGCAGTATGAAGTGTCATTTAAAATACATTATGAATTACTTTCTGACAAAGTCCCATTGTAGTGCACTAGTGTAAATTATGGCTACTGTCATTAACATTTTTTTATATCAAGCCTTTCTGTTTAGAGTTTATGGTATAAATGCAGTATAGTCATTGATCTATTTATAAGGTACATTGCAATATATATATAGCACTTTGGAACTGCAGGTATGTGTCTGTTCAGTTAAAGAAATACAATAGTTTGCAGTTTACAAACTTGTTTTTTTTCATACTGGCATGGTATATAGATTGAGAAAGATTATTGTATGCTATAGAAAAGTATATGTAAAAAAGACACATTATTTTCCTACTACAGTACTCATTTTGTCTGGAGGCTTAGAATCCAGGGGTGCTTTCATCAATGCATAAAGAAACAGCTGCTGTAGAAATTAGTCAGAAAAAGTGAACAATAACTATATTATGTGACTGAAAGGTTCTTACTGAATAATATGGAAACCCTGAGCGTATGATGCAGAATGCTGGAGAGGTTCTTACTATTATTAACTTTACCAGCTTTTGCCATCTGAAATCAATGGGAGGGCAACCAGTTCAGCTAATCCATATTTCTGAGTATGAAATTGAATTCATAGGCTGTAGTATGTTGACTACTGCTCACATTTAAGGCATAATTGATTTCCATTGTAAAAGCCAGCCAAGGCAGATCAGAAATTTCAACAAAATCACAATGATATTATAAATGTTGCCCTACTCTTTCATGATTGTGGTGCTTCTTATTTATCTTGTTTCCAACTCTAACATTTGTATTTTTATCAGCAAATATTATGCCAGTTCACCTGGGCTTCTTTGAAATCCTCAGTTTTCTCCCCCATAAAAACATTGCAATCCTGACATAATGTGGTCTTTTCATCTGTAATGTACTTTTCTAAGGCTGGTGTCAAGGATAGCAGTGCTAGTTAATCTGTCACAGAAAACAGCACACTTATATACAATACATGTCACAGAAGCCGTTCCTTTAACTTTATGAAAACGGATGTGTCTTTTTGCTAAGGTTCAGTATTCTCTAGCTTGGTGTTCTGAATGTTTCTTATTGTGGCCCATCCTTCACTGTAGGGACTACAAATTGGATGTTTAAATTAAGCGTTTGCTGGCAGCAGGAAATCAGGCCTGTGCCACCTCCAGAGTTCTCTGGCGTTCATGAAATTGACAACTGAGTTGGTCTGCAATTAGCAAGATCATCTTCAAGGTCAACTAGATTCCAAAACATGTTCCTTGAGTTTATTGTGCATTCAGAAAATTAATTAGAAACACAGTCTATGCAGTGTTACAGCATCATTTTCTGAAATCTCCGTAATGAATATTTAATGGCACTACCGGGTGCTCTTTGAAAACTGTCTGCTTCTCCCATTTTCTATGCTGGTAATGTCCAGCAGGTAAAGAAGGTGTCTTGTGACTGGCTACCTCTTTGTGGACTAAGGTGAATTTTATGGTTTTTCTAGTAGCAAATGAGATTGGCACACTGAAGCAACTATCAACTTTTGTTTAACTTTTATTCATACATCATACTGTAAATCTCAGACTTGTAGAAAAGGAAAACACATCTTGTTCATGTTTACCTTGTTCAGCAAATCAGCATTTGTTGAAAACAAGTGCTTCATCAACTGCATGTTTAAAAACAATTAGTTTTAGTAGAAAGACAGAAAATTACATTTTCTTGAGTATATATACTATATTTTGTGGTGTGGGTGCAATATGTTTTAGTGTTTTTGCAAAGAATCTGAAAACAGTGAGGTGATCAAACATTCACACAAAGGTTTTCTGAAAGTTTATAATAATGTATGTTGGTTGTTACATTCTATTAAGGGGTCCCACTAAGAAAGAATTATAGGAAACGTTTCCACTGTTACTGTGTGCTGGACTTATACTAGAGAAAAACACACAGTGCAGGGTCCTACTAGGACAGTGTGGAGGTCAGCACCATTACTTAACATGCAGAACTGACAATCTCTGTTATTTAAAGCAACTGATTTATTTTATATGTATAAACATTAAAATGGAGCAGCTCACCCATATATCAAAATAGTGGCTGATGATGACTGTGGGTCGATACGTAAGTGCATAACACACCTGGTTTCTTTGTTTGCGGCATGTCCAGTGGGTGTTTAGGGCCACCGGTCTGTTATTTTTGCAGTGTTTGAAAATGTTAATAACTGACAACCAGCCAAGGTTTACATACGGTGTCATTTGGTTTTGAGTCACCCTGTTTACCAGCTTCAGTGGAAGCTAATTGCATTTTTGGGGCTTTATGGATATTGAGTTGGTTAACAAACACCCAGCAAGCAGCTACAACATAGCCAGGAAGTGACTAGTTTTTCCGAACCCTGCTCTGTGACTGCCACTGTTTTGATATGTGGGTGAGCTGTTCCATTTTAATGTTTATACACATTAAACAAATCAATTGCTTTAAATAAGAGGGACTGTCAGTCCTGTATGTTAAGTAATGGTGCTAACCTTCACACGTTTCTAGGAGGACCCTGTACTGTTTGTTTTTCTCTTGTATATTTTTACATTCCAAGGTATGAACACGCAGTTTCATGTGAGAGCCCCCATCTTCTCTGAACTTTGTGTGCTGGACTTGTTTATGTTTTATCTTAATTTTCTTTTTTTTTGTCTATGGATCTGAGACGTTCATTTACATACATGTTTTCAAGCAACCCTTTCTGTGACTGCATTTTCTTTGAATGTTCAGCAACCTGAATCTTACAGTAGCTTTACATGGCTCCAGCTAACAAGATCAATAGAGCAAACGAGACTTGTTCATTTTGGTACTTGGCTAGCATCGTGGTTATTTGAAAGGAAGAAATACCAGGTGTAGACTCTCTCTGTGCTTTCTTCATTGATGGGTTTACCATGGTCTCTGAATACAATGCCCCCAGCAAAACCAGCAGCATGAGTGGCCAGCACTAATGGTGGATCTCCTCAGCAGTCCTAGATCTATGCGGCCACAGGAATGCAGCTTGGCCAGGTTTAGAAAATACGGACTCTGTCATCTGCAACAACTGTAAATAGCTGTGAAGACACTGCAACTTCACCATCAGGAGTGTGAAGGGTCTCCAGATGCTTCTGGAACAACATTAAAGAGCTCCTCATCAGCAAATACAATGACTCCATCACCCATATCCTACCAGCTAACCTCTGGATAACACCTTTACCTAATACTGTTGATAACCTCTTCACCATCCTCCTGTAGCCAAACCAACCCAATCAAATCAGTGAACCACAGGAAGGGGACATTACTATACTTGTCCTCTAACCCCCTTGAGTATGCAACCCCAGCTCCTGCACTCTGTGGAATTACTCAAGTCCCACCTCAGCCAGGCCCCCACCCAACAAAAAGCTCAGGCCAGCCAACCTTCATTTGAAACTTTTCAAACTTGCTGCCCCAGCACTAGTCAAACCTATCAATGCCTCATTCTAACATGTCCCTTTCTACAGGCTATCAGCAGTCTGGAAGAGTGCTAAGGTAACACCCCGGCACAAAGGTGAAGAGAGGCAAGATATTAACAATTAACTATGTATTTCAGCCATCTCACATATACCCAAATTTATGAAGAGATATTCCCATTTTCAAACCTAAGACCACTGCCACCACCCTCAACTCATCACCCTTGCCCAATCTGACATTCAGCTAATGCATGCCAGTGCCACAGTTATCCTTAAAGTAAGAAGAGCTATCCACAAAGTTATGGAAATGGTCCCTTTAGTGGTGCTATGTAGAGTACATTGACCTGACCAGAGCTTTTTGTCTTGCTGCATTATCAGCTCCTCTTCAGGAAATTAGGAGAGCTGGGGCATGACCCTTCTTCAATCTTTTGGACCATGAAGAACCTTGAGGGGCACATGGAGAAGTATGCTGTAACCCCTCTCACATCTAAACCTAAGCTCTTGACTCAGTCTCCTCCTAGGCAGAGCTGCAGCACTGCCATGATATTCACACTCAGGCACAAATTATTCCAACTAGCCATCACACTGAAATAAAGAAGGCTTTATAGAAAAGTTGGCCTTTGATTAGCTGCTTTATTAATGTTATTAATGAGCTTTTCTGGCTAGCAACAATGTCCATAATGCAACTCCAGGCTTTACTTCTGGCTGTATTCAGTGGCAGGCAGTGAGGCTTTCAGTAGGGCCCTGCTTGCAGCAATTTACACAGCAGGGTTGACCCGAGCACTGGGAAGTTAAGTGGCATGCTCACTGTCACCCAATGTGCATTTGGCTTTAGTGGGGTTTGAAGCTGTGATATCCTAATTCCCAGGCCAGTGCTCTAACCACTAGACCACACAATAGTACCTTCTACAGTAATTTGACATTTTAATATTACTGATGTCACTGCCAGTGCTCCCGTCCCTCGCAAAACCCCACAGGCTACAGGCAAGTGTGGTTTGCTGTGGACATGAGATTACTGATCAGTAATTCACCATCCAAATTGCTTTACCATTATTTTAAAGCAGTACAGTTTAAAAAATAATTTTTTACAGTGAAAAAATAAAAATATCGGCTCTCAAATGCTTCCATGTGAGTGCACATTCGGCTTTACACAATGGAGAGGCATGTGTGACCTGCATGGATACTACGTAGTATTCACATACATCAAAAATGATCAGAAGGCTGTATTTCTGTATTAAGTTTTATGATCAGCATGATTGTTACCAGTAGAATAAGAGTGAAAAGGTTCTCTTTTACATTATTAGTATTACAACAGATGCCCAGGCAAATAGATGTCCATCATGGCTTAGCCTGTCATTTGCTTAATTAGATGGCAGGCAGTGGGGGATATGGGGAGTACTGGTTTGCCAGCATGGTGGATGGGGATTGCAGGAACATCCAGATAACAACTAATACTGCAAAGTAGTAAGTAGTTAACAACATTTAGTTTGTATTCATTTCGCAAACTGGGACTGCTAAGTCCCACATTATTATTGGGGAGCTAGGAGTTCCTTTTTAAAGTAAACACATTCAGATAACTTCCATGAATTTCTCATTCTGCTTAAATCAGTGTGTGCCTCAATATCTTTGATTCCTGAACTGGCCAGTTTGCAAAAATTATCCAGCACCAATGTATTAACCAGTCAGGGGTCAAAAATTGATTGAAGACCCAACCGCTTCTGTCTGCAGTTCAAGGACTCCAACCAGCCAAACCATAATTTGTTGTTTAAATGCAGACTTTGTGCTTAATTCCACATTTGCTTAGTTAATCTCTTATTAGATATTAGCATCAACCTATGGTACTGTAAGGCATGAATTAAAGCTAGAAAGGAAAGCAATAAGATGCCCATGTCAGGCCATAACAGAGCAGCCGGAATAAATTTAGAAATCCCAGAATCCTGCTTAAACATTGGTTTTGTAAAGGTTCTAAACTCTCAGAAATAATATTGGGGCCCCATTCTTCTGCACCATAAAGGATGCTGTTTTTAATCTTTGCTGCATAAACTGTCTTCATAGTAGAAAACAAATTACCTCCATATTTCTGGGGGAAGTAGTATTTCTCCTGCAACTTCACCTGCTGTGTTTTCCTACAGTTTTCTACATGTACTTTCCTGAAACCTGTGTTGGAGAACAGTGCCCCCAAATGTTTAGAATTCCTTGCCTTCTCACATTTTTGGCTATTAATGTGCCTGGAAACATCTGATTTTTTTTGTTTGACCCAAATGCCATGATTTTAGACTACAATATTGATTGGTATTTTAAGTTTGATTGTTAAATTATTAAAGTCAGTTTAACTCCTCTGTAGTCCTTATACTGTGGAGGATATCAGAGTTGCATCATAAGCATATAAAAGAATAGATATTTCAATGGAACCTCTCTTAGGAGAAAAAACACTTATTGTTTAGACACATATTGGTGACCTTATTAATGTAAGAACTGAATAGGAAGGAAGCTAGCCAGCAAGCCTGCTTGACACTCTTGTTAACAAGTAGAGGGCTAGAAAGCTGTCTGTCTCAAGTGTTCTAATTTTAATAACAATTATTTGAAAGCTTACTAATGTTCAATAACCTGGAGTCCAATTTATTTTGTTTGAAGATTTTCCAGACAATGTGCCCAATTTTCAAAAGGTGCTTGTGTCAAAGAGAATTGACAGGATACATTTGTTCAGCTACTGCACTTAATGGATCAATGGCCTCATGTACATTGCTGAAGTGCTGTAACTAGCCATTCTCAGAAATATTTTTTTCTTTTCATTTGAGAAATTTCTGTATTCTGTTCTAAGCTTAGAGACAGAAAATGTGTTCTCTTTATTGGGATTTTTCTTAGAGTATATTACAGATGTCTTTGCAAAAACATGGTCAATGCACCAGTTAGGGTAACCTAATGCCACAAAAGTAGGGAAATGTGGCATTAGGGTTTCCAACCCTAACTCCCACCCCACCCTCCAAACAGCAAAAGGAAAAAAAGGGTGTTGGAGCTCTGGAGACTTGGAAAATGAGTGGTGGGGTCTTCCTTGGGAGTTTTAACCCTAATGCTCACCCACAGCCTGTAGCCTCCAGTCCAAAGCACAAGGTACAGCTACAAGCCAGTGCCTCATAGTGATACAGTCTACAAATGTAGAGAAGTATGTTGTGCCACATGTTGCCAGTACAATGTGTTGTAGTTTTATTCATGCAGGGCCCAAGAAAAGAGATCATGTGAGATGTTGGTCGCTCAGCGAACAGGATTTGCATTATGGTTGACAACCCCAAGGAAGACCCCACCACTGATTCACAAAGACTCTGTAGACCCCAGATGTTTCACTTTTGCTGCTTGGAGCATGGGGAGAGTTAGGGGTGGAAACTCTAATGCCACATTTCCCTACTTTTGTGGCATTAAGTTACCCTAACTGGTGCATTAACACAGCTTTTGCAAAGAATGCCCTTTCTTTTTAATCTTGCTGACCACCTACCAGATACATTTTTGTTAAATTTAGTTAATTAAATTAATTTAGTTTCAGTTTTGAGCATGCCCAGTAAGGTATCAAACATCCATCCCAAAGACCTACTGAGTATGCTCAGAATCAAAATTTCAAATCTTTATAACTTGGGAACAAATCAACATTTTTTCACTAACCCAATAAAATGATCATTCTGGGGCAAGCCCTTTCTACCGTGAAAATTTCAGACCAAAATTCCAACCATCTGGGCTGTAGGTGATGAAAAAAAAAAAAAAACGGTAACAAAACCTAATTTTTCCTAAAAACACACTATCAGTATCTTGGAATCCACACATCTCACTGTAATGAAACTTGGCAAATCAAGAGACCTTGCTCCCAGACTGCGTATGCAAAATTCCATGCAGTTCCATTGAATGGAGGCAAAGTTATTAAGGTGCAAAGCTAGGGGTTTAACATTAAACAGCCTACTCAACCCTAACTACAGTGGTGCTACTACACCACTATAATACTGTAGGTAGATAGCTATATCTATATCTATATCTATATCTATATCTATATCTATATCTATATCTATCTATCTATCTATCTATCTATCTATCTATCTATCTATCTATCTATTCTTTGCAAAAAAAACTTTGTTAAAGCACCAGTTAGGGTAAGTTAATGTCACCAAAGCAATGTCCCACCCCACCCCCACCCCAAGCAGCTAAAGGAAAAAAAATAGGGTTTTGGGTTTCTAGAGTCTTGGTGAATTAGTGGAGGAGTCTTCTATTGGGTTGCCAACCCTAATGCCCATCCCATTTCATGAGCAAACAACATCATACATGAACTCCTTTCTTGGGTACAACAAATTGTGTTAGCAACCTGTAGTGAGACATACTTCTCTAACTTTGAAGGGTGTATCATTACAAGGCAGTGACTTGGAGCTGTACCTTGTGCTTTGGCTTGGAGGCTATGTGTTGAGGGAGGGGGAGCATTAGGGCTGACAACCCCCAAGGAAGACCCCACCACTGATTCACCAAGACTCCAGAGACTCCAAATCCTAATGTTTTTTTCTTTTGCTGCTTGGGGGTAGGAGTGAGTTGTTAGAGTTGGAAACCCTAATGCCACATTTAACTATTTTTGTGTCATTAGGTTACCCTAACTGGTGCATTAATGAAGCTTTTTTTTTGCTAAGAATTTCCTTTCTTTTTGAGATAGTGGAATTGTATTCTCATTCACACAGGTCCCTTCAGGACCTGCATGAACAGATATATAGTCCCTGTGCAAAGAGAAGACTCCATCCACCTACAGAAGTGCAGGGCTCTAATACTGTGTGCCCTGCAGTTCAATGCAATGCAATGACAGATGTGAAACATTCTTGGGGCTATCTGGTGGGTTGTGGAAGTGGCCCCTGCACTTCTATGTGGCCCACCCAAGGGGGGGGAGGTGCAGGGCCCTATACCAAGAGAACACTTGTCTTCACTTAATGGTACCCAGGCCCATGTGGACATCCCTGAACCTTTCATTCCATGGCTGGGGGGGGCACTGCATAGCAGCACCATCCCCCTACCCTCACCCTATCCAGCTGGGTCACTGAACTCACCCCTGAACTTAGTTCACCATCACAGGATCACAAAGCATACCCACTGGGGTCAAGATTGGCACTACACACAGAGTTTGTTAAGAACTATTATATTATTTTTTTTTTTATTTTTACCCAAAATGTTCAAGATGCTCATTTAATGATTCACCTTATAAACACAACAAGTACCATTTATAGTATCAAACATAGTTTTCAGTGCATCACAGATGTGGCATGCTGAAGGTGCCAGAAAAAAGGGGCTGTGAACCCTCTGTTGATCCAAGTATTAAAAAGAGAATTCTGGCACTCCAGAACACATGAAATAAATCAGGCACTCTATGTTGCTGCAGAAGTGCTATTTACTAAAGCATCAGAACAACCTGGAGAGAGAGAGATCAGGGAACTGATCTCTCTCTAGGTTGTTCTGATGCTTTACAAAGCAGCACTTCTGCAGGTACATAGCGTCCGAGTTATTTCATATGTTCTGGAGTGCCAAAATTCTCTTTTTGATACCATTTATAGTATACTCACTGAAATGTCATTTAACTCCAGAAGTTTGAAAACACATCTCATCCAGGATTTAAAAAATGTCACATGTCACATTTATGAGGCAATGTGGAAAATGGCTATGTTGAAAGTTTGGAGTCAAAAAATAGTGAAAATCAGTGAAGTTATGAGTGAACATTGAAATACTGCAATGTTCACTTATAACCTGGGCATTTTACTGTATTTCTGTACCAAATTGTCAGGATAGCCTTCTTATTACTCCACCTCATGAACCCCTTATTGAAATATTATGCAAAAACACATTTTGGCCAGGAGTTGGTAAATGACAGTTGTCGTGTTCATGAGGTGGTATAAAAAAATGGCTGTGTTGAAAATCTGGGGTCAAAATATTTAAAATGACCAAAGTTACGAGCGAGCACATAAAAATGTCAATGTATGCATATAACTTTGACATTTTTGCATGTTTTGAACTTACATTTTCAACATAGCCTTCTTATGACCCCACTTCATGAAAAAGGGTGGTGAAAATCTTCAAATCCCACCGAAAGGTGATTTCACCAAGCAACCACAAAATTGCCTTTCTGGCTTGATTTGTGTAATTCCACTGCAATTGGTCATGAGGTGAGGTCCCAAAAAGGCAATGTTGAAAATTTGGGGTCAAGACATGCAAAAATGACAAAGTTATGCATCAAAGTTCAAACCCCATTGAAATACATTAAACTGCACTTACCTTAGTTTCTTATATTACGGTCGGTGGTTCCAGCAGCAAGACATGTTTTCAATTGGAGAGTGGATCTTCAGCCTGTGACCTGTTCGGGTGAATGAGAGTGTGTGGGGTTGTACTGGGGTGTGTGGGTTGGTGGGTGCTGAGTGGGAGTTGGGGATGGTTGTCAGATCAGTGAGGGACCATTTAATTTTTTGCAGGTTTATAAAAAAACATTGAGGATCGGTTTTCATTATTTCAGAACGGGACAGAGATTGGAGGATAAGGAGTGCCACTAGACACACCAGGGAAAGACAAAAACATTACTGGAACATTGATTGGAGGGTGGGGGGTTCCACTAGACACTAGGGAAAGACAAAAATATATATGGGGATGACAATCAGAGGGTGGGGGGTGCCACTAGACACCAGGGAAAGACAAAAATATTGCGGGGATGGTGATTGGAGGGTGGGGGTGCCACTAGACACTAGTTGCAAAGAACAATGGGTCACCCTGTTCTGACTATGTGTCTGGGTTAAATGCAGCCAAATACAGAGGGAAAAGAATCCCGCACCTGTCCATGCACCAAGTATGAGACCACACTCCATTTCTTGGAGTAAAAATTGTTACACTGTATTTGGTACAAAGTTTAAAAAGAGTGCAAGTCATGTTTTGAGGTAAAATCTTTTCCAAACAGTGGCAAAACTTCCCCAATGCCATTTCATACCCCTGTGGATGCTTTATCAAGTGGGTGTGGGTTGTTGGGTGCTGAGTGGGAGGTGGGGTTGGGGGGTCAGATCAGTGAGGGACCCTTTCCTTTTTTGCAAGTTAATAAAAAAAAATTGAGTGATGTTTTTCATTATTTCGTAACAGGACCATGATCAGAGGGTGCAGGTGCCACTAGACACCGGAGAAACGTAAATAAATATGGGCATGGTGATTGAAGGGTGCAGTATACCACTAGACACCAGAGAAAGAGTAAATAAATATGGGGATGCTGATTGGACGGTGCAGTGTACCACTAGACACCAAGGCAACATTATATATAACATAAAGGGATGGCAATGGGTGGGGGGGCACCACCAGACACCAAGGAAATGGCAGCTCAGTGCTGTCACTGCAGCCCACAGCATGAATTCCAGCTGAGGTTGCAGAACTCAATAAAGTCTTGCTGTTCTCATACAGAGAGTGCAGGTGAATGACTCCTCTCACTAAGCTGGGCACCCTGGAGTTTGGGTGCCCAGAAAAGGTATTTCTGGCAACTTTAAAAAAAATTAAAAAAACCCCACCAGAATCTAGCTAAATGGATCTCATTTAGTTACTGTTTGTAAGTTTAAACAGTAAAAAGAAAATGGCAGTCATCTCAATTGTATTTTTGCGCCATGACAAGTAAATCATGCAAATAACTCATGATAGTTTTTTTTTTTACCTTTTGTGATTTATTTTACCACACAGGAATGTTAACTCAAAAATCATTATAACTTTAAAACAGTATAATGTTTTTTTTAACCAAGCCTTCCAAAGGCACACCCTTGGCATGGGTCCCTTCCAACCTGAAAATTTCATGAAGAAATTCGACACAGTCTAGGCTGTAGGTGAGAGCACAAAATACCCAGTGTTAAGTATAGGGAAACCAGATGTGTGTGTTTTTTCTGGTTTTTGGCACTCTGTATCTCAAAAACCATACAAGATGCTGTCACAAAACCTTTCACTTCTTGAGACTCTAACAACCTGACTATGCTTGCCACATGGTGTGCTATTTCATCAACTGACACCAAACATATTAAGGTGCAAGATTTGGGGTTTAACATTAAACAGCCTACTCAACCCTAACTATAGGGGGTACTACTATAACACTGTATGCAATATATTAATAGCTTTGCCCCCCCATTCAATGGAATTGCACACAATTTTACATGCACAGTCTGGGAGGCATGGTGTCATGATTTGCCAAGTTTCATTCCAGTCGGAGTTGCAGATTCCAAAATCCAGATAGTACATTTTTAGGAAACATTGGGGTTTTCTTCTGTTTTTTTTTTTTTTTTCATCACCTGCAGCCCAGAAAGTTTGGAATTTTGGTCTGAAATTTTCAGGGTAGAAAGGGCCTGCCCCCAAAATGGTACCTTTTATTGATTTGATGAAAAAACACTAATCCATTCCCAAAGTCATAAAAGATATGAAATTTTGGTTCTGAGCATGCTCAGTAGTGTATCAAATGCCTGTCCAAAAGACCCTAGTGAGCATAATCAGAGTCAAAATTTAAAATCCTTATAATTTGGGAATGGATTAATATAATATTTTGTCAACAAACCAATGAAAGGCACCATTCTGGGGCAAGCCCTTTCTACCCTGAAAATTTCAGACCAAAATTCCAAACACTCTGGGCTGTAGATGATGACAAAAAAAAAAACAGGATCTTGAAATACGCAGATCCGATTGTAACAAAACATGGCAAATCAAGCAACCTTGCTCCCCAGACTGGGCATGCAAACTTTTGTGCAATTCTGTTGAACTAGGGCAAAGTTTTTAAGGTGCAAAGTTAGGAGTTTAACATTATACAGCCCACTCAACCCTAACTATACCGGCACTAACGCAGCACTGTAATATGCAAATATTTTTTGCTCTGTTTACTGTCTTGATCAAATCCCTGCTTTCAATATTTGCGATCCTCTCCTCATCATTGGCCAAACTGTCCACAATAGATTCCATAAGCATACTGGTCCCTATGCACAACGGGGTGAAAGATGCATGCCAGAGGCATGTACCCTGCCCGTGGATCATCACACCTGTGGACAGGTGTGCACCGGCTGCATTCACGACCATTGGCCACCTGTCCATGGCCCCCCTGGTGTGCAGGTTCATGCAGGATGGACAGGGGAGGAGTTGCAGTTCCAGACAGGTGGCCACAAGAATTCCCTGCCTGGGACCTAGAGTGGATCCCCCACGCATGACAGTGTGGGACCGGGATGGTGCATCGGCAACTGTGGACCATGTGGGTAGCTGCCATCAGCAATAGAGCTCCCCTGGCACACACTGGGGATCACATGGTGATTGGAGGGTGCAGAGTACCACTAGACACCAGAGAAATAGTAAATAAATATGGGGATGATGATTGGAGGTGCAGTGTACCACTAGACACCAAGGCAACATTATATATAACATAAAGGGATGGCAATGGTGGGGGGGCACCACCAGACACCAAGACACACTGGGGCAACTGCCCTGGGACTGCGGTACCCCTGCCTGCACACAGACAAGACTCCCCCCCAGCCACAGTGACCACAGCACCCCCAACCTCTGGACCTGGCAAGAAGAGCCACAGCCATGGGCAGCCAGTGGCAGTACCCACCGCACACCTTCTCCACTGCCTGCACCAGGTATGGGGCATACATATGCAGGGGGGTCTCTGAGCTGCAGGGACCGGGGGGCTCCAAGTGTTGGAGGGAGGGTGCTCAGGACCAGTTCTGCCAGGCAGACCCTATGGGTGCTTGGGCATGGCCATGTATGGCTGTTATGGCAGGATCCCCCTTGGTTTATCCTACCCACCCCTACGCTCCCTGCATGTCACACTACCCACCTTTGTGACTGGCATGTAGTTCAGGCATGCCCTTTGCCCACCCCGGCATGTTGCTGTCTGCACAGCTGGGGGATCGGATGTGTAGTGCTGCATGTCCTGTTTGGTGCATCCTATGTTGGGGGCACAATGGGCGCAGAGTGGCTATTTGCCACATATATGTGGCGTGTACCCACTCCACACCTTAGTGCATAGGGACAATTATATTTCCTTATGATATGTTCAAAATCTTCAAATGCAGAGTTACTCAGAATTTCTGAAAACTTTGAAAAAAGTTATTAGCTACTGCACCACTTACTAACACCTTAAGTTGCTCTTCTGCAAAGGAACACAATTTGATCCTTTTGCCACCTGCTATGGTAAAAAAATTAATCTCCATTCAGAGTAGCAGCCTTACTTCTGATTCAGCCAATTACTTTATTCAGTTTGTTATTGAATTTAGTGGGCATGTGATAGCTTTCAGGTCTTAAACCAAATTTAAAATTCAGAACACTGTAAAATGTCAATATGTTGTCAAGACATACAGTATGTCTAAAACACTATCAGCACTTTTTGAAATGAATGTTACTTTGTCAATCCTGCTGCGTTTTGACTCCCATTTAAAAGCCTTAAATTATGTTTTTCTACAATAGACAAAAATACCTTACCCATTTTGTTTGACACATTATCTTGAGTATTTAATTCATTATGTTGACCAATCCTAGCATTTCTGTCACCCCAAATTATTAGCTCAGTCCTCTGATAGGTCCTAGTTATCAATTTCAATGAACTCTAAAAGAGATTTTAAAAATGGCTTGTTGCTTTTTCTCCAAAATCGCTGGTGTCATATACATATTTATAGTAGCCAAGAAGTGTTTAGAACTATCACTTACAATGACTAGGAAGAAATGAGGATCCCTCATTTTCAGAGCTCTCACTTGCCAACCTAAGTGAATAGCAATTAGAGTTATTAGGCCCCCTTCAGCTCTACCATAGTTATTGACTTTTTTTCTCACCAGTTCAAATGATCTATGACTATTAAGTTCCCCATTCCAGACCTCCTTGTTCCTAGTTTCTTGTAACAAAATGATGTTTAAATTAGAAATAAAAGTAGCTTAGGAGCCATCATTTGCTTTTGAAAAAAAGGCCTGCAACATGCCACAAAAGGATTTCAACAGTAAGTCATGCCAATTACTTTAGTCTGTCTTGCAGCACGATCAATTTCACAATTATATTTTTATACTGTGATTATTATTTTATATTATTATCTCTTCTGCTATTTTTATTATATAGTAGATAGACATCAGTCTATCAGTATTATGTAGTAGATAGACATCAGCCTAACTGTATTATATAGGAGATATACATCAGTCTATCAGTATTATGTAGTAGATAGACATCAGTCTATCAGTATTATATAGTAGCTAGGCATCAGTCTATCAGTATTATATAGTAGAGAGACATCAGTGTGACAGGGGAATTGCATCACCCCTCTCAGGTGTAGAAGACAGATAAAGTTGGTTGTCATCTGTGCAACAGTGAAATACAGACTTGTATCACCTAATGATCTCTCCCAAATAGGGTACAGACTCAAACCCTTGAGTACACCACAGTTGACTGCAGCTGGCCTTTAGGAGAAAGCCCCAGTGTAATCTGATGTGGTGTACTAGAAAGGAAAAACTCAACTGAATTAAATGCTGTCCCAATGAATCCTCCATATTGCCTCAGGGAATATCTATCTCTTACCAGGAGAAAACCAAAAAACACCTTTACAAGAATGGTCTCCATTTGATGCCATGGGTTGAAATTGGCTTGAAACAGCTTATGGTTGTGAAACTCCAGGTGAGTCTTGAGCTGTGCCACAAATAACTTTTCAATCACCATTCCCCAAGTAGTGGTTTGATATGCTTGTAACTTGCCTAAGTGTCTGGGTCCAAAGATAACTTCTTTAGGGTGGGTTACACCAGAGCATTTTTCAGGGCCAAAGGGAAACACCCCTCTTCAATGTAGCACCCACAAATTCTTGTAACATCCAGACCCAAGGCCTCCTGATGGTTCACCAGCAGTTGGGTAGGACCCGGGTCAAAAAGACAGAACATAGAGCACAGCTCAAATATCACCCCAAGCAGCTCGATAATATAGATGTGTAACATAGATGTGGCATAAAGTTTGTGGGGTATACACTGGTGCCAGACAAGATATAACACAGTGCGTCAAGTTACTGCATGAGAGAAGGGATTAACTGCCACTGAAATTGCCTTGTTTACTGCATAAACTACTAAAGTATGGTGCAATTTTGCATTGCATCCTGGCTGGCACAACTGTACTGCTGACATAGCCGTGAAATGCATTTTGGCACATTCCTCTCAGGTGGTAAGAAAAGTTCATAGTATTTTCACAAGGACACAGCCCTCTAGATGTTGGTTTGAGTTGAAGGAGGTCCTCGGGCTGTAGAACATTTCAAAAGTGGAAAGGCATTCAGATCAACTACAGATGACCCTTGTGGTTAGCAGATTTTGTCTGGGAATGAGAATAGGATTAGACTTGATTAGTAACCTGAGAACACCTCCTTATCTTGTTAAAGGGACTGCCTAAAGAAATCCATGCTTCTGCAGTCCCTAGGTAAAGCTGACTTGCCCAAACCTTAGATGCAGCTGGGATTGTTGTGGATAGCCTCAGATGCACAACTATTGTGTGAGATTAAGTGTACCAGATTCAGAACCTGTTGGCCATACTTCTTGAGCAATTGGACAAATGGATGATGTATACTGGTGGGCTGACTCAGAGTGGAATGTCTTGTGACTCCCAAGAGTGCAGAAGCCAGATTTTACTTGGCATAGGGAGATACCAGAGGTCCACTGGAAAAGAAGACCTTGAGCCAAAATCTAAGTGTGTGTGTGTGTTTGTGTGCACTACTTAAAGTCCTGTGAGGGGTAGGGTACTGTAGCTCTTAGTGTGAGACTTAAGAGACTTGAAAGTTTTTTTCTTTCTGCAAGCTGTCTGTTCAAACTGTTTTAATTTTGCATTTCCCATTCTGACTTACTCTTTTTATGTTTGCTTGCATGCATGTGCAAGACACATAGAGCCACCATACGAGTTTTTGTAGGTGTGCCTCCCCCACTTCCAATGCCCTGCTCCCTTTTGCAGGCATGGCTGCACCATGCCAATGAATGTCCGAGCTGTCTATGACAGCCATTCAGATGCAGTGGCATACAGTTCTAAGGAAAACACCACTGCAGACAATTTGCATACTGCTGTTGGCGATATGCAAATTACTATGTCGTCACTGCATCTGAACTGTCTAGACAGTTCTTCCCCACTCAAATACATACTTGCATGCTGGGAGCCCACCCCAGCATGCTCATGCATTCCCCCATACACCGTGATATTGATTTGGGTGCCCGATCCCTGTCGGCCCAGACCCCCCGAAACACATTTCCAGGAGCCATGCTGGGAGCCCACCCCACTGTGGCAAATGTCCATCTGCTGCCCCCTCAAACACACTTCTGGTGCCACGCTGGGAGCCCACCCCAACGTGGCAAAAGTCAAAATGGTGACAGGCTGCCCAATCCTCCATCGGCTCCACTGAATTCCCCCCAACAAAAACAGACTTCCAGTTGCCACGCTGGGAGCCCAAACCAGCGTGACAAATGTATGTATGGCCGATGGAGGTGCCCAATCCCCCATTGGTTCCGCTGGCCCCCCCCAAAAAAACTTCCAGCTGCCATGGTGGGAGGCAAGACAATCAACAAGGGACCGTTTTTGGTTTTTAGGTGGTTTTTTTTTTCATTTTAGGAAGACGACACAGGACATTTGCCATGCAGACTCACCCTCTGTGCATCCACTTCCCCAAACCCCCCCTGACCCCATACTTACCTCCAGAGTCTGGCACAATGATCTTCGGTGGACAGGGAACATGTGTGCACTCTTCAAAGCCGACCACAAACTGAAGAAATGCTGGTAAGCTGTATAATGGCATAAATGAGTTGCTTTCAACTTTGGTGCATATCTCAGCCATTTTGGGGAATTGTTTCACCAAATTTTCAGCATGGGGTTCTTGGGGCCTCATCTGATGAACTCAGTCACTGACATTTTGTTATTCGGTCCTAAAAGGTGATTTCATGGTCACTGCATGGAACCACCTTACGTGACCCAGTAACGAAATGACAGTGCCACAGTTCATGAGGTAGGCTCCCCAAAACCCCTATGTTGAAAATTTGGTGAAAGAATTCACAAAAATGACTTTTACGAGCGTGCGTTGCGTGGTTCCCATGCACGCTCATAAGTTAGCAGATTTTTAATATTTTCACTCCACATTTTCAACATTACCATTTTACCACACCTCCTTATGAGCAGTACAGCTGTCATTTTTCATATCTTGCCCAAAATGTGTTTTCGCACATGTAGCGCAGAATGGCGCGGTCGGTGTGCAAAATCAATGTTCGGGACAGATTAAGAAAATCACAGTGACACTGTTCATGAACAGAGGTCTTAAAATGGCTATGTTGAAAATTTGGTGACAAAAGTCCTTAAAATGACTGTGTTACGAGCATGCATTGCACAGTTTCCACACACCCTCGTAAGTTCATGAATTTGTAATATTTTTAGTCCAGATTTTCAACACTGGCATTTTTCCACACCTCCTTAAGAACAGCACAGCTGTCATTTTTTGCACCCTGGCTGAAATGTGTTTTCACACTTCTGGCGCAGAAATGTGTGGTCGCTATGGGAAAATAAGTGTTCAGGACAGATTAAGAAAATCACAGTGACTGTTCATGAGCGGAGGTCCCAAAATGTCTGTGTTGACAATCTGCTGTAAAAAATCCCCAAAGTAATTACATTACAGGTGTGCATTGTGCAGTTTCTATGCACGCTCTTGACTTAACCATTTTTTTAAATATTTTCACTCCAGATTTTTAACATTGCCATGAACAGTACAGCTGTCATTTTTCACATCCTGTTTGAAATGTGTTTTCACAACTGTGGTGCTAAATGGCGTAGTTGCTGTGCAAAATCAGCTTTCCGCTAACAAATTGATATTGCCACTGATCATGAGGTGGGGATAACAAAAAACCCATGTTTAAATTTTGGAGTGGAAATACCAATGAACGCCTGGGATGTTAGGGTTTCTGACCCTAACACCCCACCCTGTAGAGACTGACAGGCATCAGGGGTGTGACTTGGGATTGTCACCTGCAATACTCATGCCATTCCACCCCCACCCACACCCTGCAGCTAGTGAGAGGCATTGAGGTGTGCCTTGGACTCTTTGGCCCCAAAGTTCCCCAATTCTCCTATACTGCACCCATCTCACCATATTTCTTATGGAATGGAGTGAGCATAAGGCCCAAACACTCAAGGCACACTGTGACACTTGTCGATGTCTGCAGGGTAGGGTGTGGTGAAATGGCATGGCCGTTATGCCTGATGACCCAAAGGCACCCCCAATGCCTGTCAGTCTCTGCAGGGTGGTGGTGGGGTTGGCTTCAGTTCAACACTTCACTGCCATTCCTATTATGCATCTCTCTAACTCCTACACTACCAGTGCCAATGCCAGCAAGCAAACATTTGGTATTGACAAATGCTTGTTATATATTATGGCATGTTCCTTAATTTAGTAGTGTAAATCTAAAGTATTTATGTATTTAATATTCTCTATGGCATGCATTGTTTTTGGTATTGGTAAAATCCATTTTTATTAAGCAATCTGTTGCTCTACTGTCAAAGAGCCTGACTACCAAGTAAAAAGTAACAAGCCTCTAATACAGAGAGGGCAAGGGTTTCTTGGGATTGAATCAAGGGGTGGTTTTGCATCTAAAGGTTTTGCTGTGTGGCCCATGCTGGACAGTGAGCCACATGGAGATACTGTAATAGTCAGCCAGGTGGTGACAGTGAAGAACAGCAAGTAATTGTCTTTGTGTTCAGTCTATCTTGCGTGAGTTTCTGACAAACTGGTGGCAACGGTGTAGGTAGTTGGGCCAGCCTCTTTCCAAAACTGATAACATCTTACTCCTCCATGTCCATGGAAGGCTTTCTTCAAAATTAAATTGATACTACTGGACCCTAACAGGCTGCTTTAAGACATACCCACCTTAATTTATAACGCTTTGACCAAGAAGAAGCAGCAAAACTCTTTGCACTTTGCTGCAGACAACACTCCTCCAGACTGCAGACAGGGTAGTTGTAGTAATCTGTGCACAGTGCAGAAAAGCAAAGCTAGTTGATTCTTGCTTCAGGCATTACCTGTGAAAGGAATTCTGAATTTCCCCAGAGTTATTGCTGTCTGACATTCCTCATAATGGGCTCTCAGAGTCCGCCTATTGTCCATCAAGCCAGACCTCTTCCAAGAATGCTCCAACCTCTGCCCTGTTGCCCAGCACTATGGTTAGCTATCCTGGGACCCTGTGCAAACCTCCTTGCTGAGCCAACATACCCAAAGTTGGGAATCTCCCCAAAGAACAACCTCATCTCTTCCATGGCCTCCCTGTATCTTCATTTTCAGCAAGTTTGTGCCATTTTTGTACTTTCCTTGAATAAGAACATAATCTCTAAACAATGAGGAGAAGCATACTTCAGCAATAAATGCTGGAGAAATTATACAGAGAAACAGGGAACCAGGAAGAAAGAATGTCATCTGGGCAGCTGAGACTTTCTAGGGGCCCTTTGCTCTTGGGCCTCTGTGAAAATGCACAGTTCATACCATGCTAAGACTTGCTCTACTGTTGCCTTAAACCATTACAGCTGATTGTTATACCACGGTGTGCTGTGCTGGAAGGTCAGGCAGATGAAAGGCAGCCATTCCTCTGGTTGACAGGATAGATGAGAGGTTGCCATTCTCCAGATGGTAGGGTAGAAAAGAGGCTGCTCTGGAGTGTACCAAACCTTTGACTAGGAGGGTGCATGAGATGCTGCCATTGGGTGTACCATTCCTCCAGCTATGTGGGCATAGGAAAGGTGGGCATTCTTCTTGTTGGGAGGGTAGCTGACAGGTTGCCATTCTTCCAGCTGGTAGGGTAGATGAGAATCTATGCTGGTGTATACTGTGACTCCAGCTGGGAAGGTAGATGAGAATCTGTGTTGGTGTATACTGTTACTCCAGGTGGGAGGGTAGGTGAGAATCTGTGCTGGTGTATACTGTGACTCTAGCTAGGAGGGTAGATGAGAATCTGTGCTGGTGTATACTGTTATTCTAGCTGGCAGAGTAGCTGAGAATCTGTTCTGGTGTATACTGTGACTCCATCTGGGAGGGTAGATGAGAATCTGTGCTGGTGTATACTGTGACTCTAGCTGGGAGGGTAGATGAAAATCTGTGCTGGTGTATACTGTGACTCCAGCTGGGAGGGTAGATGAGAATCTGTGCTGGTGTATACTGTGACTCCAGCTGGGAGGGTAGATGAGAATCTGTGCTGGTGTATACTGTGACTCCAGCTGCGAAGGCAGATGAATGGCTGCCATTGAGTGCACCATACCTCCAGCTAGTAGGGTATACAAGAAGCTGCTATGTGGTATGTCATACCTGCAGCTGGGAGGATCGATGGGAGGTTGCCATTCACTAGGTGGGAGGGTAGATGAAAGACTACAATTCCATCAGCTGGGATGACAGACACTAGGCTGTAATTCCATCAGCTGGTAGGAGAGACGAGAGTTTGCCATGAGGTGTGCCATACCTTCAGTTGGGAGCATGAACAACAGGCTGTTATTCCTCCAGCTGGTAGTGTAGATAAGGTCCAGAGGCTATGGTCTTGGCTTATAACCATGTCATTTCCTTGGCCCTGGACTCAATTGCTCCTGTCCGTGTTCGTCCCCTCTCTCTTTGCCCTCAGGCCCCATGGTTCGATAGGTCCTTGAGGGAGTTGCGACGTGTGGGATGACGGTTAGAGCGTCGTTGGAGGAAATCTGCTCTGGATGCCGACTGCCTTAGTTTGGAGGAGCATTATCGGCTCTTCCAATCGGAGATCTCCCATCAGAAGGCAGAATTCCTGTCCAGGGAGATCTCTGTCGCTCAGAATCGACTGGCTCAGCTTTTCAGAACTGTGGATAGGCTGTGCAACCCAGCCTGTCTCCAGCTCCGTCGAGCCTTTTCACAAAAGGAGTGTGATGAGATCACTCAATTCTTTGCGAATAAGGTTGCCGACATCATATCCGAGATCCGTCCAACACACTCTAAGGGGAAGCTTTTGGTCGGCGTTTGGTCGCGGAATCCTCTGTCTCCTGGTGTTCCTTTGACCTGCCGATGTTCAGTGATATTATGCGGATCATCCAGGGGATGCGCCCTACATGCTGTAGTTTAGATCCGGGCTCTACCTCTCTAATCTTGGGTTGTGTTGAGATCGTCAGTCCATTTCTGGTTCAAATAATCTGGTGCTCCCTAGAATTGGGTGAGTTTCCTAGCTCCCTAAAGGAAGCTGTGGTGACTCTCCTTT
Organism: Neoceratodus forsteri; assembly: GCA_016271365.2. Taxonomy (NCBI): domain Eukaryota; kingdom Metazoa; phylum Chordata; order Ceratodontiformes; family Ceratodontidae; genus Neoceratodus; species Neoceratodus forsteri. The sequence goes on along the minus strand of CM057449.1, from coordinate 1,558,233,227 downwards.
TGAAGAAGGGTTCTTTGGACCCAGATGTTTTTTCCAACTACAGACCAATCTCTAACCTTCCCTTTATTGGGAAGGTTATTGAGAAGGTAGTGGCAAACCAGCTGGAGGACCATTTGACCATCCATAATGTCTATGAACCTCTCCAGTCTGGTTTTCGTAAGAGGCATAGTACCGAGACTGCTCTGGTTCGGGTGCTCAATAATCTCTTGATGACGAGAGATCAGAGGAACCGCTCTATCTTGGTCCTCCTTGATCTCTCTTCAGCCTTTGACACTGTAGACCATGGGGTTTTGCTCGAACGTCTGGAGTCCATCTGTGGACTGTCTTGTACAGTGCTCAGATGGTTTTCATCTTTTCTATCTGGGAGAACGCAGAGAGTTGTGTCGGGGATTTTTTCCTCTGACCCTTTCCCTCTGCAATGTGGTGTCCCCCAGGGTTCGGTGCTCTCCCCATGTTGTTTGCAGTGTATATGCTGCCCCTCGGAGACATTGTAAGAAGGTATGGGCTGAGGTTTCACTGCTATGATGATGATACCCAGCTCTACCTGTCTTTTGCCCACGACCAGGTTAGTGCTCTCGGTATTTAATAGCTGCCTCACTGAAATCCAGGACTGGATGAATGTGAGCTGGTTAAAGTTGAATGCCGGTAAGACTGAGGTTTTGGTTGTGGACCCGGGTCATGGTACAGGGGAGTTGGGGTCCGGTCAGCCCTCTGGTGTATTGCTGGGGGGGGGGGGATCTGATCCTTACCTCTGAACGGGTGCGTAACCTGGGAGTGGTACTTGACGATGGGCTGACTCTTCGTCATCAGGTGTCAGCAGTCATTAAGTCCGCATTCTACCATCTTAGGAACATCGCCAGGGTGAAACACCTTGTTCCGTCCAGCGATTTACCCGTGTTGGTCCAAGCTTTACTTGGGGCTTCCTGGGGTTGATATCCGCTGCTTGCAGCTAGTGCAGAATGCTGCTGCAAGGTTAATGACAGGGGTGTCTAGAAGGACACATATTACCCCTGTGCTGCGCAATTTGCACTGGCTGCCTATACAGTGGCGGATCACCTTTAAAGTAGGTCTTTTGACCTTCAAAGCCCTGCACAGACTCGGTCCTGACTACTTGAAAGAGCTTCTGATTCCTTACCGCCCCGTGCGACAGCTCCGTTCAGCCAACGAGGGGTTGCTAAAGGTTCCGAGGGTTATATTGAAGTCTTCTGGGGCTAGGGCCTTTGGGTTCGTGGGCCCAACCCTCTGGAACTCTCTGCCTCACCGGCTTAGAGAATGCATGACCGTGGAAGCCTTTAAGTGGGATTTTAAGACTTTTTTATGGAACAAGGCTTTTGTAGACTGATGCTGTTACGAATTGTTGATTTTATATGCATATTCTGATTTTATGATTCATTTGTACAGCGCCTTGGTATTTGAAAGGCGCTAAATAAATAAAGTTTTATTATTATTTATTATTATTATAAGAAGTTGCCAGTGGGTGTGCCATTCCAGCACTGGAAGGAGCAGACAAGAGGATGCCATTCTTGCAGGTGGGAGGAAAGTTGACAGGTTGCAATAAGGTGTATTATTCCTTCAGATTCGAGGGCAGAAAGGAAATTGTCATGTCACAGCTGGGCTACACTGGGTGAGTAAGTAGCACAAGTAAAACAGTGTTTCATAGCTAGACAGTTATCTGATAGGTATGTCCCTGCCAGGGGCTTGCCTCAAATGGGTACACACTTGAGGCAAACTCCTGGTTAGGGACATAATACCTAGTTATGTCTGTGCCAAGAGCAACCCTGGCATTTTTAGACCAGATTCTGTCTTACTGGAGCTATTTCAAAATGTTTGCCATATCTGCAGAATTTCAACCTACTTTTTTTGTAGTTTACTTCCAAGTGTGGATGCAAATTGCTAAATCTAGGTTTAAGCGTTAGACCAGCTTAGAGGAGAATGACATTTATTTTTCTTTTTTCTTTTTAATTTAATGCAATTTATTGTTTACATAATAACAAAACCATACAATATCAAATAACAACAAACAACAATCCCCTCTCCCCACCACCAACCCTCCTCAAGGCCAAGCAGAGTATAATATGAACAAACCAGGTTCAAACCAAAAGTGAAATGACCGAAGGACCCACAACATAATCAAGAAAAACAGAAATGCCTACAAAGGAAAAAAGGTTCCTACTAAAAGATAAGGGAAAAATGGAATCATACATCTATTCTAAAGGTGCTGTTCCAGAGTGGACTACGATGTATACAAGATGTGCAGTTTACTCCACTTCCTAATACTGTATATGATGAGAGTCTATGAAGAATACTCACTGTTATTTTTTCTAAGTGAAGATTAAATAAGGGCTCCAGAACCATTTCCTGATATGTAATCAAAGACTGGTCAAGCCAATGGCAAATAATTACTTTCTTCACCAAAAGGGAAATCAAAACCATATAGTATCTCCTTTCCCTCATTGCAATTTCACTATAATCTCTAACTATACATATTATAGGGGTAAAGGCCTCTTCATGTCCCAGAAGGGGATCAGTCCTAGATTTAATCAGATCTCATAAAGGGGCCACTTAAGGGCATTCCCAGAAAATATGTAGTAAAGTGCCTTCCACTTGTCCGCATCTGGTACAGAGGGATGAAGTTATCTTATCCATCTTAACTAATTTTGGAGGCGTAAAATAAATGTTATGAAAAATATGGAGTTGGATAAGGTGGAGTTTGTCATGGGAAATATAAGTATGAAGATCTTCCCAGGTTTTATTCAATTAAATACATGGTATGGAGCCAGCTCGGTGGCACTGAGGGTTGAGGCACTGGACAGCACACCTTGTGCCACACTAGCGACCCAGGTTAGGGAGTGAGCTTGGGCTACCGGGGGTCAGCGGGGGAGGAGAGGATTGAGCATCCGCAGGACTGCTCTCCTCTCCTGGGAAGGGTACGGGGATTGTCCCATGGAAGTAGCGGCACCCAGTGGAGACTGGGTGCACTACATGATGCCGAGACCTTGCTGGGGAAGGCGTTGGGAGGTAACCCTCTGGATGTGTGCAGGAACGTGAACATAGTGGGCTGGGTGGCACTGCATGACCCACATTTGGGGGAAAGTAAGGACAAAAACCCCTCCCTCCTCTGGTAGGCAAAGGCGGGCACCTTGGCAATGGCTCCACATCCACCGCCAGGTGTCTGAATGCTCGATTTTGGATCCCTCCCCCTGTGTCGGCAGCCCATCCAATACTATTGAAAGGGCTATACTATACTATATTAAGAAATACTATAGTAGGAGATGGCAGTCCTTCTCTGGAGGACTTAGACCCAGGGGGTTTGGGCTAGCTACACAGGGATGAGGGGTGGATCCCACTGGAGTAATGAGCAGACTATGCTTCAGGCAGGACGGGCAGAGCCGGAGACCGAGGAACCACACTGGAGAGAGGATAGAGGTAGGGGGTGAAGAAAGAGAGTTTAAAAAAAAAAATACGTGATATGGGAAGATTGCATTCCAATATACAGAGTCTTCAGTGATGCCAGGGAATAATTTGAGGGAAAAAAAAGATAATATAAACCGGAGACAGCATGTGGTTGCAAGGCAATATCAGTAGCTGATTGTAGCAACTCACTAAAATTAACATTCCATGGCATAGAACCAAACCATTGAAAAAGAAGAACATGACAAAGTTGAAATATCGTAAATATACACTTACTATCTAAATAAGAAGTACGACTCTCCTGACATGATCTTAATGTTTCATTGTGGAGCAAATCACAAACCTTTGGTTGTAGTCATTTGAGGTAACCACGTTTCTGTCAGAACATGACCACCTATTCTAAAATTGAGATTATGGAAAATAGGTTGAAAAGTATCTTTAAAAAACTTATAATGCATGAGCAAACATAGTTGCACATGGACCCACAGTGAAGTGCTGACAACAGAAGATCCGCAGGAAGAAACTTGTGTCGAGTAACAAATGTAGATACTGGGAACATACCAGCTTCCCAAATCTGATCTCTTTCTGAAAGAAGCCAAATAGGAGTATAGGGAGATTCACCACCCAGGGGATTCTGGACCGGCAACCGTAAATACTTACTAGTGTGGCTAGCTAAATAATAAACAGCAAAATGTGGGAGCTGAAGGCAACCAGACCATTTGGGAGCCAATAACTAGTTGTATGCTCTTCTAGGTGTCTTACCCATCCAAATAAAGTCAGAAATCATCCTATGCACTCGTTTAAACCACGATAAAGGGAAGAAAATATGAAACATATTGAGTGGATAAAATAAACAGGGAAGCACATTCATTTTAATAATATTAATTCTATCCCATAAAGTCAACGGCAAAGAGAACAATCTTTTCAGGTCTTGTTCTATATTCAACATCAAGTCATCAAGATTGAGCTTCTTGAGATATGCCGAATTTCTTGAAAGGAAAATTCCCAAATATTTAAGCTGCTTTGGAGCCCAAGACAGCCCCATGTCTAAAATGTCTGATTTAAAGACAGCTGAATTTATGGGCATAACCACTTTTTTACCTAAATTAAGCTTATAATTGGATAACCTGAATTCCCTAATGGTGGATAAGGCAGCCGGAATAGACACCTTAGGGTTGGTCACATGAAGAAATATGTCATCTGTATACACAGATAACTGTAGATTCCATGCCCCCACACATATACTGGTAAGATCAGGATTATTTTTGAGCTTCAGTGTCAAAGGCTCCAGAAACAATGGGAAAATGGAGGAAAAAACTCCATTACAATAGATTCTAGCACATGAGCATGAGTACAAAACCCTAATCCAGCAAAGAAAATCAGAAAGAAAACCAAATGCCTCCAAAGTAGCAAACAAAAAAGCCCAGTTGACCCTGTAAAAAATGTTCTTTGCATTCAGGGAGACCAGAGCTACAGGAATACCGGTATCCCTGAATGCAGAGAAAATGTGGGTTAGTTTATGGAGATGATCAGATGAGGAGCGGGATGGCATAAAACCTACTTGCTCACTACTTATGAACCTGGTCCAAACTGTGCTGATCCTGGAAGCCAATATTTTAGCCAAGACCTTTATATCATAATTCATAAGAGAGATAGGACAGTAGATTGCTACATTGAAAGGAGACTTACTGGGCTTAAGCAACAAAACGATCATGGCCTCCAGAAGAGTGCCATCCAAGATACCAGAATCATATAAGGAAAGGAAAAAATGGTGCAATACTGGGTCAAGTTCTTTGGCAAACACTTTAAAAAAATTGCTGATAAGGCCATCAGGCCCCGGTGCCTTATCAAGTGGTAAAGCATTAATTAGATTTAAAATTTCTTGCTGAGTTAAGGGCTGAGCCAGACAGGCCTGCTGGGAGTCTGTTAATGTGGAAAGAGGAATCCCCACTAAGTATGCTTGGAGAGCTGAAGTCAAAGGAGGGTTGGATATGGGCCCATACAAAGCTTTATAGAACATCTCAAGCTTATTGCAATTTCTCTTGTTGATGTTTTCATAGATTTATCATTCACAGACTTAATAGAAGTAATAATCTGGGATGCCTCTTGCCTTCAGTGGCACAAAGCCAGTAGGGACCTGCTTTCTGTCCTTGGTCCACATAGGTGGAATGTCTTTTAAAAATAGAATACTCAGGCCTCTCACACAAGTAATCTGCATATTTATCACACAGAGATGACAACTCATTACAGTACTTCTCTGAAGATTTAGGTTTCAGATACTCCTCCATCTCCCTTATTATTTATTTATTTTACTTTTTTTAACCAGGTAAGTGCAATGAGCCAAAGGCCCTTTTTTGTACATGACCCGGGGCTAATACAACAGCCAAGATGTTACATTCATATAAAATACATACAGAAACAAACACATCAAATAACACATGCAGTACATCATACAAAACATTTACAAGAAAGTTGATTACAATAATATTACATTGTCCAAAATAGCAGAGGCATCTGTTTCTCTGCGATGTTTCCTCTTAGCTGCCAGACGAATAAATTCACCTCTGACAAAACACTTGAATGCACTCCATTCCATGTCCCCTTTCTCAGTAGAACCAGTATTGTGAGAGAAAAAGACTTCCATCTGTTCCCTAAGCCTAGTAATTATAAAGTCTTCCTTTTAGAGTTGGTTGTTTAATTTCAATAGGGTATCCTTCTGAAATCAGACACCAACTGATGCTTTAACCACACTGAGAAGTGATCAGAGAGGACCCCTAGGGCTATCTCACAGCTCAGCACACCCCATCCGTATTGTTCTGACTGATCAAAATATAATCGATATGGGAAATGTGCCAAAGAAAAGGAATGTATAGTCCCTAGCATTAGGATATAAAATGCACCATAGATCATATAATCCCAAGGAATCAATCATATCCCAGATGGAGTGCAGACAAGAGACAGCCCCATTTGCCTTTTACCTCACCTGTCTAGGTTCTGAGTAAAAGGAATGTTCCAGTCTTCACCTATAATAAAAGGGATTGTAAGAAATGGGGCTAAAAGAGTGGCCAATTCAATGAAAAAGGAGGGTGTCTTTACACTGGGCCAATAGACACTCCCTAGCAAAACCTCTGTATGGTTTAGGATACCCTTTACAAAAATATACTGGCCCTGGTTCTCTTCGAGACTCTGCATACATTGAAAGTTGATATTTTTAGAAATTAAAATGGCTACTCCTTTATTACTGGTGCTATTACCAACAGCATAGACCTGGCTAATCCTGTGCCTATGAAAAAGAGAGCCCTCAGAAGCTAACAAGTGAGTTTCCTGCACTAATGGGATGTTACATTGCAACTGTTTCAAATGCTTAATAATTTGATACCTTTTAACTCTGGAATGAACACCTTTTACATTCCATGAGACATAAACAATAATATTAGACCCATAAAACATTCAGCAGAAAGAAGTGAATTTGACATCCTTCTAAGAGCAAACTCTTTTTTTTTAAACTCTTGTTTCTACACCAGAGCCCCCAGGGCATCTCTCAGGTGTACCCACTCAGCTTGTCGGCCTCTACTCCCTGCCTGAAACCCCCTCCACCAGGGGTACTCCCCATCCCCAGCTCACAGACTCAGCCGGTCCCCCAGATCTAAGCCCCCCAGGGTGGGACCGCTACTCCTATCTGGTGACCTGCCTGGAATCTAGACGGTCAGTCCACAGCTAGTTCAAGGACCTGGAAGCCTGGTGGAAGGTGGTCTAGTGGTGGGATGTGGGCATCATCTCCTGGGGTCACTATTGCCTCCCTGGGATCCTCTGTTTTTTTTCCACTTTTTTGTCCCATTACCCCCAAGGGGGTGCAGACATGTGGTGGTGCCCTGCATGTGGTGGGCACACTTCCGCACCCGTGCATAAGGCATCTGCTGACACTCCCGAACCCGGAAGAGTGCACTGCAAGTTATGCTGCCCCTGGTCATCACCAGCTGCCACTGGTACCATGACGAGTGCACCCACCTACCCCCACAGGAGAGGAGAGCAGTCCACCAGATACTCAATCCTCTCCTGCCCCTACTGACCCCCGATGACCCAAGCTCATTCCCAAACCTGGGTCACCAGTGTGGTGCAAGGTGTTGCGCCCAGCACCTCAACCCTCAGTGCCACTAAGCTGGCCCCTAAGAACAATCTTAAAGATAAACCATAAAACAAATGCTCTGCCACTCTTCCCCCCCCTACCCCAACCCACCTCCCTCCCACAAAGGTATATTACAGTATCATTACCCCATATAAAAGTAATATTACCACAGTTATTAACCAAACCCCCAATCCATAAGAAATCCTGAAATAAAATATTTCAAGACAGACTAAACAGAAGAAAAACAAACACCCCCACCCCTCTAGATAACTCCAACTAAAGTAATACACAAAAAGAAATAGGACAACAAGCCAAGAGCCCCCAGGCCTAATTGGTCATCCCTCCCGAAATTTCTGGTGCATGATAATCACATCACTCTCATCAGGCCAAATTCCCTGGTGATCCCCTTAACCAAGATCAAACATTCTCCTAAATGAAAACACATTCTTATACAAAAAAAAAGCTTGCCACAGCCTACCTAAGTCCTAGCACTAAGTAATCATATGTAATAAGAACAGGTTATCAAACCAAAAATAGCATCAAATATATAAGCTATTATAAACAGAGTAATGCATAAGTCTGACTATCAAAAACAAACTAGTAAACATGATCTAATCAAAATTGTAGTAAGTTGATATGACCAGTAAGTCCTGAAAATAAAAGTTAGCATCCCTGCTAAAATAAGTGGAAGGAAAAAATATATAAATTTAAATATGTACTACTTGCAGTCCCGTAAGTCCAATCATATATTAACAGCAATAAGAGGCAAGACAAGTCTATAAACTCAGTTACATACAGAGAGATTGTATTAGAAGACAAAGAACTAATAATAGCTGATGCATTTAATAAATACTTTGGACCTGTTTTCATAAAAAATCCCAATGCAAAGTACAGATTCATACAGAATCAGATTATGAGGAAATTTCCTTGGATGAAGTGATCTATTCTATTACTTCATTAAATAAAAATTCAGCCCCAGGGCCAGACAATTTAAATTCCCTTTTTGTTAAAGAAACAATACATCAGATAAAGGTCTCACTTCATATCATCTTTAACAAATCATTTAGGGAAGGTATTCTACCAGTTGACTGGAAAAAGGCCATAGTTGTGCCAATTCATAAAAAAGGGAATAAGAACAACATGGGGAATTACCGACCCATAAGTATAACTTCGGTCGCATGTACGATCTTGGAAAACATACTTAAATCTAGACTCCAAAAATAATTAACAGAAAAGGAATTAATGGACCAAACTCAGCATGATTTTGTATCGGGATTATTGTGTACCGCCAACCTCATTTGTTTTTATGAAAACATCAGTAATCATATAGATAAAGGAATACCAGTAGATATCATATTCTTGGATTTCAAAAAAGCCTTTGATGTTGTATTGCATACTAAACTGTTAGAAAAGATGATTAAAATGAGGTTAAACTTGTACAGCATTACATGGATTGCAGACTGGGTGACTGATCATTCACAGATAGTGAAAATCAGTGAAACAGCATCAGGTGAAATAGCTGTGATGAGTACGGTCCCACAGAGATTGGTCCTGGGCCCATGCCTATTTGGCATCTTTATTAGTGATTTACATGTAGATATAGTAAATCATGTAAGTAAATTTGCAGATGAAACCAAACTCAGTTTTGAGGTGGACTCTGCAGTTAAACTACAAAATTTGGATAAAGACCTAAAACAAATAGAGGCCTGTGCCAAGGATAATCAGATGTCATTTAACGTGCAAAAATGTTCCATTATTCATTTAGGTCAGAACAATCCTAAGCATGTATACTACCTAAATAGTTGTCCTATAAATCAGTGTCATCAGAAAAAGATCTAGGTATCATAATAAATAGTATGCTATCAACTGAGAACCACTGTAGGAAAGTGGCACAGACCACTAATAGATTGCTGGCAGCAATTAAAAGATTATTCTCTATGAGAAATGAATACTGTTTCATACCATTGTACAAATCCTTCATAAGACCACATTTGGACTCTGCCTCTTCCTTTTGGGCACCATACCTGACTAAGGACAGAAATCTATTGGATAGTATGCAGAGAACGACTAAGATTATTCCAAGGGTCAACAAATTATCATATCAGAACAGCCTTGATAAGCTAAATCTGTATGATTTATAACTACATTGAAATAGGAGGGATCTTTTGATGCTATTTAATATTCTAAATGATAAACATCTTCTCAAAGAATGTGATATAGCCTGGGCTCCCAAACATAATAATTTAAGATGCCATAATAGACATATTTACATTCAAAGGGCAAAAATTGACAGGAGAAAACATTACTTCACTTTTGGTATAAGTAAACTATGGAATTCCCTGCCGCAATACTTGGTAGACTTAAATAAGTTTCAGCATTTCAAGAAAGAATTGGATAAATATTTATTGGGTAATTAAATTCAATACACCCCACTTGTGTGGAGAAGGCAGTCTAGATGGGCCTAGTGCCTACTTCTGTTTTAATAAACCGAGAAACCGAGAAAATTAGGTAACATAATAAATCAAGTGGGACTATAAGGGAATAATCAGATCTGTAGTCCAAAATGGAAAGAAAACACACCTAAATTGGCACTCTGTAAAGTCTGCACAAGCCTTGAGATTAATATAAAAAGTATGTCTCTATGTTGTAGGCTCTGAAAAAAAATCAAAAATAGTAGAAACCTGGAAGAGATCGTGGCAAGTCCTCCAATTAGGATATTTTGGAAGTTACCTTCAGTTGAAACAGGCACTCCTCACTGAGGTTCTCTGTATATACCAATAAATGAAAATTTGGTAAAGTAAAGTGCTTCATGACTCTCCAGGCAGCAGAGCTAACAGGAGTTGGAGATGATACAGATGTAATGCTGCTAACCTATCCTTCACAACAGTAGGCATTGCAAGAAGATTGTAACCAATCCCCAATACACTCAGCAGACTAAATAAAAAACTGACAACAAAGCGGTGGCACATGAAACCAAAGATGAGCCCATCATCACTAAACCATCAATGTGACCACCATAAATTAAAAATAAAACAAAGGGATCAGGCTGTCAGAAGCGAGTATGGAAGTTTATAACCAGCTCCAGAGTCAATATAATAACTATTCTCACAGTTCATAATAGAAGCAAGACATTTTCAATTGGAGTTACAATGCGTGGTGATAACTAAAAATATTGGACCTCCAAAATCCAAAGTGCTGTCGATCAGCAGTCCTTGAATAGGTCAGGGAACAGTACCTTGACTTCAGTAGATGCAGCATCTGCAGAATCAAATGATTTCCATGCTCTGCCATGCTGAATCTGTAGATGAGCGGGATACAACCTCTTCTCCAAGATGATGACCACTGTGGGTCTGCCTTGAGTTTGCTACAGCAGTAGCAGTCTTATTTTTTTAGTATTATTTATGTTTTAAAGTTCATTTTAAGTTTGTTTTTTGGTTTTTGCTGTTTTGTTTATGATTTTTTGTGGGGGATTTGTATACTTTTACTATTGCTATTGTGGGCCGTTTGCTTGAGCCCTGATTTTTCCCCAGAACTGGTTGTCTGAGGGCATGGCACATATGCTGTACATTCCTGATTCTGGTGACTGTGGACCTGCCGAGACTCTGTTGGTTTACTGGGACATCCAGAGATTACTCTGGGAGTTTCTCAGGGTTCGTGTGGAGGAAGATTCTCCGGGACTGGCTGGGTGCTCTGGAATCCCATATGTTTGATATGTTCTTCCCCTTGGAATTGCCTGACTCAGAAAGAGGTGGTGAGTTGCCATGAGACTAGCATCTGCCTCTATTGTCTGCAGACTGAACTTGTTGGGTAATAAAGAACTGAGCTTGGCCAAGACCCATTGCCACAGCGGAGAGGAGCACTCTTTTTTCACTCCCAGTAGGTGAGGGGGGCTGGTCAGAAGCTCACCGGAGGGTGAAGTTTTTGGTCACCCCAGGGGCTTGCAGTTTTGGGGTGGTCATCGGGCCTCTCTAGGTTTGAGATCCTGACCCTGGGGAGTGACTTTGGGGTGGCTCCAAACTGGTACAGGCTCCAAGGGTTTCTTCTGGCTTTGGCTGCTGCTGTTTGGGGAGACTGCACATCCTCCTGGATCTTTGGTACGTTAGGACAAGAAGCAAACTGCTGGCTCTGAGAGGGGACTGGTGTGTGGCCTGAATGCTCCTTGGGGGGTTTGGATTGTCACTAGGGCCGGTCCCATTTTGTGGTATAGCTGAATTCGCTATTTGCCTGGACTGTGTGGCATGACTTTCCAAACTCTGGATTCCTTTTAATTATCTGGACCGGGGAAAAAGAGATATCTACTGGTGACTTATTGGACAATTTCAAGTGGCCGCTTGGGGAGGTCATGAGAGGGCCTCTAATCTGTACATTTTACTTGTAGCCTTTATGTGCTGTTGTGAGAGAACAGTACTTGGACTTTTAAAAAGTGATGGTGGAGGTGAGAGACCCATTGTTAAAACCCTTTTATACTGATTTGTCTGTTGGTATTCATTTGTAATTGTATTATAATTGTTGGTATTCATTTGTAATTGTGTGTGTATTGTAATTGTATTTGGAAAGTGCTAGATGTGGTTGGTGTGGGGGATTTTTAAATTTATTGTTATTAGTTTTGTTAAATTGTTTGGTTTGTTTGTTTTTATAATGTGTTGGCAGGGGGCTGTCACCGTCAGGTGCTACTCTCCTGTGGAGCTCCATGGCCTCCGTCCCTTTGATTATCCTCATTTGCCAGTTAAAGTCTATACTCAATGCTGTGCATTGGAGATTGTTAGGAGAAGGTATTGGGCGGGGGCTGCAGACCTCTCGGGAGAGTGGAACCAAGCGGCTGGATTGGAGTAGTGGGGACTAGGAGATACCCTGGGGTGAAATGGGTTCCTGATAGGGGTTTGCCCTGTCTGGTCCCCATACCCAAGGGCTCCACTGTATGTGGGCAGATGACTCGGCCGACCTCAGTGCCTCATTAAATCCAGGTGGTGTTATGCAATGCCAGGTCTATTAAAAACAAGACAGCAGTGATGGCTGATCTTGTCAGATCATCAGACCTGGCTTGCATCACTGAGACCTGGCTGGATGAAAATTTTGGCCCTATTCTGGAGTCAGCAATTCCATCCGGGTTTTCATTGATACACCATCTGAGGTTGGATCATAGGGGTGGGGGAGTAGTCATTGGTTTTTGATCGGAATTGAGCCTTGTGGAGGTGCCGGTGGGGGAGACCCGGTCCTTCGAATGTATTATTGACTCAGGTGTGGGGTGCAGGATTCTTCTCATCTACCATCCACCTGGGGGTGAGAAGCAATTCCTGCAGGAAGTCATAGACTTCATCGTCGACATGGTATTGGAGACCCCCAGATGGATGGTGCTGGGGGACTTCGATGCCTGGGTCGACGATGAACTCTCACAGTTTGGTCAAGACTTCCTTCAGTTGATGAATTTGTTGGGCTTCTCAGAGTTGATTACCTCTGCCACCCATAGGCATGGTTACTCCTTGGACTTGGTATTCCTTCTGGATATGGAGACCTCTGATCTGGTGGTGGAGCTAGTCAGTTGATAAGACCATCACACCATAAGGTTCAATTTCCAGGCCCCCCCATATAGGCCTACCCCCATGGAGATGGTCCAGTATCACCCTTTAAGGGATTTATCCCCCAATGGCCTGTTGGCAGTGCTGGACCTATCGGGGCTGCCAAGGGATAGTGGTGACCCAGATGCCATTGTCTGAGTTATAATGATGTTGTGACAGGGGCTTTGGATTGTTTTTCTCCTGTCCATGTTCATCTCCTTACCCAGTGCCCTTGGTCCCCTTGGTTTGATGGGACCTTGAGGGAGCTGAGGAAAGTGGGGCAAAGGCTGGAACGTCGCTGCCAAAAATCTGGCCTGGATGCCGACAGACTTAGATTGTTAGCCCATTGTAAGGACTACCAATCAGCTATCTCCCGTAAGAAGGCAGAGTTCCTGTCCAGGAAGATTGCTGTGGCACAAAACTGACCGGCTCAGCTCTTCCGAACTGTAGACAGACTGTGCAATCCAGTCTGTCTGCAGTCTCAGAGAGCATTGTCGCAAGGGAAATGCGATGAATTCACTTGCTTTTTTGCCGATAAGGTTGCCGACATCAGGTCTGAGATCTGCACAGGATGCCCCAATGGGGCAGATGGTGATTGGTAGGAGGTGGCAGCACCTTGGTCTGTCTGGTCTGACTTCAGACGGCCAGTGATTGGGGATGTCATGAAGATTATCCAGTCTTTGCGGCCGACCTGCTGTGGTTTGGATCCTGGCCCAATGTGTCTCCTTGTGGGATGTGTTGAGACTATCGGCCCGGTCCTTGCAGAGATAGTCTGGTGTTCGTTAGATTCTGGGGTGTTTCTGAACATCCTGAAGGAGGTGGTAGTGGTACCCCTTCTTAAGAAACCATCTCTCGACCCAGACTGTCTTGCTATTTACAGACCCATCTCTAACCTCCCCTTTGTGGATAGGGTTATCGAGAAGGTGGTCTCAGTGCAGGTGGAGGATCATCTGCCCATCCACAACATCTACGATCCTCTCCAGTCCGGTTTCTGGACATGGCAAAGTACCGAGATGGACCTTGTTCGGGTTCTCAATGATCTTCTCACAGCAAGAGACCTGAGGAGCCATTCCATCTTGGTTCTTCTTGATCTCTTGGCGGCATTTGACACTGTGGACCATGGGGTGTTGGTTGGGCACCTGAGGTCAATCTGTGGACTGTCTAGTACAGTTCTCATATGGTTTCATTCTTACCTCACTGGCAGGTTTCAGAGAGTTGTATGTGGGGTTTACTCCTCTGACAAGGTCTCCTTGCCATGTGGGGTTCCGCAGATCTCTGTACTGTTCCCCATGTTGTTTGCAGTGTATATGCTGCTGTTGGGAGACACTGTAAGGCAGTATGGGCTGAGTTTTCACTGCTATGCAGAAGACACTCAGCTCTGCCTGTCCTTTGTGCCCGATCAAGGAGGAGCTGTCTCGAGTTTTAGCGACTGCCTTTCTGAAATTGAGGATTGGATGAGTGCTAGTTGGCTGAGGTTGAATCTGAACAAGACTGAGGTTTTGGTGGTGGACTCTGGCCATCGGGTAAAGGGATCATCGGCAGGGCGAGCTTCAGGACTTTGTCTTGGTGGTCGCCAGCTGACGACCTCTGAATGGGTGCAGGATCTGGGTGTGATTCTGGATGATGGACTGATGCTTAAACATCAGGTGTCATCTGTTGTCAAGACTGCCTTTTACCGTCTAAGGAATGTAGCCCGGATCAAGCACCTAGTTCCGCCCGATGACCTACTAGTTCTGGTTCATGCCTTTGTAACCTCATGCCTTGATTACTGTAATGCCCTGTACTGTACCTAGGGCTACCAGGGATTGATATCCGCCACTTGCAGCTGGTGCAGTATGAAGCAGCTAGGCTGTTGACTGGGCTACCGTGTAGCTGTCAAGTCATGCCAGTGCTGCACAATCTGCATTGGCTGCCTATTCAGTGGCAGATCACCTTTAAGGTCTGTTTACTGACCTATAAGGCCATACACAGACAGGGTTCAAGTTATCTGCAAGATCTTCTTCATCTCTATTGCCCCTCTCGGCCTCTTTGCTTCACTGACGAGGGATTGCTAGAGATTCCTAGGGTTCATTTAAAGCCATCTGGGGCCCGTGCATTTGAATTTGTGGCCCTGTCCCTGTGGAATTCTCTACATAACTGGATTCAACAGTGCCTGATGGTGGAGAGCTTTAAATCTGCGTTAAAAACATATTTATTTATTTTGGCGTTCCCTGATTTTATTTGATCTGCTGCAGCTGTTTCTATAAGAGTAGTCATTTTTATGGATTTTATGGTTATGTACTAGCACTGTGGTTCTGGAATAGCGCTATTTTATAAATAAACATTGATTGATTGCTAACATCCTGAAACGAATGCCAGCTGCAATTAGTTTAGATACCATCGGATGGTATGCAGCCCTTCTTTGCCTCACAGAACTGGGTAGGTCCTAGACAATCTGCAAATGAATCCCTTCCCAGGAGACATCCTGAAATTCTTTAATTTTGGAAAGCAGTTGCTGTTTATCAAGGAAATTATGAAATTTCAGAATAAAAGACTGCAGTGGTGAACCGTCATGTGGCATGGCCCTTAAAGAGCAATGGACCTGCTCTGTATAATAAGATGGACCATTGGGAGGTGGGCCAGCCAACTTGGTGCACAGCTTTTGTGCAAGAAGCACAGAGTTTGAGCCCTCAACATGTCGCTTGGGTAGTCGGAT
Source organism: Neoceratodus forsteri (assembly GCA_016271365.2). Lineage (NCBI taxonomy): Eukaryota > Metazoa > Chordata > Ceratodontiformes > Ceratodontidae > Neoceratodus > Neoceratodus forsteri. The sequence continues at coordinate 1,558,217,440 of CM057449.1, read as the reverse complement.
GATAAGGACATTGTTTCTATGGCTCCTGACCTCTTAAGTCCTCAAGCCTTGCTTCAAGGCGGTCTGATTTTTGCCTGAGGGCCACCATTTCAGGTTCCATCCTCACACACCAGTCCTCTAAGGAACTGGTTCTGGCTTCATTGTCCCCCACCCTATGGCTTATGTCATTCATGGACATCTGAAGGGCTCCTATTTCAACAGTAAGCCCCTGCATGGCTTCTTTAAAAGGGCCAAACTCCTGCATAGGTTTTTCCTCGGAGAGCACCATAGTGGTAGTTGCAGGCAGCCCATGGAAAAAGCTTGGGCCTTGGGATGCTTGGAGGATGTCAGGAGTAGTTGGCTGCATATGTTTGGGTGGTGCTGCTTTCATTTCAGCGTCCATTCTCACTCAAAGAAACTGCTGAATCTGATGCCAGCAAACAAACAGCCCAGCCTGAGACAACTTTCAATAAGGTATTTGGTGAGAAAATATAGTTAAATCAAAGATTTCAATCATAGAGAGTGGGAGCAACTCAGGAGAGGAGCCAGCTGGAGGTGTGCATCATGTGACTCCTCAGGAGAAAGGCATTTAACATGCAAGCTGATATTTCCTATAGAAATTATTCTTCAAACTCTGGCTGACATTGTGTGCTGGTTACATATTTTTTGACCTTAAAGCTCATTCAATTGGTGCTTCTGTTTTACCCACTGTAGTAACAGCCATTATGTACCTTTTACCCTTGTTAAGCTCTTACATTGTAGTCATGATGCACCAGTGTTCCACTACAAATCTCAGTGGTTGATAAGCACATAAAATATAGTGCCAACCTCCAGGATGATGACACACTTTCGGCAATTTGATGTCATGGTTTCCTGTGTGACAAACTGGAGTAATTACCATAGGATAACATTGATTTCTGCTGTGTCCTGCAAGGCATCACTGGCTACAAATGTGATACCTTGCTTCATTATGGGAGGAAGCCGTGCACATCACATAGTTCTAAAATGGCACTTGCCACAATTCTGTAAATCAGAAATTCTCAATTGGTTTATTTAAAGGCCATAAAGATTAAAAAATAACAGAATGTTATAAATGTAATAAATATAATAAAAAAAAGCAGTTTCTACAAGGAAAAATGGTTCCATGTCATAATAGTGATCACAATATAGCGATCACTGTTATGGTGACTGTATATTGCTGAAAAGCAAATCGGCGATATACACTGTAAGGCAACCCGACTTTCGGGTATAAAAAAAGTGTTTTTGTGGGTGGACTGCACCCCCCTGAACTAGGATTCTCAACTCCAGGGGAGTGCATTTCAGGGAGGGGGCAAAATCTGGATCTCATAAAAAAATTAAGTGCCACAGCTCGCAGTCTCGAACCCAGTACCTGCTCTGCCAGAGCTAGCCTCCCACACCACCATGCTGCATAGCTAGCTCTGCAGCAGCAGGTACTCCAGTTCCTGTAAACCCTTTCCCTGTCCCTCCCCTTCCCTTCACTATTCCCCCCTTCTGATCATCCTTCCACGTAGTTGCTGTCCCATGCCCTTGCTATTCTGCAGGGTAGCCCAGAATAACAGCTCCCAAAATTAGCTGCTATTTTTTAGTCACTCATTTTGGGTCACTATCATTACATGAAATCAGAAAAATAAATTTCAGGTTCAGTGCAGTTCTCCTTTAAAGTGGACCTGGCATTAGTGTCTAGATAAACTACAGCTGAGCTTTGAAACTTAAGTCAGACTTTTGAAAATTGGAAAAAGTGTCCTAACCTTGAAAAGTGAACATGGCACAATCTGCACTTATGCCAGATTTGCACACTATAGAAAATTGCATCTACACTTACATTAGACTCTTCCCTCCCAAGTCCTGATCAATAAACAGGCATGAAAGATGCATCAGTGGTCTGAAGTCGCATCAAGAAACAGAAATCTTTGTTATAATTGGTTTCTGTACATCTCTCCAAAGCACACCCATACTCTAAAACCTCAAAACCTCAATCCAAGTGCAATGCATCATGGGTATGCAAATCCTTGTGTGGGTTAGGCTGACAAGGCTTTCCCCAAACAGACATCACCTTTTAAATAGGCTTCTACTGTAAATCTTATCTGGTATAAGCTGAGCATGGTAAACTGCTTGCATTTTGTACTTTTGGGAGTGTCCTTGGTCTAGTGCAGGCATTGTTTTAGCCACGTGTCAAATCGAAACCCCAAGACATCGGACACTTAGTCAGAATCTGAATCCTCAGGGAAGGTAGTCTGTCATAAAAAGGGCTGATCTGTGAAAAAAAATGTGAAAGGAATGTCAAGTAGAAATACTCTCTATTCTACATTTAATTCTCATTTAACATGTTGTTCTTTATTTATATTGCACTCCCTCTTTAGTTTGCAATTACCAGTGCATTGTGTTCCTAGAGATCCTTCTATCTGGAGACTTCCTTGAGATATAATTTTCTGTATATGGTGCCTCTTAGTAAAATCACTGTGGAAATATTGATTGTATTAATCTGTGACTCAACAAAATGAGTCTTTGTTATGAATGCTGTAATGAGATTTTTTTTGTTATTGTTATATTAGTCTCAGTCTCCCAAGGGCTTTACCTAAGGTGTAAGTGAGATTATGAAAGTAGCATAATAAATAGGTGTTTTAATAAATGGAAACAAATGAAGGCTTCTTACTGTAGAATCATGGAAGATCAGCTCTTCTTATTCCTCTTGACAGGGCTGTAAATCCCTCCCCATGTGCGCGTGTGCACACACACACACACACACACACACACACACACACTGTGTGTGGCAAGATTAATGGGTATTATCATGTTAACGGATGTTTATGGTACAGATTGGGAGAGTCACATGGTTTTACAGAACTGTTAGCTCCTGTAGTCACATCACTTCTGTCTTGCTGTACTGTCCTTGTGTGTTATAATTAAGTATCTCGTTTCAATGCCCAGTATGTTTTAGGCTTCCTAATGAGTTCCAGGTAAACTGGCCTAGTAGGTGGGGATCAGGGAAGCTGATCATAGGATTAGAGTTCAGGACACTTGGATTCAGAGATCCCTGACATTTTGGAGAATGATACTGTAGCAACTGACATGGTCAGATCATTCCAGATATTTCAAGATTCTCTCTGGTGGCTCTACAGTGGTGCTGCAGGCAAGGAATCTCCTTAGAGATATCACAGAAATTTCAGAAAAATATCTGGCCATATCAATCGATTCAACTGTACAATACAGTGCACACCCCTTATAATGGTCATGGTTATAATGTACAATCACTTATAACAGTGAAAGACTGATTTCCCAAACCAAATATATTAAATTCAGTAAACTTTTAGGTAGTAAGTGTACATTGTCCCTTGTAGTCATGTGCACTTTCTTTGCAGATTTTAGAAAGTATTGTTATGTTTAGTGTGTGCAAGTCAGCTGTGGTGAGATCTCAATAATGGCAAGCAGAATGCAGTACCACTTGAGACATGTCCTAGTCAGCTTATCCACACACTTGGATTTCCATACCCATGATGCTGTATGCTGGGTTTGAGGCTTTTGATTGTATGTGTTACAATTGTACAGTGTGTGCCATCCTTAATAGGGTGTATTAGGGCCATGTCATATCTGAGATCTTTGTAGATCTTATGAAGGCTTTTTACACTGTCCCTTACCCTCTCCTGCAGGAGAAATTTGCTGCTGTTGGATGTTCTCCCCTAGTAATTGATTGGTTCAGATTCTAGCTGCTTGGCAGATCCTAGTAGTCTTACTAAGTGATTCCCTCTCCCCAGTGAGTTTGGGATCATACAAAGTTCAATTCTTGCTCATATGCAGTTTTTTGTTTTCCTGAACCATCTTCCCAAACCTCTACGTTCACTTGTACATGGATAGTACCCTTTTTTTGTGTCTGGCTTCTCAGCTCCTGATCTGGTTGTCCAGCTTCAGCTTGACTTTAGTAATGTTGAACTCTAACTCTGCATTAACCAACTCATCTGCAGTGCTAAAAAGTCTGTCTCCATGACCTTTGGCACCAGTCAGTGGCTGGCTGGCTTCTAGATAATTTTTGTCTTCAGGACCCTGGACAGCTCCGAGCTAGATATTGTCCCCTCCTTTAATTAACTGGGTGTCTGACTTGACAGTCCTCTTGACTTCTCAGCTTATATTGATGCAATCCACATAAAGGTTCCCCCAGACTTAGCATGCTATGCAGGAACAAAGCCTGCATACCTCCCACTCTCAGGCATGAGATTATCAGAATATCATCCTCCCTCCCTTTGATTTCATGCATGGGTATATAGTAATGCCCTAAACCCTCATTTGCATGGCTTGTTCCTCGACGCCATACTTTCTGTTGGTTTTTCCTGGGCTGTTCTTTCTGCTCTCACAGAATTCTCTATACTGATCCTGCTGTGTTCCCACACTTGAAGGCTGTCACCTCTCTCATAGTGCCTTCCTCATTACCCGCAATTTTTTTGTGGAATCCACAATTTTCACCATTCTCTGCAAAAACTGACATGTTCTGCAATTTCTTGTAATTTTTGAGTTTTTATATTGAACTATGTAAAAAGTATTAACATTTTTAATAAAATACTCTCAATATATTGACAATTTTGCATGCAGACTTGGGTTTAGCCGAAACAATGCAGTGCAAGGTAGAGCAAAGGTTTCATGTGACACTGATTTGTTTTGAATCTTTGTCTTGTTTGTTTTCACAACCCACTGGTCAAACTGGTACACTTAAACACTTAACATTTGTTTTGTATTGAAGCAGTCTATCAGAAAACTTTTTGTTGACACACAGACTGAAACAAAAGATGGGAGAAAAGGTGCAAATTATCCCATTCACTCAAATGGGGTACTAAATATGAAGCCTTTTTATAAGTGACAGGGCAAGTTATTCCTTGTGAGCATACTTTCATTCAGACTAGTTTTGATTCAAACAGCTGAGGATTTTTGGATGACCCTGCCAATTTTAAATGTGAATAAACTAGTTGATAAAAGTGATCTCACTCTTAGCAACTACCCCCTAGATGCTCACATGCAAAGACTACAATAAAAACCTAACTAAAGTTTAAAAACAAGCTTATAAAACACAAAATGTATCTGAACATTTATCTTTAACTGAACAAAATCATTGCAGCCAGATTAAAACAAAGGTAAATTACAGGGTACCCTGACTACTGTATGATGCAGTAAAAATATATTGGTATTTTTTTTTAATTTGTTGGTAACCAACTAAGGCCCACTAGGCACAAGTGCCTGTTTTTAGGTACAACCCAGGTGCACTGAGGGCATTAAGTGACTTGTTCAGAATCACATGGTATGCAAGTGGAGGTTGTGGGAATCAAACCCAGGTCTGCTTGATGTTGTCAACTCATTCACAGTTTGTTACTCTTACATCTAGATTATACTGCCACGCCCAATAGCCCCCAGATTTAATGTTTAAATATGTGATTTCAAAAATAGTGTACAGTACCTTCAGTACATATTATGACCATTAAACACTTTAACAACATTTTACTAAAACTCAGTTATTCACCACTCTGTCTGCTTATTTTTTCTTGTACCAAAGTGGGTGAATAGCTGGCAGAGCACTGTAAACAGCTGTTGATTAGTCTTCATTATTCTACAGCCAGAAACAAACCAAATATTTCTTCCGGGCTTTATTTAATATTTATTTGCTGTTGCACACTTTATAGAATCTATTTAGCACTGTATGAGGAAGTTGCTTTTAAATTTTGGAAGATAGGCAACGCTTATGATACCTTATCAGTTTAGTATTCTTGTTAGGAACATAAACTTTTCCTTATGTTTTAAACATATTCAGGCATCAGTTTATTCATTTAGCAATTTATACTGACTAATATATGCTGCAGAAAACATTAAAAGATTTATTGTGAAGCACTCAGTGTCTATAGTAGAATCCCCGCAATTTCCCACAATAGTTGCAAAACGCCCCGCAATTTTGGGTAACCCTTTCTGCAATTTTCCAGTGGCCCTACTCATTACTATGTTTTTGGATGGATCACTTCCCTGCTACCTCCTGACTCCCATATCCTTCTTCAGCCACCCTTTTTCTCCCTCCACTCTGCTGACTCTCAATTCTTTTCTTTTCTAAGGGCCAAATCCCTAACTGGTCAGTCAGCATTCTCCCACAGATTTCCATTACTTTGATCCTACCTCCCTCCCTCCCTTATCTGATCTACATCCTCATTATACGTTCCTTGAAGGCCCTACTCCAAGTCCACACTACTTACATTTGCTCCTGCACTTATCTCTGCCCTCACTCATATTCTTCTCCCCCATTACACTCTCTCCCCACTTTTTTGCTCACTTTTATCAAAAATATTTATTTAATCAGTTGCGCCATTTTCATGGCACTGTATTATAATCTTCAACTGCTCATTTGTACTTAAAGTTTTTGTTAGTTGCTAAATTGCCTTATATCTTTGTGCTTCCCTATATATCCACCTCCTGGACACCCTCTAGAAATGAACTGCTAACAGCTCAATAGGCCTTTTCTGGTAAAATTATTTTGATAAATAAACTAACTGACAATGTATGTTTACAGAGATCACCCAAATTGGAAAGTATATGCCTTCTTGTATCATTTATACATCAGCATATGTTTCTCCTTTCTAATCAGCTTTTAATTACTTCACAATGCTCCATCCACTCTGGCAATAAGAAGAGTTAAATTGTATTTGCTTCTATGTTCTTTATGAGTTGAAGAAACAGTACCGTCTCATCTTGTATGAGTTTCAGCATGTGACAAAAAGGAATTGTCAGAAATTTGGAAGTAGTTATTCATAAAAGTCTGACCCAGTAATTGCAGATGTTGGCTGTGGTTAGGGACAACAGTTACCATTGTTGGATTGTACCCCTTTCTTAAAGCCGAAGATATAATAACAGTGGGACAGCCCTGTCATGTCCCAAGGAGTGTAACCACCTGGCCAGATCAGACACCTGCAGCTGGTGCTGAATGTTTCAGCTTGTCTCCTCACTCTGGCACTTTACATCTTATTCTTGTGAATTTTAGTAGGAGAAAAGACTGCATGTTAGGAAGATAAATGTTACCTTTTAGTGTGTAACCCAGCTATGGTGTGGTCTGCATACTAGTTACATGGTCAGTAGAATGCAATACCAGTTGAGAGATTTTCTATTTGGCTTAGTCCCTTTCCCCCCATGGATTTGTATACCCATGATGATTTGTGCTGGGCTTGATGCTATAAATTGTATGCATTCACTCAAACCACACAAATTGAAAAATATATGTTTTCTTGTACAGCAATATTTATACATCCTACACTGTGTTCTTCTTCTTCTTCTTCATTTAATTTCATTTACCTATTTCTGCTCAGTACAACCATAATAAAGGTCTTGGTCTGGTTCTGTACTTCCAGTGAAATAAAGCAATAAAAGTCGCCTACAGTGTTTGATATGGGATTAAGGTTGTGTTAGAAAGTCTTACATCTGGGAGCACTGTATCCCTTGATAAAAGTTCAACCTTTGAAACCCAGGCATTGCCTCCAGTTAGCATTACTGTTTACAATAGTCAGGTTGCACCCCTTTTTTGACTGTAACACTGGTACAGGCCTGCACCCCATTTTTGAATGTAACACTGGTGTATGTTTTGTTGCTTTGGGCCTCAAGTGCTGTAGTAAGCTCTACACGGGCCTGTCCTATGGCTAGATCTGACCCTTGTTGCCAGTATAAAATGCAGCATCTCATCACCTGACCTCTTTGTGGAGATCAGAGCATTCCTCTCAAGCACTTTACATCTAATTTCTGTGTTTCCCAGATGGAAAAAAAAGAACATTTTCTGGCAAAGTTTGGGAAGGTTTCCAGAAAAAATACTTACCTCACAGTTGTCGACAGTCGAAGGCTCCTGTGACAAACACATGCCATACCATTATAAACAACAGATAGTTCAACTGCAAATAAGTACTTGTTTGCTGTAGTCAACTTTTATTTTACATGTAGTTTGTTTCTAGCCATTCCAGCTTTGGCACATCTCAATAGCATTTGTTCCTTTTTTTGTGGAACATAATGCAGCTATAACTGTCTTCTAAAGTAACCTAAATTTAATTCTTCTTCTATGAAATATGGAAGATGCCTTCTGCTTGGATGGGGAACCATTTCTGTTTCAATTTCTATAAAATATTATACCTATTTTTTGCACATGTGGTACATCAATTTCAAATAATTTGAGGAATGGGTGGAGGATTTCCCTTTGGTTATCCCTCATCCTGTTTCTTAAAGAACTAGTGTGTTGCCTAAAACTAATATTAATTTTTAAAAGCAGCCAACCATTGTCTTTTGCATCTGAGGTGCTTTTTCTTTTCCCTTTGTTTAATTAGACAATTGTTTACCTGATGTTAGTAGGTGTGATGTGTGGAACAGCCATCTGCCTGCTAGCTGACATACCTAGCTCTACTCCCCCCATTACATCATTGGCATTGTGACCTCACTGACAGTGACATCAATGCTGCTTAGGAATAGCCGCTTAGAAGTTGCCAGGTCAGTCACTTGTGATGTCACTATCAATAATATCACAATGCTGATGATGTAGTGAGGAGACAGGTACCATATTTCATCGAATAGAATCCAACCTTGAATAGAAGTTGCCCTTAAATAGAAGCTGCAGGTCATAATGAATACTTTTAATAAAAATTGCCATAAAATAGAAGCTGCAGCCTCTAACTAAGGTTGAGGTCATGTCAGAAAAAAGCACTGTAGGTAGAGATCTCGTTGATATTTTATCTCTGTAAATATGATTATTAATGTATTTATTTTTAAATTTATGATCTTACTTGATGTTTATTATGCTTATTTTGCAATGAATTAGATCACTTACATTATACCTGAACAAATTCACAATGTGTAATATTTTATTTATCTCACTTAAAGAGCTGGTGACACATTGGGGAGAATTTTAACAAAATATAATATTTATTTATTTCATTTATTTAGTCTCGGATTACAGAGTACTTTGAGCTAAACATAGCTCACTTACAAAGGCTACATGTCAATGTGTGAGGGGGTACAAACAGACAAAGGAAGGTCTAATTAATTGAGATTCGAGCAAACATTGGCAAAGCATCATACATGTAAAGTAAACAGCAATAGTTAGGAGGAGTTAACAATTGAATTTCTAGCAAATACTGGTAAAACAATCATACATCATAGTAAATATCAGTAGTTAAGAGAAAGAGAGAGGAAGTTATATTAACTCACACTTTGTTGAAGTGCTGAGGTGGGGCATAAGAGAAGATGGAGCAAGAGAGGAGTTGGGTCGAGGGGCAGGTAGGGATGAAGAGGTGGCATAGAGAGGGAAAAGGGGGAGGAGAAGGAAGAGAGAGGAGAATAATTTGGAGGTGAGGAGTGGGTGGGAAGGAGGAATTGAGAAGGAGAGAGGGAAAAGGGGATGGGTAGTGAGGGAGAGAGGCAACAAATGGAATGGGAGTGGGAGAGGAGGGAAAGGAAGGGGAGTGAGCAAGTCGAGGCCTTTGTTTTGAAAAAAAAAACCTGAGTGTAAATTAATGTGTGGCGGGGGCACCACCTGGGGAAGGATATGCAGGTGGGTAGACTTAGGATTAAGGGATACAATCATAGTGGCTTTCAGTTGTGAGATGCTGCCATAGCATACTTTTCTACTAGCCAAGATTGGATAGGTTGGTTAATTCATGGTGCAATCCATTGAACCAGAGAGGTGCACTATAAATAAAGGTCCACTGACATTGGGCAGTCCAACACCTAGGAACATAAAGGTGTTCAGCAGTTGAGCTGCAAGTGTGTTGGGTCTTGAGAGATTTGTTCAGAAGGCTACCAACCCCTGGGAGCAGGAGCCCAAGGAGTGTTTTTTTAGTAAGCAGGCAGGTTTGGTATTTGATCCTGCCACTGAGCTGGAACCACCAGGCTTGCGCATAAAGCTCACATGTGTGAGTAAGATGAGCAGCACCAGTGTAGAGTGTACATGCTTTATTCAGAGTGACAGTTAGCCTTCTGAGTGAGGTAGCAGTAGCAGCTCCATATATAACCAAGCCATAGTCGATGACAGATAGGACAGAGCTGAAAATTGCAAGCTATAGAGCTTCTGGTGTCAGACACCATCTGTGTTTATAGAGGAGCCCAATCCTAATGTTGACCACCCTGGCAACATTCTCAATGTGAGGCATGAAGGTAAAATGACTATCAAGGGTAATACCTAGGTACTTAAAGTGCTCAATTTGTTCAAGGGGGGCTCCTACACTATTTCTAATAATAAGAGGATGAGACTTATACTTGTGATAGGATGAATACCACAAAACATTTGTTTTCTTATAGTTTAGTACTAGTTTGAGTGTATTAAACCATTGCTCAACCTCCTTAAAGCCAAGCTGGAGCTCTCTTTATGCACTGTCCAGCTTGTATTTCCCAATAGTTTTGTATTCCTCCTCCTCATTATTTAGTAGTGAGGTAATTTGTATGAAAACTGGATAGTTGCTCCTGAAGAGTTACTCTGTTTCTTCCACTTTCTCCCTACCTGAAGTCAAAGAGCACTGCTTGTGACCTCACAATTACTCTTATGGCAACAGATTGTGATGTCACAACAGAGGATTATGACTTGAAGTACGGAGTAAGCTGTAGAGGCAGATGAACTCAAAATGAATTCTAAGGGACAACGATCATATATTCATACACATTTCTTTGGTAATAAATTACAGGGAGGAGAAATATATAAAATACAAATAGGATACAAGTAGAATTGTACCTAATTATTACCTTTTTTTATGTTTTCTTTGAGGCATCAGTAGCTCTTTAAATATTTGAGTTTGCAATACAAGCTGCATTCAAACACAAACTACCCTCAAATACAAGCCACACGTCAAAGTAAACATTTTTATTGAAGCCATGGCTTCTGTTCTATGAAATACAGTATGTCAGCTGCCAGGCTAAGAACTATTCCACACATCCAGCACTATATTGTCACATAGAAGACTTTCTAATGAGCAAGGGGAAAAGAAAAATACTTCGGAAATAAAAAGGTAACTGACTATTTCTTAAAATTTGTATAGTATTCCTGTCTGTCTGCTTTGGTTCCACTAGCTCTTTAAATTTCTATTTTAAAAGAGAATAGGAAATTATTTATACATAGTTAACTGCCCTCCCATCTTTCTTTCCATTTGAGTTATGTATTCTGAAATGCTTTGACCAATATTTGATAAATAATTTAGCTCTGAGGTGCCCTCAGATCTACACAGAGTTCCGCTCTCCTCACCATCTACTGATCTTTCTCTTTAAAATTCTAATACATTCCATGACATTAATTACATCCTTCCATACTCTTCATATGAATTGCCTGGAATGGAGTTACTGATGTCATAGAATGCTCAGGCAGTATGAAAAGAGAGAGCCGCAACTGCTGAGGAGGGAAGGATTCCTGGTAGTTACAAGGCAATAAACAGAGATTATTAATTTAACAAAAGAGGTTAAAAACATATCAGAACACAGTATAGGCTAGATACTATGTGGTACTATTGTAAGCAGTTTCTGTTAATAGTTATTAATTTAAATGATTTAGTTTGTTTACAATGTGGTGGGCATTAGCACATGCCTTCATTGATTTACTTATTAATGTTTACTCTTTTTGTTGAGTGTAGTTAAAGTGCTGTCCCAGGCTGGAAGGCCATTTTAGATCAAGTTAAGGGGTGACATAGGTATAAAGAGATTAAGCAAGCAATTGAACTGTGGAGTCTGAAGCCGCATGCTGACATGGTGTTAGCATGAGGCAGTGCACAGGTCATTGACTAGTGCTGATTGAAAGTGGCACCATGTACTTTTGGCATAAAGACAAACCTCTTCTTTTTTTGTGCTCATGGAGTGACTGAAAGAAGATGAGCGGGATGGCAGATGACTGGATAGGTGTCTGGGGCTGGGCTGCTTCTTGGACAGTTATGGTGGAGGGGGAGGAGCTGGAGCTAGAGCAAGATCTGGTGATAGATTAGCAGACATGCAATGAAGGAGTGCCCGATAGGTTGACCACAACAGAAACTTGAGAGGAAACTCAGAGTGCTGTAAGGGAAAAAGCTGTGAGAATACCTGAAAAAGGTAAGTGAATGTGTTTTGTTTTAATTGTAGGTGTTTGTTAAATAGAACCTAGAGTGTGAGTTTTTAAAATGGTGTAATATGTATATAGTTTTTAACATTATGGCATGTCAGGATTGTTAGAGTATTTAACTTTACAGACATAGCTACCAGAAACCTTTTTTCAAAGACTTTCTGGAAGGGATGGATATCTATGTGCACTGCATCCTGGCTGCCAGAAGATTTTCTGACCTGGTGGTTGTAACCCCTTAAGAAACTTGGTTCTGAACCCTCTTGGCCAATCAGGACACAGCAAATTCTCTATAACCATTTTGTAATGTGATATAATGGCTAACAAATTCAGTGATTTCTGAAAAATAAAAGAGCACTCTTACTTAAGCAGTTAAGCCCATATGGACATAAGAAATAGCCAGCAGAAGAAGGCTTTAAAGTTTTCTGAGTCTGCTCAGTTACAGTGCCCCTGATCCAGAGAATACAGTGAGCCCTCTTTCCCTCCTCACCAACCCTGACCCTCTCCTCCACCCAGTCTCACCCTCTCTTGAACCTCCTGGCCAACTTTTCAGTATCAACCTCAGATGGGAGTTCATTCCACGCTGACAACAACTGCTCTGTAAAGGAGTGTCCCCTGACCTTCTTCTTGAAATTCCCCCCCCACCAGCTTAGAACTGTGCCTCCTTGTGGTCTTATTTTCACTAAGACAGAAATGTTTTCCAACATGAACCTTGTTTACACTTTGAAGGTATTTGAAAGTTTCAATATGTCCCCCTTCTTTCCCTTTTTCCTTAGGTGAGTACATGTTGAGTCTCTCACACACAAGAACGGAGGTCTTAGACTTCAGAAGGGCAGATTTCAGCAAATTTAGAGGGGTGGTTTTGGACAAGTTAGATGGGGTAAGCAGTATAGAATATGTGGAAATATGTGGAAGAGAGATTGGGGTAATAAAAGGGACCATCCTTAAGGCATCACAGCTAGGCTTACATAAAGTAAACTAAAGAAGTAAACTCAGAAGACCATGATGGTTCTTGGCAAGGGCCAGAGAAGCAGTAAGAGCCCAATGGAAAGCCTTCACCAGTTTAAAGAGAAGTAGGGGGAAGCAAAATTGGAGGAATACAGTCAGAGAAATGGGGAAGCAAAAAAGGTTTTTAAAAAGGCAAAAGCAAACATGGAACAGTGAAAAGCTAAGGGGGTCATGCATGGAAAAAAACATTTTTTCTGCTATATCAGTGAAAAAAGAAAGCAAGGTGGGGCAATAATCAAGTTATTAGATGGGGACAGGGTGATAGAGGATGACGAGCAAAATGCTGCAGTCCTGAATGACTACTTTTACTCAGTCTTCACCAGGGAGAATAGCATCCCCCCTCCCTGAGAGTGGCAACAAAGCGGACATGAGAGGGATCCTGGAGATGGAGAAACCAGTATTTACTAGGGATAGGGTCTAGAAAGGGTTAGCAGCCCTTAAGACAGACAAGGTCACAGGTACAGATGGGATGCATCAGAGGTGCTCAGGTAATTGGCAAATGAACTAGCTGAGTCTCTGGCAGGCTTATTTAATAGCTCACTTCAGACAGGGATTGTCCCAGGGGATTGGAGGGTGGCAAATGTGGTTACACTCCATAAAGAGTGGGGGGGGGGGAGGAAAAAGCAATAAACTGCAGACCTGTCAGCCATACCTCTATCTTGGGGAAGCTGATGGAGTCACTGCTCAAAACAGACCTCATAGACTATCTGGAGGGTAATGGTCTCCAGGATAGTAGACAGCATGACTTTGTGTCAAGAAGTTCCTGGCAGACTAACATAACGGTCTTCTTTGACTGAGTGACAAAGGAACTGGATGAAGATCGTGCTGTGGCTCTACTTTTCTTCAACTTCAGGAGATGTCTGACTATGTGCCTCACAGATGCCTGCTGAGAAAGTTACAGGACCTGGTGGTGGCTAGGGATGTAGTTAGCTGGGTAGAAAACTGGCCAAAAGGCAGACAGCAGCGGGTTGTGGTAAACGGAGTTAAATCTGAGGAGAGAGAGGTGATGATTGGGGTACCACAGGGGTCTGTCCTGGGCCAGTGCTTTTAAACATATTCATCAGTGACATCAAAGAAGGGATCGTGGGTAGGTTAAGCCTCTTTGCAGGTGACACTAAACTCTGCAGAAGCATGGATAGTACCAATGGAAATAGAAAAGTACAGTGTGACCTGCAAAGGCTAGAGAGATGGTTAAATGTCTTGCAGCTGAAATTCAGAGCCAAACTGTACAAGGTGATGTACCTAGGGGGAAAAAACAACCTATAGACAGAATTCTGGATGGAAGGGGTTAAACTTAACACCACAGCTGAGGAACGAACCTAGAAGTCCTCATTAGCAACACCCAGAAACAGGCTTGCCAATGCAACAAGGCTTGTAATAAGCCAAACAAGATGCTGTGGTGTATCAGCAGGGGATATTGATAGTAAAAAGAAAGAAGTGATACTCCCCCTCTATAGATCCTTGGTGAGGCCACACTTGGAGTACTGTGCCCAGTTCTGGAGTCCTCACCTTAGAAAGAACAAGGATAGGCTAGAGGTGGTACAGCATGGGTGAAATAGATGATACAGGGCCAGGAGGGGAAGTCCTACATTGAATGCCTTAGGGCATTAAACATGTAGTCACTGGAGACTAGAAGGGAGTGGGGGTATGATAGAAACCTTCAAATTCTTGAAAGGAATAAACAGTGTGAACTATGAGGAATTAAATAGCAGGTACACCAGTTCAGCAACACAACGGCATGACTGGCAGCTGACAGGAGGAAGGTTCAGAAGGGATGTGAGAAAGTATTATTTTACTGAAAGAGTGGTGGAATCATGGAACAGCTTGTCAGCTGAGGTAGTGGGAACTAAGACTGTGGAGGGCTTCAAATGGGCTTGGGACAGAGCAAAAGGAATAGTGCTTACTTGTAGAGACAAAACCAGGGAAAGGAATAGGAAGACTGTTGGGGAAGGTTAAAAGTTAGAACATCTTATCAGCATTAGGTTGTGAGGTTGCTTTTTCTGCCATCACTGTCTATGTTTCTATGTTTATGCAACATGTGTGGGTCTCTTTTCAGGAAGAGAAGAGATGTCTCACTGACCATATGTGAGATATCCCTGAAATATTCAAGTTAGGTAAGTCACAATGGACATCTTTTCATGCTGGGTATGTAACAAAAGGTTCAGAACTCATTTAGAATGTTTGGCCCCAGTAGCAGTACTAACCATATATAAATGCAAATAACTTTAAAATGAAAAATGAGCATGGTACTGTGAGCACGAAAGTTGTTCAGCATAAAAATATTTATAAAATGAGTGGCGTTTCATTTATAGATACCTTTAATTGTATTTTATAATTAGCAAAAAACAGCAGAACATTCAAATGATTTTCACTTTTTGCAACAAACAAATGCAAATAATTTGCAAAAAGGAAAAAGAGAGACCCACACTTGTACAAATTGAACATGGCATGGTTGAGAGTAAGATAGTAGAAATATCTCCACTCGCAGTCATTGAACTCTAGATATCCCACTCATGGCTTCACCTCTTATGGGATAGCAAGAGTTCAATGGCAGCTTGTGGAGATATTTCTATCTCACTCTCACCTATGTCATATCCCAGATTTATATATGTCTAGATTTTGGAATCACAGTTTAAACATTCAGGACCTGGCCCCATTTGGATTTGGAAAAAAGGTTAATTACTTACTCATTCTCTTGAGGCAGTAACAGAGAGTTCAGGTCCCTCATCTTTTTCCATACTTTTCACAAAATGGTAGATGTGTAATAGATTTTGTAACCCTGGCTGTTTTAGATTTAGAATTTTTTAAGGACCTAGAAATAGTTATGCAGGCTGAAAGTGATCATGCAGCAATTATCACCACAACTGATTTGGTGGACTTTCCAGATAAGGAGACATTAATACATCCAGACAGTCAAACACTTGAGGTTTATGCAAATAGATGAATTTGACTAGACAAACTTTGTTAGCACACTTAACCCTAAGGCTACCAGAAGATTTAGAGCATTTAGGTTTTTAGGACATGTATACACACCAGCATCACAGCAAGGGTTAAGAAAATTTTGTTATTCATGAAGGTAAATATAAAAGCAACTGAACAAATTACAAACCTTAAATCTCTATGTGAGGCCTGCAGGTTGTTGACAGAGTTATTTTCTGAGATCCTTGTTTCTATAACAGTTAAAATGTACTGTAAATAAAAAAATGAAACAGGGTTTAACAAGAGATATAGATTAGCAAACAAAGAAACAAAAAACATCTTGTGGGTACTGTCAGGAAAACTAAACAGAGACCTCTAGGGATAACTTAGCAAAACTTTAATAAAGAACGTACAAACTATAATCTTATCTTATTGTATGAAAACAAGAAATTCCAAAACGAATTATGGCTCATTATGTATGAAACAATAACTAAACAAGATACTGTTTGGTTTAATTTATTCAGCACAGTTGCAGCCAAACCCCAAAAGGAGAGGCTGAAGTTAAATACATTCAAGAACTTCATACACATTGCAAAAATTAACTTTACAAACCATAAAATAGCACAACACATCAAAACTTAAAAAAGTCATCATAAGTACAAAAGATAACATGACTCTAAATACATAAAATGCCTATAGAATTTGAACATACTATTTTTGCACATTAGTATTCTTCATTGACATCAGCCTGTATTTTCAACTCAAAACCAAATAAAAGACAAAACAAAATCACATAGCCTAGATGAACACATTCATCTAAAAACCGGATAAAAAAAGATATTTTATACTTCTTTGTTCTAAAAATTGGCTTTGGCCATCTAACCTGCTTACTTAAATTGTACACAGATACCGCTTTTGGTGGCAAAAGAGAGTGCAACTTATCTTTGGGATCACAAATCTGTACAATCTTTGCCATTTCTTTTCTCCTTTCATCCAGCCTTACCAATTCACACTTCTTTAAAGCATTCTCATATACTGTCACCTTTTGGCAATTAGTGACCAAAGGCACAAATAATTTTGAACCCTGTCCAACAACTTCAATTCCAGCTGACAGATGGGTAACATATCTCAGCAAAATATTTCATGATCCATTAATGGAAGAATTATATCATGTTAACCCAGAAAATGCTGCAGTATATAATCCATTTGTTGTTACATTCCTGGACACTGAGGAGGTAATCACCACCTGTAAAAGGAATCAAGCACCTGGGTTAGATAGAATCCCCACTCACATTTATAAGCTACTGTACATTCAAACATATGGGTCCCCGCTTTAACAAACTTTTTAAACAAATGTTTCAAATACAAATTTATTCCTGAAAGTAGAAGAACCAATGTCATAGTTTCATTATACAAAAAGGGAATATAAAATACCCCAAAATTATAAACCAATACACTTACTGGATACTGTCTAAAAATATATGCTAAAACTCATTTAAACACCTTATTGGATTGAGTTCCTATAAATGCATTGATTTCAGACCTTCAAGCAGGATTTAGATGCAACTTCACAACTACTGACCATGTTTTCATTCTGGCCAATCAGACAGAAAAATACATAGAAGGATGAAGCTGTATGCAGTGTTTATTGATTTCAGAGCTGCTTTAAATTTGATAGAATATAATATTCTCTGATCAAAATTTGCATGTAATTTGGAGAAAATTTGCTACATCCAATTATACAACTTTCTAGTAATAAAAGGACATACATTAGGTATAATCAAAAACGCTCTATTACTGAATTATTTTCTTTTAATAAAGAAGTGAAGCAAGGATGCCAGTTGGCGCCACTCCTTTTTAATTTTTACATTAATGATAACCTCACATATCTGTATTCTTCTAACTTCCACTCACCAAATACTGCAGGTACTGTATAGCCAGCTCATGTTTAGCATAAGTAGACAACATCATATTGTTTGCATTATAATCTACTGGTCTCCAAAGGAAATTACATCATTAATCACAAATGTGTCTGTCTCATAAACTACAACTAAATTAAGACAAAATCAAAGTATTGGTGTTTGGAGGGAAAAAATGCTCCCGTTTTATAAATGATGTATTACTAGAAATGGGTATATTTACTTAGGTGTAAAGTTCACTTCAAATGGGAAATGTTCTATTCATATCATGGGCCTGTTGGATAAGCTAGGAGAAATGGGGGTGGGAAACCAGATGATCAGATGGATAGGCAATTGGCTCCAGGACCGGACCCAGAGGGTCGTAGTTGGTGGGATAGTCTCATCCCCAAGGAGGGTCATTAGTGGGGTCCCACAGGGATCAGTCCTTGGGCCCCTTCTGTTCAACGCCTACATATCTGACATAAGGACAGGAATCAGGAGTGAGATGAGTCTCTTTGCAGATGACTCAAAACTGGGGGCGGTGGTGGATGGGGAGGAGGGAGGGTGGCCCTACAGGGGACCTGGAGGCTCTGGAAGAATGGTCTATAAAGTGGAAGCTGAGGTTCAATGCAGGGAAATGCAAGGTACTCCACCTGGGGGCTGGAAACCAGGGCCAGTGTACACCCTGGGGAATACTACAAGTCTCAATGGCTGAGAGGGACCTGGGGTGGTGGTGGATGTCAAGATGAACAACTCTGAGACTTGTAGGAGGGCAGCAGCCAAGGCCAACAGGATGCTGGGATGCATCGCTAGGGGATCACCTCAGAAGGAGGGAAGTGATACTCCTCGTATAACTGCTTGGTGAGGCCGCCCCAGAGTACTGCGTGCAGTTTTGGAGGCCACACTTAAAGAGGACATTAACCTCCTGGAGAGGGTCCAGAGGAGGCAACCAAAATGATTTGGGGCTTGGGGACAGCACCCTATGAAGAGAGGCTCGAAGAGCTAAATATACACATTGGAAGAGAGAAGGGACGGGGGGGACACGATAGAGGTCTTCAGGTATATGAAGAGGGTAAATAGGGAGGAACAGTCAGGGTGCTTCAAGGAAGGAGGAAGGCCACTAGAGGCATGGGTGGAAGCTGGAAGGGGAAGATTCAGGGAGAAAGGATGAGGTGCTACTTCACTGAGAGGGTGGTGGAGCCATGGAATGCACTACCTAGGGGGCTGGTGGAGGCAGAGACAGTGGAGGGGTTCAAGAGGGGGTGGGACAGGTACAGGGGAAGGGTTCTGGAAGCAAAATCCAATGCAGCAAGAATATCCGGAACTGGGAAGGGATAAGCCAGAGAAGGTGAGGGGGACAGCAAGGTCAGCACCCAGGGTGGGGGCTGACCAAACGAGCAGACACGAAAGACCGTTAGGCCTATTCTGCTGGCATTTTAGTATGTTAGTATGTTAGTATATCAAATCATGTCTTTTGAAAGTTAGAAATAATTATTTTTCTTTAGGCCCTCTCAGTTTTACTTATGGTGGATCAACAGTTTACCCTATATTGTATTACCTGCATCTGAAGCCAAGTTAACCCCTTTAATTTCCTGTGCAAGTGAGGCATGCAGGTATTATACACCATTGACAATACAAACTACATTCCCAGTTTTTATAGAACTATTCTGAAAGTCAGTAAATCATTTCCAGAAAGTTTTGCAAGAGCAGAATTGGGTAGAACAGTGATAGAAGCAATAATTAAACAAAGAATAGTCAATTATTGGCTCTGTATTATAAATAATAAACCCCTGGCCACAGACTTGCCTACAGGAAAACGTGAAATAGAAAGGTACTAACAATGAATCCGGTTATCTGTTTAGAAAAGATTAACAGATATGGATCCATTGTATCTTTGGTGCAACTGTATAAGAGGGATTATTATTTCCCATAGTTACAAGGATATTTTCAAGACTAGAATATCTTATGTAAACAGAGAAAAGGACATGGCTGCCATTAAGGATTCTAAAACTGCCCCCCAGGTTCAAAGAAAACACAGTTTCTTATTCCTTTGAATATTATCTCTCATTGTCTCTTACTCCTAAAATGAGGCATTTGATAACACATTATAGTAAAAGAGAGGATCCACCTATTAATTTACAGTGTTTTTGCAAGCAAGCCCCTATGGAAATTGTTTGTCATCGAATATTTATATGTCTGTTTTGTGATATTTGGAGAACAAAATACTTGGAGCAATTGATGCTGCATTATACTAATTCATTGTATGACTACATGAATAAATTAATAAATTCATTTTCCACAGCAAATGCAAATAATTTGTCAGAATCTTTACCAGCTGTGTTGAAACAGAGGAAAAAATGTAACAGACAAATGTAGCTTGGAATTTTTGTGAACCTCACTGAGAGGTATTTTATAATATATATGCAATTTGTAAATTGATAATCTATTTATTACTTAAGGAATAAACCACTCCAGGCTGTGGGTTATGGTGGAATTTACCCATGCCTGGTGAGGTTCGGTCATGAGGCAGCAGGCCAAGTGAGTAAACTACACCAGAAGTGGGTAAAATCCCACCATAATCCACACCTTGGAGTGGTTTATTATAATTATACAATGGATTGGAAGTAAAGGACCCAAATACGTTTTTTAAATAGGTTGCATTTGTATTTTTTTTTATTTCTTTTTAATGTTTTTTTTTCATATGTAGTTTCTGGGTTTTTGTGAGTTTTCTTCTGGCCCCTACACCCACATGTCCCTGACCTAGCATGTGCATGTGGAGGCATGCAAGTGCATGCCGTTCGGGATGCCCCTCCCTTCCAGTCACACCACTTGACTGCCTGAACCAGCACCGAATGTCCATTCAGTGATGGCGGGACTATGGGCAGCTGACCCCACCCCTTACCCGGGAGAGGAGAGTCAATGCTCAATCCTGCTCCTACCCTCCCCCCCATGATGGCACCCAGCGACCCAAAGTCGTTTCCAAATCTGGGTCACCAGCATAGCACAAGGTGTGGTGTCCAGCACCTCAACCCTCAGCGCCACCAGGCCAGCCAATTTTTTTTTTTTTTTTAGTATGCTATCCTTCCTCTTCTCGTTAAGTAATCCACCATTGCTAGGTAGAATAGGAGCATTCTCCTGCCCTCCCCCTCCAACACACAGACGCACATCTGTATACTTGTGTTTTAAGTCTGTATTTTTCTTTTTCTGACTGAGACTGTGGTGCAACATTATTTTGCTTTCAAGTCAAGATCACTAGTTCCAAGTCTGTGACCTAATGCTTCACTAACAGTTCCATTTTGAGGTGGAAATGAAGCTTTAAAGAGCTAGTGTACTGCCTGGAATTAATATTAACTTTCACAAGTAGTCAGCTTTCACTTCTTATATCAGAAGTAATGTTTTTTTTTTTCTTTTCTGTTTTGCTAATTAGAAGATTTTCTACCTGACCGTACTAGGTGTGATGTGTGGAATGGCACTGTATGTGGAGGCTGACATTGTCAGTCTGTACCTCCCTACACATCACCAGCACTGTGACCTCACTGACTGTGAAATCACCAGTAACCATGAAAAATCAGCCTCCTGCTGCTTGATTGGTAACTTGTGATAAATATTGCCAATGAGACAGCAGGGCTTGGGCTGTAACAATGAGTGAGGTCACGTGCTGATGATATAGTGGGAGGATTAGAACTAAAGATGTCTACTTCCAGTTAGAGCACTGCTTTTCACATAACACCCAATACTTTTAGGTAGCAAACCATCTAATCAGCACATAGTAAAATAAAAATACTTCAGAAATACCAAGTAATAAGGAAGTCCTTTTAATAATTACTGAAATGTTCTGTCTGCTATTTGTTGGCACTGCTAGCTCTTTAAGGTTTCACTCGGGATTGGTTTACTATTTGTTAATCTAACCCTACAATGATCATGAGGCACAAGGAGAAGCCAAGTGCCTAAAACCTTGCAAGTTACAGTAATGGAAGTAACTAAGCACCTAAAGTACCTTAATACTATTATTTAAGTAATTTGTATTGCCATTTTTATAGTTTGAATTCTAATTGTTTTATTGTATGGGAGGGTTTCCAGCACATAATCATTTACAGGGCTATCAGCCAATCACATTGCTCTGTTTCCAGCCATTGTTTTATAATATGCTCCAGTAAGAGTTCTCTTGAGTGTCTGTCCTGAGGAGGGCAGTAGTAATTCTGGATGAAATGGGTCCATTATGGTCACTGTGCATGGAGTAGAAAATGTAGATCTATAAGCCTTCTTCATGTAGGAGATGCATGCCTTAATGTTTTTGTAGCTCTCCAACAACTAAGTGTACTTCAGTATTTAGAGACACTGCTTCAGACACCAGTGCACTTCTTCCATACAAGATACAAAATCTATACCATAGCATGCTAATGTGGTGGTAACATTTGGAACATTTACAGGTCATTCCATTTTCTCTTTTGGAGATTTCAGACTTCCAGTCCTTTATTAGCTGGTTTGTAAGGTGAACACTACTTCAGTCAATCATATCGAAGGTATCCCAAGAAGGACTTACGCCAGATATTTGCAACTTTTGCATGTGTGTGATTTGGTTCATGTGTTTGATTTTGTTGCAGATGTGTGATTTTGTTGCATGTGTGTGATATAGTTGCACATGTGCAATGCGGTAGCACATGTGTGATTTGACTGCATGTCTGCACTTTGATTGCATGTGTGTGATTTGGTTGCACATGTGTTATTTGGTTACACATGTGTTATTTGGTTGCATGTGTGTGATTTGATTACATGTGTGTGATTTTCTTGCATGTGTATGACTGGGTTACATATGTGTGGTTTGGTTACATGTATGTGATATGGTTGTATGTGTCTGATTTGGTTGTGCATGTGTGATTTGGTTGCTCCTGTAAATTTCAACAAAAATATTTTGAAAATTGTTTTCCAGACTCTTCAAGGGAATCACTAAGATTTTAAACTTCTATAAATTATAGTTAAGCCCCTAAAAAATTATATAAATAATTGAGGGTATAGCAAGCTAACCCTTGCTAATTGACAAAGACCAAATCACTTTTCTTATACACTTTTCTTAAATTTTGTAGCAGTGCTACTGGTGTGTGGCCAACATTAGAATCAAACAGTTGTAGTACCAGTGCACCATCCAAATGCTGCTCAAGAGATCTTGCAACTCATTTAATTATTCTAGATGAGACCAAAAATCCCCTTTGAAAATGATGGGCTGAAGGCAGAGCGTGAGTAAGAAAACTGACTAACTTAAATAATTTGCTGGCTCTTTTAAATAACATTTGGGAGGGTGGGGGGCAATGATACTATAACTGCTTGATTCTGATGTTGGTCACACACCAGCAGCACTCCAAATATTTTCAGAAACATGTACAGTATGAGAAAAGGGATTAGATCTCAGTGAATTAGCCAGGGTTGAGCTTGATATGTCCTCAGTGATTCAATGGAAGCTCCCCACTGGCCACCTGTAAACCTCTTATGGGCCAGCACACATTATACAAAATGTAGCCAGAAAGTGGTTTCCACACAAGACAAATAGAGAAAGCAGTAGGACCTCAGCTCACATTGGCATATTAGAATTGAAAGTGTAGGTAACTGACCTTTGAGGGGGTTGCATTGACATTGGTGGTCAGGCTGATTGTGATTTGGCCAAATGATGGGATCAAGAACCCCTTTTAAAATGATGGAATGAAGAGAGAAAGGGAGTAAGAGGATGGAATAATTTTAAATGATATGCAGGGTCTTTTGAGCAGCATTGAGTGGAGGTAGGGGTGCACTGGTACTATAACTGTTTAAAATTGTAAAAAAAAATTCTAAACATTTTGTTTGCTACAAAATGAGCTTTTAAAATTTCATGGGAGCAACCAAATAGCATATACAAATGTTTTGAATGTCTGGATTTGGCTTTACACTCTCAGTTCTTAAGGGAAGTAGAGAGGGGAGATCTCACATCATCTGTTAGAGAGGGGAAATCTCACATCATCTGTTGGGGGAGTAGAATGGACATGTACTCCCCTCCCCCCAAGGATGGCCCTGTGGCAACCAGCAGTAGTTTAGTGGGGCTGCTGTACTAGTTTCTTAAGCTGGGATTGAGAATGGGATCAGTACGCACACCTGCCATCGCCCCAGCAGATGTTGACCTGCTGTGGAAACTATCATCTTCTTATTCTCTACAGCCTTGAGATGTGAAAGCAGTTCTCTGATCCCTGAAGTGCTAGCACACAGCTACATACTGTGTACTGGGTACCCCTGAAAGTAATGATTAAAAGTCACCCATCGTTGTTATTATTACTTTTAAATGGCTGGCTCTGTATACACCCTGGAGATCATGGAACACCTTAATCCAATCACTTCCAAAAGCCATTTCCTTCAGCTGTTGAAAGAAAGTGAGGTGTTTGTGTTGCATCAGGCAAGTATGTAATGAAAAATAAGGGAATCCCAAAAAGAGATCAGAGGGTTTGTCATTCTGTATTACATAGTAGAAAGTCAAATTATTGGCTTTTGGTGTTTGGTTTTGCAATATGTTTGTCTAGGACAGCATAACTGAAATAATACAATACAGTAAAACTTAATTTTATTTTATTTATTATTTTATATACACAAAGACAGTGTGTTCTAGTGGTTACAGCACCAGCTTCAAAACTGGGAGATTGCATGTAATGCCATCCCCCTCCCACTAGGTGGAAAAGATAGTCCTGGGAACAGTTTATATAGTTAGTCTGGTAAGGGGTTACTAGTTAGTGCTGATCGGGGTTGGAGGCTTGGGATATACACAAGAGATCAGCCATTTCTGGTGGATGGTAGTAGGGCTCTATGAGAGAGAGTTCCACAGGGACTCTGCAGAAAAGCATTCCAAGGTACCACCACTTGTGGGAGGCCCTGAATGTCACAGACACTGTATGTCAGAGACTGCCTCTGGAATGGACAGAAATGAGAGTGTAAAGTCCATATAGACTTTAGAGGTAGAAACCCCAGACTGGTGCTAGGACTACCAGCTGGTAGGGCCTTGAAAGAATGAAGGGAGCAAGATGGAGTCATTTTTCTCATGGGATTTATGACTAGTAATGCTAGTATGGATATGTGGACCTCTTGGTCCCTCAAGAAACTGTAACTGTCTTTTGGAGGCTGGTGCTGAGGTACCACTTGTAACCTAACCAAATGTTCCCCGAGTAAAGATGAATTGATGCACACTTTACCATGTGTCAAGCCTAATTTTTAGAGACTTTAAGATGCTAGCCTGTAACTAGTTGTCCCCAGCAAAATCTGTGACCTGGTTCTAAAACATTAAGGCCTGGTCATGGAGGACATAATGTGCCAAGAAGAAGAAAGAGAAGTAGGGGGTCCCAGACCCGTGCCTGGTAAGGTAAGGAACATCCCAGACTCAGTTCAATTATAAGTGTTCGGCATAAGTACCCTTCCCCCAAGAGCCACTTAAGAGCCCTAGCTTGGGTAAGGTGGATTCATCTATATGTTGTCTTTTAGGCTTGCTTGAAATTCATTGATTCCACTCCAGTCAGACTGTTTAGAATTTAAAGAAGTTCCAATTCCAAATCTGATTCAGACATAAACCCCAAAAGGATCGCACAGTCAGAATTAGATTTCAATTTAGAATCTTCAATCCTAAATCCAATCTCTGAAATTCTAAATGTCTTTGTTAATAAAAAATCAGTTTAAAAATTAGGATTTTCAGACTGCAATTTCAAAAATCCTAAATGCTGAAATTGGATTGTAATCTGAGGAATCCAATTCGGTTCAATGGATTCTGAGGAACCCTATTGTTTTTTGTACCAGAGCAGCACTGAAGGCTTCACATATTAAATAAAAGAACCAAATACATGCAACGTCTTGTTTTTCATATGAATTGTTTTCAATGTGGAGAAGCCTAAAGCCCATCACTGAGGCCCAACAAATTCAGGTCCAAGGTACTATTTAAATAATAAATAACAGGAGCAGACCATGGAAAATATCTGGGGAGTCATCATTATAGGAAGCTAAAGCTTTCATAGCAATGTTCAGGGGAGGTAGGTAAGAAAAATAAAATTCTGAGTTGCATTAAAGGGACATAACTTGATGTGAGTCTGCCCCTGTATAGGGCTATGATATGGCTGTACTGTGTGCAGTTCTCGTCACTGCAGTATAGGAAGGATATTGCAGAGGAGGCAGCAGTAAGCAACTAAAATGACTAAGGTAATGGAAAAGCTAAAGAGACACTGTTAGCTCTTTAGCTGATTTTAAGCCCGGTTTTAAGATGACACTCGAACACATCTGCCTGATTGCATGTCACATACAGTAGTTAGTGCTTATGTATAATAAATCATACATTTAGTGCTGTTTTCTTCAATGATTTCGATATTCACTCATCACGACTTTATCTTGGGTGGAAGGTGGCTCTGGCACATGCACTGCTAACATGGCACTGAGGTGATGTAGACTCATGCAACAACAAGTCCAGGTTTTGGGAAGTGGTGTCAGCCAAACAGTTTTCATACCAGAAGCAGGCTCCTGAGCACAGCAAACTAACTGCTATGAAAAACCAAAGGTTGTAAAATATGTACTACTCTTTCTGAAAGATAACGCTGTTGTTCTGGGCATGTGTTTTAGCTATGGGGAATGTTTAGGCAGGCTGGGTATGTTTTCTCTAGAAAGTAGAAGACTAAGGGAAATATGATTTCAGTTTTTAACATGCAAACAGGGTTGGAGAAGGTGGATCAGTGGAAACCTTTTAATGTTCAAAACACTAGAACTAGAAAGCGTATCCTACACCTTTGGGGGTAGAGATTGGTGTGACATGAGGAGGCAAGCCTATGGAACAAGAAAGGAAGCCATGCAAGTGATCGCATATTACTGGGCACTTCACTGAGGAAGGAAGGATTCTTAGACGTTTCCAGTATGTTATATAATAGTAAATGCTGCAGTTGGCCAACTTGGCAGGAAATGAACATTATGGTCCCTTGGAATCTTTGTTTTGAAGAAAATTTCCCCCAGTTTGAAGTTGTACCTCAAGTTAATTTTAAAACTGGGAGGGTGGAATAATTGTAGGGAGGTTAACTCACTTTCTCAAGATGAGCAGCCAAGTACCAGAAAAAAATAACTCACTCACTCACTCATCCAAATAGAGTGGATCATATCATACATTATTTTAATTTTTTCACAAGGAGATTTCACTTGTCAATCCAACTGTACATGAAGCATTTAGCTGTTAAGGATAAACAAAAGTAAATTACATAATTCAGTTTTCTCCAATGTGTCTGTGAAAAGACTTCTTCTATAAGTTGCTACAGTGTATTTCTAGGTTTGGTCTGTCTGCCTGTGTGTGTGTGTGTGTGTGTGTATGGGGGGGTTCTCCTTGCTCAAGGTTACAGAGTAAATCCATGGCTATGGTGGGATTCTAACCTATCACATGCTGTTTCACAATGCAGTGCTGTAACCACCAGACAACAATTCCTTCCTAATTTAACACCGGGAACACAATTACTTCATTTTCTTAGTACAGAGAGCTTGGATCTCCCCAGTTCCCCCTCCAGCTTGCTCTCTAGGTCTTATTAATATAGGGCAGATATACGAGGACTATGGCTGCTTTATTTCAGTGTCCCAGTGACTGGATAACAGCATGAATACAAATGACAGAGGTTGCAAGTACGCACTAAGTTCTATTTTTATAGAAAAGGCCATTAAATAAATGTGTACCACAAACTGGAATCATTTTTCTTCATAATGAGAAGTGTATTATCGTATTATATTGATTTTTTCCCCTAGACTTTTTACATATCAAAATAAAGAGGGCATCATCCACCACTATAATTTATCTTAAGATGCTACTGTATTACAGTGCGTAATTGTAACATTTTTTTTCAGTCTGTTTTCATTCCACTGTGGTTTTCCAAACCAAAATGTAATCCAGTTGTTAAACTTTAAATAGAGCAATTAGCAGAAGGAATTCATTCTTAAGCATGTATCACAGAATGAGACTAAAAGATCCTTGCAAACTGGGAAATAAAACTATAATAGCCACCATTGGCTAAGTGTATTTATTCTTTTAAATACCATGGAGGGTTTACCCCTGTGGTTAGTTACTGTATCTATCTCTCTACGTAAGTTATTGTTGCATCAGTAGGGGGCAGTCTCACATCTGAGACAGAAGCCTGGAAGTTTAAGTCCAACAAAATGTCTTGGCTTCTTATACAAAATTCACTCTCGCTTTCTGGGGCTGGGGGTGCTGCTGAACTGTTGCAAACATACCTCTGAGCTCCTTGTTATGTTTGCTTGCACACGCATGTGCACCAAATGTCTTGCTACAGTACCTGGGTTTCAGAGGTGTGTCACAGTCAGTTCCAAAGCAGCTCAGAGCACGATGGGCTCGACAGTGACAGGCCAATGATCAGCAAGGCTGATCATGAGACTGTTCTCTGCTTGCTGGGAAGAAACTTCCTGTAGTTGAAAGGAGCAAGCCATTCTTATCACAGAGTGGCTGGCTCCTCTCATCTGCATGATGCTGCTCAGGAAGCAGTTGAGCAGCATCATTATCAGCTTGACAGCTGAAGTGTTTTTAATCAAAAAACTCTGCAAATACTTCTGCTATGGTGAAACTTCTCTGCTGCAGCCTGACTCCTCACTTGAGCCCTTGGACTGCAGTACCTGTCTCTCCCCATTCTTCTCACCTTGGTGCTGGAGTATAAGCCAGTGCACATGCAATGCACAACTTCGTCCATCAGTGCAGATTGCTCTTCTGGCTTTTCTTCATCGGCAGCTGGACCTCACAATCAGCCACAAGCAACCCTCCGCCATCATCGCTATGCAGAGAGAAGGAGCCATTACTGAGCTCCTTTTTAAACTCTAAAATATTTTCACTTAGCCTGCAATATTCAAATCAGATTGAAAATGTGTTCTTTGACAGCGATTTTATAAAAAAAAGTCATAATTCCGTTATTCCATGTCACATCGGTGATTCTCAATTGCAACCTCTTTTCTGAATCAGCCAGGATGCAATTAAAGTATAGAGAATCTCCATGACGTGCATACCCCTTTGTAACATGGAGTTCTGTTGTCACCCTTGGCCTCTTGATGTGCATCCCCTCTAGTGACACTGGAGCATTCAATCCCCTGTGTCATGCTTGATCGCTCTGTCTTTTTAAAAAAATTTAAACCTGAAAAGCAGAAAAAATGTTCATCAATGTTATTTGTGACCTTCCCAACCCCCAGTCCCCCCACCTACTCTACCCTGAACCCAAGTCAGCACCCACCACCTGACCCCCCCCAATACTCATCACTCACCTGAAATATGTCCATTGCCAAAAATTCACTCTGTGAGAAAAACACACGTTCTGCTTCAGCACTGACTGGGAATTGAATAAATTAGGTAAGTGCAGTGAATGTAGTTTCAGTGTGTTTTGAACTTTTACTTGTAACTTATTTTTTAATATTTTTTCATCCAGTTTTCAACATGGCCTTTTTTGAACCCCAGCTCCTGAATAGGGTAGTTGACATTTTTCAAATACAACCTGAAACGTGATTTTGCACTCATTCTGTGAAGTCGCCTTTCAGGCAGGATTTAAAACATTTCACCTACCAAGTTCATAAAGTGGGTTCATAAAAAGACTATGCTGAAAATCTGAGGGGCAAAATCTTAAAAAAACACCAACATTATGAAGGTATGTCTAAATTTTTTTAATGTCCACTCATAATTTTAGTAATTTTCAATATTTTGACCCCAAATTTTCAACTTGGACATTTTTTCACAGAACTTCATGAATGTGATGGCTGTTGTTTTTAAAATCCTGGTTCAAACATGATTTCACACTTGTGCCACAACATTTCGGGCAGTATTTTACAAATGACACTTGTGTGCAAAAGGGGGGGGGGGAGTCATAAAAAGACTACATTGAAAAATGTGGTGTCAAAAATATCAAAAAAAAAATTCTGAAGAAATGTTGTATGCAGGGCTGGCTATTGGCCAGGTGTAGCAGGTTGTGTTCCCTTGCTGGTGACTCAAGTTCAGGGATGAGCTCAGGGAGCCAACTGGGCAGCATGAAGATGGGGGCCAGCATGGTCACATGCCACCACTCTGAGTCTGGGAAGGTATTGTGTAGTGTTGTCACACAGGTGACACCCTGTGATGGGCTGGGGAGCCTTCTCTTACAGGTGGTTGATGTGTGTGTCATGACCTGACAGGGCCATGTACTGCATTACGAGAAGTGGGTTGGCATGAAGAATGGTACTTGAAACATTTCATCTAATCTGTTATTCCATGTCTAAAGGGACCTGCACAAATGAGGATACAATTTCACAATCAAAAAATAGGGAAATTCATTAAAAAATGATGCTGATGTTGACAATTTCACCCTACCTTGTTATTATTTTTTTAATGTTTGCCTATGTGCTATCTGTACCCAACAACTACACAGAAAATAAAAGCAAGCAAACATTCAGCATAGACACATGCTTGTTATTCATTACTGGTTACTGTCGAAGTGGACAATCCCATTTTACTGAATAAGTTCAGTAAGGTATAATATTGTGTTCTGGGCAATCTTCCATCTCTCAGTAACACCAAATCCATCTGTGACAACTGCCCCATGGCTGTGTCTAGGATGTAGCTGATCATGTTCTAGTAGCTGGAGATCATCTACATAGTTTACAATCCAAATCACGGCACTACCAGTACTCAAGTTGCTGGTTTGCTAAACACTGTAAGACTCTTCTTGTAATATTCTGTGTATAGGTGGTCTTGATTAAATTTCTTCACTTTGTTTCTCTTCTTGTTTGATGCATTAGGTCAGGGTTTCTCAAATCAGGCCTCCATGGTCACATACAACTACCAGCACAATTTAGTACAGTCACTAAACTTACTATAGTTGTTAAAAAGGGATAGGAACTGGTAACTTCTTACTTTAAATTTCAAGAGAAATAACTGTGAGAACTTGATGTTCAGTGTTCAGTGAGGAAACAGATTTTTTTTAACTGTATTGGGAAGATCAGGGTGAAAACACAGAGTAAGCAACCTGGATTTCAGGTTTTAGAACCACTTCATTATGCTGTTCCTCCAGGCTCTGGAGAGTTGGGCTGCAGAGGGTACTGAATGTTCGAGATCCGTGATTCATGCACTGCAGCTGTAGTCACTAAATCACATGTTATTTTGCATTCCGCAGGTAGTAAGCACAATCATAAAGTTCTAAATTATTGTAGTGCAGCACCCATTCCATAGACAGAATGTTGCATACTGTACTGTACCATACATGTGAAATGTAGATCATAGATAATTCACTTCTTGCAGTTTTGGCCTCTAACAGAATTCAGAGCACTTTACTGAGAACTGTTGTGGCTCTAGCCAACATCCAATAATTTGAGCTGATTGAACTACCTAACCATTAACAAAATGTAAAAAGACTAATTTGAGGTGTTTCTGAGCCCTTGTTCATTGCATGTGTTTCTCTTGGGGTGTTCACAAGCTTGCTAGTCTCTCAGAGGTAGATTCAGAAAGAGACTTTTTTTTGTTTTCTTATTTTGTAAACTATTGATGTATAAAAGATGATGAGTTGGGCAAAAAATTACTACTGATTTTTCATGCATCTTTAGATGCTTTTTGTGAGTGGGCAAAGTTTGAGGTCCATATTTGGAGGTGGTGATGGGTGGAGGGTGACAGCTGAGCTCTGGATAACTGATGCACTCAGACTGCAATCTTAGACCCAGTGCTGGAGCTTTTCTATCCCCTTGTCCGTGACACATAATAGTTCACCATGTCACATGATGTGGATAATTAGCTCAGCAGCTATCCCAGTCTGACTAGAGAGTCTCTGAGTTTTCACTGGCTGAAAGGTATTGCTTGGCCAGTTACTCTGCATCATATATCCTTAATTTTATAACTAGCATTAGTATGGGGAAAATGTAAAGCCAGTCTTTCAATGGCTTTAATGAAAGCTTGTTAAATGGTCACTGTCAACATCCCATGGGTAGAAGCCAGCCTGGTGACACTGAGGGTTGAGGCACTGGACACCACACCTTACGACTAGCTGGCAACCCAAGTTCAGAAATGAGCTCTGGCACCAGGGATTGGCAGGGGGAGGAAGAGGATCTAGCATTCAATGGACAGCTCTCCTCTTCCTGAGAAGGAATCCAGGGAGCTCTGGAACAGCAGAGACCCCTGGTGGAGACCGGAGGTACAGCCTGCAAGGAGCCAACAATGGGAGGAGTGAGGCGGACATCGACGGCTTTCCATCTAGACATCATTGCATGACCAAACTCCTAGGGCAACATGAAAAAGTAAACCCCCCCATTCCTAGTTAGGTGATGGCTCCCCTCAGTGCCATCTCACCGCATGCCCAATGCCGGGCCTTTGTCTCTGCACCCTCTGTTTCCACCACCACTTTGACTGGCACTCTAGATTATAGATAGAGCACTAGAAGTGGAGGCATTCCTACCTCAGAGGGCTCAGAGCTGGGGGGGGGGGATTGTCAGCATGAAGTTCAATGGAGGACAGCTACCCTCTGAGGAGACAGAACCATGGTGGACAGTAGAGCGAGAACTGGTGAGTAGGGATAGTTGGAGAGAGTTCCAGGAGTGGAGCATAAACAGAGTCCACAAAAAAAATCCCATGGGTAGAATTTAGCCCTTCTGCATGATAGCAAAGGTGCTGATGCACTGGTAAAAGTGAAGGTGGGAAGATGTTGAAAAGGGTAATAAAGGTTTAAAGGGCGCTTTCTATGTGAATGTAGAAGAAATGGAAGTGGGGGAGGACCCTGACCCACAGTGTTCTAAGCCCAGTACCTAAAGGTTGAATACACCATTTAAATATGATTTTTACATTTAGAATTAAGTTATTTTATTAATCATTTTGAAGCATTTCCAAAACAGCACTATGCTAACCTTTTTTCACATATACAGTGTGCTCAAGTAACTGAGAGAAGCACTATATTTGTGTGGTACCATAACTATGGCTTCACACTGTCACAACTCCTTCCATTTTAGTTATCTAGGGGCCAGAAAGAGTTCCTAAAGGTGTGGAATTTAGCATTGTGGCCACCTGCTGGCTATATTGTGTGTTGAGTAAGAGGAAATAAAGCTTGCACTGTTCTATATTTAGCAACTCAGCTACAGAAAACACTCCACAAGGATAGATCCATTTGAAAGCGCACCAGTTTGTTATCACATCAAAATGTTTTATGGCATTGAAGACAGCCACTTGCAAACTTTGAAAATTAAGTAAAGTTTGCAGTTTACTTTGTGGAGTTTTTTGGTTGCTGTGATATAAAATGTAGAACTGTACAAGCTGTGTTGATAGTTCATTCATCCCAAGTGTGACCGCAGCAGCTTTCCTTCCCAGGACCTCCTATGGCAGGTAAGCTGCTCCTCATTTAGTTAGTTGTTTAAAATTTGCACCAAGCAGATGGTGGGATGACCCTTGAAGAAACTGTAGGGTATCTCATTTTCTCAAGGGTCCTGTGGTTCAGCAGGGGTACAGTACCTACTGTTGTTTACCATGCAGTACAACAGGTTACACAAGCACTGGTTGCAAGAGAACACACAAATGCAGGTTGCTTACACTGTAGAAGACAAGATACTATTAAGTATTTATGGTTATCTTCTAATATGCACAGTGCATCAGTATGCTATACAAATCAGTTAATTGTGTGAGGGAATACCTCTTTATCTGCTGGCCTCAAACAAATTCCGGCTTACAATTTCCATTTTCTGTAAGCTTATACTTAACATGGTATGTTCATTATGAGTGTATGAACAATGACTATTATTTCCCAAATACGACTAATAAATCACTATTCATTATTCATATCCTGAATAACAAATATTAGCTCTATTCATCCCTATTCGGGAAATACTGTCTTCAAAAAAAAAAAAAGGAAAAGCCAATAGCTGCTCCCCTTCTCAAGAGCACAGATCCTTTAAATACAGAAGGCCTCCCATCTCTGCCTCCCCCCCCCATCTCAGGTAGCACCTCAACCCCACCCTCCCCCAAGCACCCACGTTTTGATAATAATATGCATCTTAAATGATGCTCCATGACCACGGCCACCTCCCCGGCCAGCCAGCAACTTTAGGTGCTTTGTGGTGCACTATAAGAAACTGATTGTTGCCCCCACCCTGGTAGAGGCAGCAACCCCCCTCACATTCATCACCTACCATGCACCCCACAACCTGCATTTAATTCTGATGGGAATAAGACGACTGACACAGCCCCTCCCTATGGCCAGCCACCCTCTACTGAATAAAAGTTTTTTCTGACACGGAGCCTTTGTAAATGAATCCCTGACTCAAAGGTTGTAATCCTAA
This sequence comes from Neoceratodus forsteri, assembly GCA_016271365.2. Taxonomy (NCBI): domain Eukaryota; kingdom Metazoa; phylum Chordata; order Ceratodontiformes; family Ceratodontidae; genus Neoceratodus; species Neoceratodus forsteri. The sequence continues at coordinate 1,558,183,270 of CM057449.1, read as the reverse complement.
AGTCTGTTAAATAAATAAATAAAATAAATAAAGTGCTCACATGCTTGCCTGCATTGTAAAAACCAGCCAATCATATGATCAGCTGGCTTTTACAATTCGAGCAAGTGCACAGGTGCTTTCATTCAGAATAAGGCAACCAGTCATGGAGGATGGTGAGCTGTGTTGGTCAACTTCTTCCCTTCAGACCTAGGTGCAGATAGCAGGGTGAATGGGGGTGTGTGAGTGCGAGGGGGATTCTGCTTCTACCAGGGGTGGGAGATAATAGATTTCTTGTAGTGCACTGAAGTGCAAAGCATTGAAAGTCAGTGGCCAATCGTGGAGGTGGGCTGTTTGTACAGTCACTCACCATTGGAGTTGTACCTAAGATGCTCATAATTATCACAATGTGGGTGCTGGGGAGGTGGGATTGGGGTGCTACCTGGAGAATGTGGGGATGAGGAGCTTCTGCATTTAAAGGATATGGTCTAGGGAGAAGAGTAGGGGGCTATTTATTTTCCTTTTTTTTTAAATAGGCCAAATACCAAATATTATACCAAATATCTGGGCCCTGTATACCAAATATTCAGCAGAATTTCCAAAGAAAGGTATTCACACAGCCCTCATAGTGATACAGTTGTTTCACCATCAGGGAACACATTTTCCAAACATTTTGCATGTACAAGTTGAATGCTCCAGTCAGTTTTAAAATCACTTTTTATGTTGCAGAAAACTGTTTGTTTGTTTTGTTTAGTCAAGGTAAAACCATTGAGTATAAAACTCATTCACAATGGTAACCTTACAAAATACAACTTACATAAAATAAATACGCACTAGAATGACACACAAAACACAATTAATGAAAATAATTACAAAAGTTCTGTGTAGAAAACAAACACTTTCTCAGTCGTGAGATGGAAGGAGGCCTGCTATTCTGTTATCTAAATTCTAGTGGGAGACTATTCCAACACATTGGAACATAGAAGCTAAAGAGGAATTGGGAATGCCTAGTTTTTACTAAGGGGACAACCACTACTTTTGTTCCAGATTTTCTCAGAAAAGGTTCAACTTTTCTAAAACTTATTTAATCTCCTAGGAATATTGGGACAAGGCCCAGGCCACACTTACAGGCAAATAACTGCTTGTGTATTTTCCTTCTACTGCTGAGGGATATCCAGCCCAGTCTTTTGTACTTTTTCACAATGATGCAGAAGTTTGGGACATTTAAGTACCAGTCTTGCAACCTATTCAAAAGAACATCCAGCCTCGATAAACGTTCACCGGTTGCACTGACATACAGAATATCTCCATAATCTATTAATGTCAGAATTTGTACCTTGATGATAGAATTCAAAGTTTCTGGCCCAGAACAATTCTTATTTTTATATAGAAAGCCCACCTGCTTAGTGACCTGGGAAATTAAATTGTCTATATGCATATTACCGGATCTGGATTTGTCCGGCCACAACCCCAAATATTTATAGTGCTCAACTGGTTCCAAGATGTTACCCTTGCTGTCAAAAATTCTGAGAGCAGGTTCCCCTTTCAGTTTGAAAGGAGACCCAAACAGTATACGTTTTGTTTTTGAAGTGTTTAGCTTTAACTTAGACTCTACAAAAAAAAGACTTCAGGAGGTCAAAACTTTCCTGAAGTGTTTTTTGAATTTCAGAAATCGTGGGGCCGGACCTATACAGGATGGTATAGTCGGTGTACAAGTGATAACGGGAAACCCCAATATGACTACCAAGATCTTTTAAACAAACAAGGAACAAGAGGGGACCCAGGACTGAGCCCTGGGGCACACCTCTTGAAACCAATTGTGTTCCCGTTTCGATACCATTCACCACAGTTACCTGGCATCTATTGGTCAGATATGACATAAACTATCCAGAGTCTATCAGTTAATCCCAGCCTCCCACAATCTCTGCACTAATACTTGATGATCTACTGTGTCAAAGGCCTTGGAGAAATCGACCAGAACAGCCCCTGTAAAACACAGGGCTTATGTTGCTGTGCCAGTCACATCCAAGACCTCTGACAAGGCCATAATTGTCCCCTGATGCTTCCAAAAGCTGTATTGGTACCGGTCCATCAGCCTATCCTCTTCCAAATACTCCATTAGTTGTTTTGCCAACAACTTCTCTAGTGCCTTGCTGACCAGTGGCAACAAAGAAATAGGACTATAGTTGGACAGATGGCCAGGGTCAACCCCCTTAAAAATGGGAATGACCCTGGCCAACTTCCAACCTTCTGGCAAGTAACCCATCTATATGGACCTGTTAAACAAATAATCCAGATGTCCAGTGATGTGAGTTGCTGCATATTTTAACATTTTTGGTGACAGGGCCAGAACTACTATTTGCATTCAAGAGTAAAAGTGCATCCTGTACCTCATTTCTAGAGACAGCTTCAAATGTAAACTGAGACATCCTGGTGGGACAAGAATCTAGGGTTTTTTGTAAAGGTTTAGGCAAACAAACTGAAGAAATTTCCAGAGTCCACAAAATATTGATTAAATCTGTCTGCAAGTGCTAACTTATTTTCAAAGGTTTATTCCTCCAATAAGTGTATATGAGGTTTTTGTTTAGCTTGTCCTTTTAAATCATTTACTAAGCCCCAGAATTTTTTGGGATTCCCAGCAGATTCAAGGGTCTTAGCTTTAAAGTAGTTATTTTTTGTATCCCTTACATTAAACACATACAGATTTCTTAATTTCCTGTAGTGCTGCGAGTCACTCACAGTCCTGGACAACTGTGCCTTTTCACATGCTTTATTTTTATCATGTTTCATTTTTGTCAATTTAAATGTGTACCATAAAGCCAAATTTAATTTATTTTCCTGGTCTTTACAGGCATACGGTTATTACACACCTGAAGAATCTCAGACACAAAGTATTCCCTTGCCAAATCTAGATCAGGAATACGTTCTAAATGATCCAAATTAATACCATCAAGGTCTTCCAGGAAAGCAAAATAATAAAACTTTTTGAAAGATCTAAACCTCAATATTCTCAATGGGCCCTTAACCCTTACTTGCCCTTTAACACAGAAAATGATGTTATGATCATTGAATATGTCGGCATCTACCCCAGAATGGATATAATTATGTGGGCAATTTGTCAGAATTACATCTATCAAACATGAAACGTTTGGCCTTTTAACATCAATATGAGTGGGTTCTGTTATAAATTGTGATAGTTTTAATTTTCTGGGATTTTACTGGATGCAACCAGTCTGCATTAACATCTCCAAGAATTAACAGCTTGTGAAAGAAAGTGCATGGGATTAACGCATCTTGAATGGCGTCAAAGATCTGTATAGATTTATTAGGTGATCGATACCCCCAAATAGTAATAGAGGTTTACCCATCCAAAGTTTGAATTCCAAAGCCAAATATTCACAGCCTGAGGAGTCCAATTTACAATCCAAGCAAGTGGGAGAGTATTTCTCTACATAGTAAACTATAATTCTTCCCCCATGTTTGTTCCTATCAGCTCTTATGGAATTGTATCCCTGGATTTTCAAACTGCTGTCATCATGATTCCTTCCCAACCAGGCTTCTGAAAAAATCATTATCTCAGGCTTCTGGTCACATGTGAACTCCCTTATTAAGTCCATTTTTGGTACAATACTTCTTACATTTGAATGAAGAATTAATAGGCCGTGATGATTCCTAAAATCATTTGATAAAGGGCCTGGGTTTATAGCTATATCCCCACTTTGCAGCAAAATTAGAAAAACGCAAATTTTTGTCATTAGGGACCTCTTTAAAGGTTTGACTAACACTGAGGTCCAAGCAGCCTTAATTTCCTGACCCGTCCAAATTCCCAGTCCCACCCCCGAGCAACATCTATTCATCATAATCTGAATTTGGTTTAAAAACCAGTCCTTGTTGTTATTAAGTGGTTCACCATATAGCTGGGATCCTAGCTTCACCGATTCAGGGAAAACCTGGGTTCCTGAGCGGGACTGCATCACTTGACTGTTTAATTGAATATCCCAGCTGAAATGGGACTCCTCCATCTCCCATGATTGCAACCCTACCACTAGGAAAACCAGTATTAAGAGTAGAATCAACCCCATAATAGACTTACTTATGACCCAAAACAACTCCATGAAGAATTTACCTTCCTCGATTTTTTCCATTGTGTGGCACTTGCACCATTCACAAGTGCGCCCTGGCAGCACAGCCTTTTATTGGAGAAGTCAGCTTATATGTCAGTAGTTCATTGCTGAACCCCCTTTCACAGAACAGGTGAATAAAGTGCAGGAGTGATATAAAGTAAAATATACTGCAGTTCTGGAATAAAAGTCAATTAACCCCTGTAGTCCTGGGTTAGTTCTCCAGCACTCTCCAGTTCGTTCTTCTGGTCTGGACAAAAGCAGCTTTCACCTGCTACCAGTTCCTTTGGGATGCCAAGATAGAGTGTAGAGGGTGGCATGGCCTTTTATCGAGGAAGTGTACGCTCTCCCCCTGAAGTCGGCTTATACATCAATAGCTCATCACCGAACCCCCTTCAACAGAACAAGTGAATAAAGTGCAGGAGTGATATAAAGTAAAAAATACTGCAGTTCTGGAAAAAAGTAAATTAACCCCTGTAGTTCTGGGTTAGTTCTCCAGCACTTTCCAGTTCTTTCTTCCGGTCTAGATGAACGCAGCTCTCACCTGCTACCAGTTCCTTTGGGATGCTCAGATGCTCAGAATTCCTAGGGGCATCATGGGAATTCATAAATTCGGATGATGTACCTACAGTAGAACTTATGTTTCTTGTTGCCACAATGGCTATTAGCATATGCAGTGCCTTATGATTTTCCCATTTCTGAAAGGGAAAAATGTTCTTTCCTTTCTTTGCCTAAAGTACAGTTTCCCTTCAGAAATGATGTCCAAACTGGTTAGTCTGAATGCAGAGATAGTGTGGTCTTCATATTAAATGTGAATTATTGAGTTTTATTTAAAATTACTGGCCCCATTTTATCTTGCTATTGATGGTGATAAGCACTTGTTGTGAACACCAAGCATTGATAGCAGCTTTGTGACTCAGTCATGTTATGCTCAGTAGGGGGTATGGCCCTTTCCTATTTGGTAGCCAGTTGCATCATACCCATTCAGGGAAATTGATGGGACCACCATGCAAATGGCATTATGATACATTTAGAGAAATGGGCAGGATCATCATGCCAGTGGGTCTCTGGTCCCTTCTTAAATTCATGGTGGCCCCTGTAAGCCTGTCATAGTCTTCTGCATCTCTTTGGTTTACCACCTGTTAGAAACAGATGGTAGTGGTGGCTGCCATGCTGTAACCCTACAAAGCAGTTCTCTGAAAGGGGCCACAAAGGTTAATGGACCACCAGAAAAGCAATAAGTGGAATCACTGAGGCTAGGGATGGGGGCTACTACTAGACACTGGGGATTTACCATGGATAGGAGAATGAGGGTAAGGGGGGCCTTTAGACTATGAGAGAAATTCTCCATGGAGAGCTGGAACCACTTACATACTGCAGCCTAAAATGTATGGCGGGGGAAGCTTCCTAACAATATGTTCACTTGCTAGCTGGATCAAACAGCTTGCAGAATGGTGTTGTGCTGCTTGACTGGTAAAGATCCATGCCGAGAAAGATTGCAGGTTGCCATCCAGATGTAAGCGGGTGCAAACCCTGGTTGCACCATATAATATCTGGATCTGCAGTTTGCAGTACACCTTTGGTTGGGGAGGGGGGCTGGCCCCTGCTACTAGTGTCTCCATTTATGTAAAGTGGCAGCTTGTGGCAGTGCAGTGCGGCAACCACTGTCCCCATTTTGCACAGCCAACCCTTGTGATTAAGCATGGGGCACTAGGTGTCCGCTACTTTCATTACGTGCTGATGTTAATGACTGTCCATACGTAACCTTTTTAAGTGAGGCACTGTGGTCTAGTAGCTAATCTACATGCTTGGGAACCAACTGACCCAGGTTCAAATCCTGCCACAGCCACTTACTTACTGTGTGACCCTGAGCAAATCACTTATCCTCCTAGCACATCAGTTCCCCCAGTTATAATACAAAATGAGTGAAAGCAAGACAGCACTGAAAAAGGGATACTGCAACTCAGTCTTTATTTTCTTCTTTTTTATTTATGCAGACAGTACTTATAATAACAAATGTTAGAATTCCAAAAAACTGAAGACAATTAACATTCATTTTTTTTACATTTTCTGGGAATGGGAAGAACCTCACACACTGACACACTGTTAATTTCCATAAGAGAAATAAAATTGCTCCATTTCATTAACTTAACCAATTATTAGCTATCAAAAGTTAACTGCCTAAATAGACATCCCTGTCGTTTTCAACTTATATTAACCATATATTAATATGCACGAAAAGGTATTCCAAAAGAGGGCATGGTGAGAAAAGAAACTGATTTTAAAAGTAACTATTCTTTTGTGACACTTTTTAAAATAAAAATTAATTACAAAAAATATCTATTTATTTGAGCAGATTTTCAAAACTAGAAAATAATTATTCCTAAACAGAAAAAACACTAACATCTTCCAAGCATTAAAAAAAATCTTTTATAATATTTTATAATGCCATAGCATTTGAACAGTTAAGAGTAGCAACTTCATTTTTTATAAATGCAAGCTTTGAGTCCTAATGATACAGTTTGCATGTATTGCTACATGTCGACACTATACGTGTCGATGTAGTAGGTTGTTAAATGTCTGCATATGTGCAACAGACTGATCAGCAGGGCCACTGGAAAACTGTGGAAAAGGTTACCCAAAATTGCGGAGCGTTTTGTAGAAATTGTGGGAAATTGCAGGGGTTCTACTATAGACCCTGAGTGCTTCACAATAAATCTTTTAATGTTTTCTGTAGCATATATTAGTCAGTATAAATTGCTAAATGAATACACTGACACCTGAATATGATTAAAACATAAAGAAAAGTTTATGTTCCTAAAAAGAATACTAAACTGATAAGCTATCGTAAGCATTGCCTATCTTCCAAAATTTAAAAGCATCTGCCTCATACAGTGCTAAATAGATTCTATAAAGTGAGCCACAGCAAATCAATATTAAATAAAACCAGAAGAAATATATTTTTTTGTTTCTGGCTATAGAAAAATGAAGCCTAATCAACAGCTGTTTACAGTGCTCTGCCAGCTATTCACCCACTTTGGTACAAGAAAAAATAAGCAGATAAAGTGGTGAATAATTGAATTTCAGTAAAATGTTGTTAAAGTGTTTAATGGTCATAATTTGTATTGTAGGTACTGTACACTATTTTTGAAATCACATATTAAACATTAAATCTGGGGGTTATTGGGGCTGACAGTATAATCTAGAGGTCAGAGTAGCAAACTGTGAATGAGCTGACAATATCTAGCAGATCTGGGTTTGATTTCCACAACCTCCACTTGCATACTGGGTGATTCTGAACAAGACACTTAACCTCCTCAGTGCTCCTGGGTTGTACCTGAAAACAGGAACTTGTGCCTGGTGGGCCTTACATGGTTACCAAAAACTGTAAAAAAATACCAATCTATTTTTACTGTGTCATACAGTAGTCAGGGTACCCTGTAATTTACCTTTGTTTTACTCTGGCTGCAATGATTTTGTTTAGTTAAAGATACATGTTCAAATACATTTTGTGTTCTATAAGCTTGTTTTTAGACTTTAGTCAGGTTTTTATTGTAGTCTTTGCATGTGAGCATCTAGGGGGTAGTTACTAAGAGTGAGATCACTGTTAACAAGTAGCTTATTCAAGTTTAAAATTGGCAGGGCCATCCAAAAATCCTCACTTGTTTGAATCAAAACTAGTCTGAATGCAAGTATGCTCACATGGAATAACTTGCCCTGCCACTTACCAAAAGGCTTCATAGCACCCCATTAAGTGAATGGGATTATTTGCACCTTTTCTCCCATCTTTTGTTTCAGTCTGTGTGGCAACAAAAAGTTTTCTGATAGACTGCTTCAACACAAAACAAATGTTAAGTGTTTAAGTGTAGTTTGCTTGGCCAGTGGATTTTTAAACCAAACAAGACAAGGATTCAAAAGAAATCAGTATCACATAAAACCCTTGCTCTACCTTGCACTGCACTGTTTTGGCCAAACCCAAGTCTGCATGCAAAATTGGCAATATATTTGAGAGTATTTTATTAAAAATGTTAATACTTTTTACACAGTTCAATATGAAAACTCAAAACTTGCAGGAAATTGTGGAACATGTCTGTTTTTGCTGAGAATGGTGAAAATTGCGGATTCCACAAAATAATTGTGGCACAATTTTCCAGTGGCCCTTCTGATCAGTCATCCCTTGGCCTCCAACACTGATGTGGCCCTCTCCCTTTTTTATTTTAAATTCTCCTTAGTCTGGGACTTGCATGCCCCCCTCAAGAAATCCAAGGTCAGATCATCCCATCTCCCCCAGATCTCCTCTGAAATCATCGATTAGTGTAAGTCCTGTGATTTCGCTTCAGTCTGCTTGAAATTATCCCACATCCTTCCTGATCTTTTTCACTGCAGAGCCCTGTGAAACAATTGTGCTAAGGCTATGCAGGCTGCAACATCCCATAATTTCAAAGCCAACCTCCAGAATAATATTAACTCCCCTGCAAAATTCTGGAAGGTAATCCACACCCTTTTTGACCCACCTTCCCAGTCTGCTCCCCCTGCCCTCTTGGTTAATGTTTCATCTGTATCTGACTCTTCCACTCTTGCTCCCCCATTTCCCTTCTGATCCCTGTTCCTCACTCCCAAATTCTCTCCAGGTTTCCTTCCCCCCATCACCACGCATGAAACACTGCTTGCCCTCTCCTCCCTCAGTCAGTCTGAGTCCAGTCCTGACAGGCTTGACCCTGAACTCCAGCTCTCCTCACCTGCAATTGTATTTCCACTTACTCACCTGCTCAGTCTCTCATTTTCCCTATGCTCTGTTTCTCAGTCATGGAAGACTGCCAAAGTTGTTTCACTTCACAAAGGGGGCGACCCCTCCTCTCCTGACAACTACTGCCCATCTCCCTTCTCCACTCCCTTGCTAAACTGCAATAGAAGTTAGTCTACTGTAGACTACTTGACTACTTCACCTCTTACAGTTTCCTCTGACACTTTCAGTACAGCTTTTGGAAGCACCACTCCACCATCTCCTCCCTGCTGCATGTCCCCAATTCCATACTTTCTAGGATGGATCAGGGGCATAGCAAAGCTACAATTTTCATTGCTCTGGCTAAAGCCAGATGGAGGAAGAGAAGTCGGTAGTGGGGGGACACTAAGTTAGAAGGGAGAGCAAGGGGAGGGGGGCAGTTGTAATTTAACTAAACAAAGTGCTGCACAATTGAGCAGACTAGATAGACCAAATGGCCTGTATCTGCTGACAGTTTTGTATGTTCATGTGTTTGTTAAGCTTTTGACTTAGTGTCCCACCTGCTCCTCCTGAATAAGATGAGTTTGGCCAGCCTCTCAACTCCTGCTGTTGACTGGTTCTGTTCCTAACCAATGGACTGCCAACAGTCAGTACTGGTTGGAGGCATGTTATCCCCACCTCCTCGCATCCAAGCTGGGGTCCCCCGGGGCATTATCTTAGGCCCTTTCCTGTTCTCAATTTTTCTTAATAACCTACCCTCCGCCACTATCAATTCTCATATCCACATGTATACAACTAACACAGTCATCTTTACTTATGGTCCCTTTACCACTCCCATTGAAAACCTGCTTCAGCAGGATTTCCACAACTTCCTGCACTGTTTCCATTCTAACCATCTCAAGGTCAATACCAAGAAAACTGTGTCTATGACATTAGGTACCAGACAAAAAATGGCCAGGCTCTTGAGATTTCCAGTCTTCACCGCGTTGGATGCCTCCCCTATTAAAGTGATACAATCCTTCAAATACCTTGGCATGTGGCTTGACAGCAAGCTTGGCTTCTCAGCCTACACTGATGCCATCCATGTGAAACTCTGACTGAAACTTGATGCTCTGTACCATAACAAAGACTGCCCACCCCTGCTGGTCTGCTGTGCACTGGTCACCATAATGGTGATCCAGCTCTTTGACTATGCAGCCAACATTTACAGTACCACCCCTCCACTTTCCTAGCCAGACTGGATACCCACTATAATGCCTTTTGTCACTTTGTGGAAAACTTCTCTCCATGCGTGCAACACTGATCCCTCTGTTACTCCCTCTCTATCCTCACCCTATCTTCATGTCATCAGTTTCACAGCACTTCCTTCATCTCCAAGTGCTGGTTTGGTTCCCTTCCTTCCTATCTTTCCTCACTCCTCTCTCCTGACCCCTTGCTCCACACTCCTCCATTCCAGGGACCAGAGAACCTTCTCCACCCCTCACTCCCATTCCTCCACTTGGAAATCTGCCTTCCCCTATCGACTAACAACAAGCTGGAAGCAGCTCCCCCTATCCTTCCATCATTCCACCTCCCCAGGCTCCCTCATGCACCAGTTGAAACTTCTTCTGCCACCCTCCAGAACCCATTTCCTTTAGGAGGTCCCCCCAGTGTATTATTTTATTTGGTAGCTCAGGTTTTGAGTTCCTCAAGACTTAACTGATCCCTGGTGCTCTGCATTGCTTGCCTTTGATGCTGTATTATTGTTTTCCACTTATGGTGGCTTGTACAATGTACTTGAACGTTAATCTGTTCCACATTTGCACCAGAGAAGTATTTTTACTGCACTATGTCTGCACTTATTGTCTGTACCATGTAAAGTACTATATTATGTTTCTCTGTTCCTCCTGTAACCCTTCCCCCGGGTCGCACATGGAAACAAACCTTGGTTCAGTGTGCTTCTCCCAGTTACCAATTTTCAAATAATTAAATCAATCAATCAATAAATAAATATAAAGTATGGTAACAATAACAATATCGCATATTGATATATCAAATTATTGGACTCCAAGCTTTCATAAAAAATAAAATTACATTTTCTGCCTTAATGGGTCCAGAGTTATCCCATTTTAAAGAAGTTACCTTTTTAAGGGTTTAACTTTGGAACTTTTGGGCTAGAAACTAATTTATTTATTTTCTTAGTGAAGCTTTGGAGTTCATCTGTTAAGATGTAGGTCTTTCAATACCATTTTTATTTGTCAGTACTGTTCTATATGTAGCAACACTATTTGAAACTGCTTTCCAAGCATATTATAGATACATGTTTTTAGTCGTGACACTGCTGCAAAATGGTAAATACTTTAAAATACATTATAAAAATATTGTTTTAGTTTTTCTACATTTTAGTAATACTGCACATTATTTAATTAGAAACTTTGTAGATTACAACTAAATTTTCATTCATCGTATGCCTTTAATCACGTTGCAAACATTTCACTCTTCTCTCTAGCAATCCTCACTCTTTTTAGCTTTTGTAGTGTTGCATGCAAAAGAATTAGAAGAGAATAAACATAATGTATAGAGGCCTATGAACAAAGGTATCCTAAGAATGTGCTAAAGGTGAGTACCTGGACCATGTTGTCTCACACCCTGGGCCAGGTGCGCAACACATGCCATTTACCATGCTGGTCTACCTGCGTGAACAATTATGTGTGTGTGGGGGAGTAGCCAGATGTCCTCCAGACTTCAAAACTGTGCCTACTAGAAATGAAAGTGTATTTGGAGGAGTGTGGCCTCCACAGGCACTACAGACAACAGTTATTTAACAGGATGAGGTGGAATCAAACTCCTGAAGATAATTCATCTTCTTATCAGTATTGTGCACAGTGTATAGCCATCTGAGACCAGTGTTTCCTTAGGTGGCTATATACTGTGCATAACAATAACAAAAAGATTAATTATTGCCTGGAGTTTGAGCCCACCTTGACCTGTTAAAGAACTGTGACCTGTCTGAGGCCCTTCCCCACATGCTTGTAGTGATGCAGAGGGTGCTGGGGGCAGGATGCATGTGGAGTGGCAGTCACCAGTAGCCATCCATTCAGATGCCCTTCCCATTTTGGACAGGATCTCCTCCTTCCTGTGGAGAAGGGGATTGTGGGTACCTGTGACCCACGGTACCTTAAGGGGCCCATGCAATAAGGTAATTAGACTTACGGTAGGACTCAGCCCTTATTGCATGTTAATGGGGTGGGGCAGCATGATTGGGAGAGGCCTACCACAAGGGGCTGTTATCCACCTGTAGGAGGGGGTGCGCAGCAGCTACAGCAGGGTCTCTACAAGCATAGCCTACACCCCCTCCCTGTCACTAAGTACTGCAGTGCTGCGGCCATGAATGCCATGTAGAAATACCCTGCTCCAATTCACCCCCCGAATAACCCTTGTGCATTACTGCATGTGGCAAGGGGATGGAGCACAGAAGGGGCATGTGCCACCTGTGATGCATGCTGCTGGTGTCTGACAGAACACCTGATGTGCGACTTTCTGACATAGTGCTATGTGTCTTCATATCTGTGGCATGTAGGCTTGATGCATAGGGCCCAAAGTCATGAGGTCAGGTCATAGTGAGGCCATACTGACATTCATTTGGCAGAGCGAGAATACATTCCATCTCATTAGTGAAATTCACCAACTGGTCTTAGTCTAGCTCAGGTGACAGTTGTATGTTGTCTTCAGAAAACATGCTTTGTGGCAACTGGGTCTTCAGAGAAGGTGATTATTCCTTTAAAAGTTATTTTTAAGCCATCTTTAGTTTTTTTTTTTTTTACTTTTTCTTTATAATGTTTTTCAGTACACAGAAAACAATACTTTTTCAGTTTAGAAATCTAATTAAGATACAGTGAACCATCTATTATCCACCAGCTTTGGTACTAACCAGTTTTAGGGATAATGGAGGGTGGCAGATAATGGATGACAGCTACAGTATATCTGGTATGAAAACTTTTTTTTTAACTTATATTTTATTAAGTTTTTTTTACAGTGCTCTGAATACATATACTCTGAATACCTATACTCTGAAAACATAAACAGACCTAGTCCCGCTCATCAAGTAGAGGGGCAAATAATTATCCAAATAACGCTGCATCTCATTTAAACAAGACTAAGCAGATCTCCAAGAATTTATAATTATACAGAGCATAGCAATCATAAACAATATAGAATTTCTTTCCCATCACCTGTTATTAAGTCTGGCGTGAAAACTATGGCATTACCACGTGATTACAGTTTTTATATTATTCCATGTATTTTTGCAGTCTCATTAAAGAGCAACAGATTCAGTGCTTTCCCAAAGCCCCTGAACAGTAGCTTGTCTGCACTGGAGTTTCAACATTGATCTTTTAACATTTTGGTTTTCATATTTTGTGAAGGGGAAGGGATTGTAAATGAAAGATGGCTACTCGATCCCTTCTCCTCCCTGGTCACACTGTAGTCAAGCTCCACACCTGTGCTGTCCCTTGCTCCTCTGTTTGGCAATGAAGGAGTTTGTAGAGCACTGGGGCATGCTATATTGATAGCAATGGAAGCATAATTTAAAGCATGTATTTTCATATTTTAGAGGTGCACTGATGGTAAATCAAAGCCACAGCTCAACTCAGAAGGCTCTTGTTACTTAAACTGTAGCATTGATTTGCCTTCAGTTGCCCTCTAAAATATGAAAATACATGTTTTAAATTATGCTCTCATTGCTATCATTAGAGTGTGCCCCCACACTCCACAAACTCCTTCATCTCAAAATGTGGGAGCACGGGGGGGGGGGGCAAAGGGGCAGTGCTTGACTACATTGAAATCAGGAAGGGGAATGGATCAGGCTTTGGGAACTAAATTGAAATAAGCATGCTTGGTGCTCTTTAAGGTCTGTTTCAGTTACAGCTGAGCTACAAATCAGAAGGATTTAAATTTTAAAGAACTTTATTATAGTGAGTAATTGCCTTCCTTTGGTCCAGCCCATGCCTGGAGTCTTGCCAAAATGCTCTCTATTATTTTCCTCACTGTTATGTACTGCCAAACAACAGAAACATATCTTGTCAAAAACTCCTGGCTGGTGCTGAGGTTCTGAGCTGCATACTGAACAATATCAGCCTTCTGTGTTGACTGCAACACAAGCCCACTTCTTTTCCCAGATCCCACTTCCACCATGACACAGCTGTCACCACTCTGATACTGATGCGAGACTGACACACGACCACACCAAACGAATGGCAACTTACACACACATCAGTCACAGGCTATAAAATAAATTAAATAAAATAAAGATTTTAAAAAACAAAACAAAAACATTATCAGTACTTGAAATAAACCATTAATTGATGGGGTAGTGCATTAAAAGGAAAGATACTTGTACTCAAACTGTAACAGTGTATGCACACAGATTTGTCCAAATAGAAAGATTGGTTAGATACAACACCACATAACAGAGACCGTGCATATTATCTGGTGGCCAAGCATTTTGTTAAATGGGGACAAAACGAATGAAAGCACTGAATCTGGCAGACTGCAATTGCACATGTGTAAAATACCTGTCGGATGTTTGAGGGAGGCTAACACTGTGCTTAATGGGCAGCAGAGAGGCGCTCACTCTGACGGATAATGAGGGTGGCAAACAATAGATGGAATTTACAGTGAAGCAGAAAGGCACAGAGGGATCACCTGGTTGATAGCGAGGGTGGCAGATAATTTAGGAGCAATAATCAAGCACAGTATGCAACAGTCACAGCCCAATGGTTATTAATAACAAGCATTACTGAGTTTTTTTTCAATTTGTACTGCAGAGAAAGGTAATATTTAATTATAACATATTTGACAATAAATGTACAAGAGTATACTGGAAAGTTATCTAATAGCTGCTGTAGATGTTATAGTGTCTAGAACTATACAAACAATTTCCAAATGTGCTAACCCCCTTAAAAACTGAGAATGAGCACATACTTGTAATATCCCAGAAGTAACAAGCATTTGTCAATGCCGAATATTCACCCCTTGCATTGCTGTTGTATCAGGTCTTATTTGTACACATTTTTACTACATATTTACCCAGGATAGACCAGATGAGATGCAATATTTCATTGTCAGTGGTGTCATGCCTTTACACATTTTTAGATTGTATTAACCCAGGATAGGCCAGATGAGACGCAATATCTAATTTTCAGTGGGCTCCTACATTTTGACTCCAAATTTCCAACAGTCATTTTATGACCTGATGTTTTGATCAAGAGAGGTGGAATTGTTTAAATCCCATCTGAAATGTGATTTCACTTCGCAACTGCAAAAACAAGTTTCAGAGAGGATTTAAAAAATTACACCTGTCATGTTCAGGAGGTGGGGTAACCCAAGGCATCTGTTGAACATTAGGGTCCAGAATCAGGAAAAATAAAGTTCTGAGTAAACATTAGAACAATTCAAATGTTTCTTCATAACTAAGTTTTTTTTCACATTTTGATCCCAACCCAAATATTCAACATAGACTTTTTATGACCACTCTTTCTGAACATGATAGATGTAATTTATAAAACAGTGATCAAAACTTCATTTAGCGCCACAAGTGTGACAATGCATTTTGGTCAGGATTTGAAAAATGACAGCTGTCAGGTTCATGAGGTGGTGTGAAAAAATGGCTAGGATGAAAATTTGGGATCAAAATATTGAAAATTACTAAAGTTACGAGCGTTAATTGAAAACTTTCAATGTATGCTCATAAATTTGTTGTTTTTTTAATATTTTTACACCAAATTTTCAACATAGCCTCTTTACAAACCCCACCTCGTGATCAAGGGCAGAGCAAATTTTCAAATCCTGCCCAAAAGGAGAGTTCATGCCATAAGTGTGAAAACACATTTTGGCCAGGATTTGAAAAATGACAGCTGTCATATTTAGGATGTGATATGAAAAAAATGGCTATGTTAACAAAATATTGAAAATTACCGAAGTTAGGAGAGTGTGTTGAAAAATGTCAATGTATGCTCAAAACATTGTTGTTTTTAAATATTTTTACCTCAAATTTTCAACATACCCTTCTTATAACCCCATCTCATGAACAAAGATGGAGAAAATGTTCAAATCCTGCCTGAAAGAAGATTTTCTGGCGTGACCACGAAATCACCTTTCAAGATGGATTTGCACAATTTCAGTGCCCTTATTCATGAGGTGAGGTCCAAAAATGACCATGTTAAAAATCTGGGGGAAAATATTTAGAAATGACCAAGTTTTGAGGGCATCTTCAAAACAACTAAAATACATTGAACTGAATAACCAATTTCCTCGGTCCCCAGACCAGCGTTGAAGAGTGAAGATGTATCTCTGGTCCTGAGAGGATTACTGTGTTGGACCCATGGTAGGTAAGTAAGGGGTATGTATGTGTGTGGGGGGGAAGTGGGTGCTGAGTTATAGGGTCATGGTGGCAGTGGGCTGGCAGTGGCAACAGACATTGATGGAGGGTTTTCTTTTTTACAGGGTGTATACAAATTAAAAAAAAGACCATGAGAGACTGTTTTCTTTATTTCAGATATGAACACTGGGGATTGGGGACCCCAGTTTTGGTGTTGTCTATGGTGGCACTGAGGATGGGCTCCCTAGTGTCACACCATGAAAATGGGTGCAGTAGGGAGTATTACCTGGCACTGGAGACTGGCACCCTGGTGTTGGAAAATTAAGATGGAAGGGATACAAGTGACTGAGGGGTTCTTTATTTTAGAAACTGACACAGGGAATTGGGAACCCCAGTGTTGGTGTTACGTTTGTCAGCTCTGGAGGTGGGCTCCCCAATGTCAGACAGTGAAAATGGGTGGGTTGGGGGTGGTAGTAGCCTGCACAGGGATTGGGCATCTTGATGTCAGAAAATTAAGAAGGAAGGGGTGGGAGGGATTGTTTTTATGTTGGGAGGAAGGCCCACAACATGCTGATTGTGAAGCTGATCAGCTTTGCTTGCTGGGAATCATTATGCAGATCAAAGAAAAGAACTGTCCTATGATTTGGGTATCTCTTTTTCTTTGAACTATACAAAGTTTCCACCCAGCATGACCAGAGGAGTATCATGATCAGTCTGGCTGAACATCGGTCTGACATGATCAAGCCTTTGCAGACTGCCCTGCCTTGGACTGACAGGGAATAATGTCAATATTGCACGTCCACAATAGCGTGCGGCATTGTAGCACAAATAACATTGTGCTTTCAACTATAGCACTATAACATTACAGTGTTGATCCAAAACAGTGTTTTTATGTAGAATAACAGTAGCCTGACTCACATGTACTGAAAATCATCTGCTCAGCATCTGTCTATGGTGGACCACAAGTTGTTCTGAGGAATTTTATTGCTGTTGTGCGTTTTTTGTCCTAACACATAATGTTTCCCCTAAGAACGCTGCTGTTGCTTTGAGTTCCCTATACACACTACCTATACGCAACCTCTACATGCCATGTTTTCAGCTCAAAGAAGCACTGTGACCATAAAGGTAATGCGACTCTGTTTTTATTAATTTTTTTCACCAATTGTGCTAATTTAGCAAGCAACATTCACCAAATTCACCAAGTGACAATGCAATATAACTGAATATAACTGACTAATGTGCTAATCATACACTCTTCAGGCCTGTAACTGAAAGTTATATGCAACACCATGGAGAAACTCAATTCTGGGATGCACGCTAAATTCTGACACAATAATAGCAATGCGCTTGGCAGTGTCTTTATACTTTTTTTTTATATCAGTGCTTGTCGTGCCTTCAATTAGCTACTCAATCAAAACAGTACTGTAGTGCTGTTCCTCTTGGAGGCACTGTAGGAACTTCCATATGGAAGGGTGGTGTTCTCCGATAAAGTGGTTAATCTTGCGGTGCCAAGCTTCTACCGAGTTTGTAATGCATGGGATGCTATCCCCTACTGCATCATAGCAGTTCCACATTTTTATTTCACACATAGGTCACCTGCAACCACCTCTTGCCAATGGGTGTCCCAGCCATGAATCCTCAAAGTAGTCAATCACTGGGGTTAGTAATTCTACATTACTTTGATAGAATGGTGTCGAAATCAGATCATTAAATGTTTTTATTACTTAGTCCACTGGAACATATGCTAGTGCTGGTAGAAGTCGCAACTGTAAGACAAAGTCTGGGACTGATATATAACTTGCCC
Source organism: Neoceratodus forsteri (assembly GCA_016271365.2). Taxonomy (NCBI): domain Eukaryota; kingdom Metazoa; phylum Chordata; order Ceratodontiformes; family Ceratodontidae; genus Neoceratodus; species Neoceratodus forsteri. The sequence goes on along the minus strand of CM057449.1, from coordinate 1,558,165,289 downwards.
TCCAGAATGTTTGACAGAAATGAAAGAAACAGCCACGAATATGTGCAGAAGGAAAGGCCAGTTTGAAGGCTTTTATGGCTGCCTGTTCATAGTCCAGAATTATACTGTCAGGTCTCAAGTTAGGGCACAGGTTTAGCAGCTCAGTAAAGACCTGATTGTATGAGGAGGTTGTTCTGTTTGCCATTAGTATGTAAATGAGGGGAACAACAGTATTATTTCTTATGCCATGAATAGTATACAGCTATTGGAATATTGTTGGGCAACATTTAAAAGTACCATCAGCAAATCAATGCCGTGAGTTTTTCAAATGTTCAAGATCTTTAGTGGTATTGAAAATGAGTAGTCTGTCTTGCACAGGACCAGAATCAAACAGTAGAAATTTCTCATTTTGTATGGTGACACACAACTCGGCAGTTAGCTCATGTGATGCAGCATCACTCGGTTCTGGGGGTGGACATGCAGCAGCCCTGCATGTTCTTTGTACTGTATGCTTAATAAGAGACATCACAGGGAGCTGTGAAGCAACTGAGGGACACAGCTCAGCTACAGCTCCAGCAACTATTTGGTGTGTAGTCTCGTTACTTGTCACAGCCTTGTCCTTCATGCCAGCAACCGCTTCCTTAACAGAGAAAACAACAGGATCGGGGACATGATTGTGCTTGCCGATTATCTTCAGCACAATTTCCCCATTCAAGTGAATTCTGGCAGAGCAATGGCCCTTATCATAGTCGAGGCATTTGTAATATGCCTTAGAAGCTGTTGCTCGTTCTCTGCAATAAAGAAAGCCATTTAAGAGAACGAGCTGTCCAGCCTTTTGACTTTTAACAAATCGAACCTTCTCACAAGTGGGTCCTGATGTTGATATGATTGCTGCCTGTGGGTGAATTGTGTGTGTGTGTGACATTTAAGCATTTTTTAGCTATACCACTAGATGGCACAATTTCAACAGTGCGCTTTAATGTTACACGCTAATACAGCCATGCGCTAAGATGTAAGTGCTAAATTGACTCACGCTATTGTGGACACGCTATTTTAACCGCATACTGGACTGACAGTAACACACCTCTCAAAATCCACTATCATACCAATATGTTCACTTTACGCAGGCACAAGAGCGAACATAAAAAAGCAGATATTTTTGTGCAGGTATCCATCTAAGCATTTCAATACATATTTGAACAAATCACAGCAATATATTCAATCCTTAATTATAACAGAAGGGAGAACTTATGGTAGTTACAATGAAAAGCCCATAGTAACAATAACACTTCAATCTAATCAGCACTTTAACTATATAAGATTAAAGAGGGAAAGTTCAATGACTCTGGTGGTATTTCACTTATTTTTCAGCACTAAAGTATGATATTTATTACCACCCAGCCCTAAAAAATATCAAGAGATTACTAATAGCTAGGTATCCCCAGAGAAAAAGAGACTATTACTTATAGTTTGCTAGTGCACAGCTCTATGATGCCAAGTCGACAACTAATTCATCGACTGGCATCGCAGCACCAGGCTCCTTGTCAACTGCAAGTTGCGGTCAGCAAGGAGCTGTGCACAGCAGAGTCTGTGTTTTTATTTAGGGGCTTCACCCCGAACCCCCCATGCAGGGGGTCTCTGTCCCCCGCACCCCTCATCTCTTTGGATACCAACTACGAGTCAGAGTTGGTTCACAGAGGGGGTGTAAGATGGGGGAAAGGGTTGCCAGGTTCAGGTGCAACTCCTACAGTGACATGGCGCTGTTGTCGGCAGTGATGCATGTCGCTGTAGGGGGTTCATGGCAGGAGGTGTATACCCTAATGCACCTAAAAAGTATACCTGGGGAATTTAGCCAAATCCACAAAACAGTGTTCACACAGTCCCAAAGTAGGGTTGCTTGGATTCAGAGTCAAGGAATTGGATTTGTCTGATTCTGACCCAAGTTTCAGAATTATGATTTTTTAGGGGGAATTGCAGTCCTAAACTCCTAATTCAAAATTTAAGACTAAAACATGTTTTTACATAGGAATTTAGGATCCAAGCATTAGGCTTTAGAATTCTAAATCTGATTTCAGTTATTTGGTTCTTTAAGAATTGGATAGAAATCAGATTTTTAATCAGAAATCTATAAATTACTAAACAGTCCAGTCAGATTAAAATTGTTCAATTTAGAGAATCCCTGTCACAAAATCAAGACACTGAAGTGTCCAATCTTGCTTGCACATCAGCAATTTCTTCCATTTTTTAATCCAGTTCCTCTCAATCTTTGTGCTTGGAGTCCAAGTGTTTTTCAGCCCATTTCCACCATAAACTGGATCACTGAGCAGAAATACGGCATCTTGTTGTGAAACACAACTTGAGGTCTCACTGGTGGCACAATAGTATGTGTAATCTTTGATTTTCTCAGCTTATCCTGCACAGAATTAAACCTTTTCATCCTTTGCCTAGAATTGTAGCATATGAATCATCTTAAAAAAAGAGAAGTGCATTCCTATCCACCAAAATTGACTTTTGTCTCCACACTAATGCCAGGTTCCTATCCCTCATACCAATTCCACCCTTACTCATTCATTCCCATAAACACCATATGGCCTCAGAACCATCCATTGCTGGAATGGACCCAAAATGGCCACCGGGAGCAAATGAGTTAACAAGGAGCATTGCACATGGCAGTTCTTTCACAAGGGCCTCTTCCTCAAGACCACCTAATACGCTTTCTAAAGTCCCAACAGTTCTGCTGACTCTGCAATATGCAAGATGCCTCCAATTCACTCTCTCAGAAACATTACAGGATGATCTCCCACCATACCTTCTGGGAGACCTAAAATTTGCACATTGGTACTTCCCGTCTGATTCTCTACTATTTCTAGGAGAGAACATAGATTTTGGTTTACTTTAATGAACTGTGTGGCCATGTGCATAGTGACTTTACTCCTTTATCCCACTTCCAACATATCTCATTTAATTATCAACCTTCAACTGAGGATTTAACAACATGAACTCTGCCAGTCAGAGGGTCTGGTTTATCGCCCGTCTCTGTCACTGCCATAACTAGTTGATTCAATTTAGCTCTTGTTGCTGGGTTTCTGTTGAGTCAGACATGCTTGCAGTACTGTGCAGCCCAGCTCCTGAACCCTCAAAGAAGAAGCTTTCCCTTTAGTGCTTCAGTTCTGTGTTTAAATATTAGTCACCCCATGTTAAAACACTGTTTATCACTCTATTGAAAGAAGTATGCATTGTTCAGATAACATGGGTAACTATAACAGTGTATTTTTGCTAAAAGTAATTGATGTTTTGAATAGAGTAGAATTTTCTTAGTTCACAATTTGTTTACCCAGGATAACCCCATGACATACAACATTTTACTTTCAGTGGTATCTGCTTCTGCTATACAGTATTTGACCACAGGATCAGACTGAGGTACCTGGGTCCCACCAGGGGAACTGTCTTGGGGGCCCTCTTGATTTCTGCAGCACCATGGCAAGAATGCACCTCTCCTTATCCACAGCTAATATGGCTGCCTAGTATCTGTTGTCACCTTTTTGATATTCCTTTCATAGGGGAACAGTCAGCACTAAGAGTCCCACACCCAAGTGTGGGGTAGTCTCAATTTTCATTTTATATGCAAAAACATTTTTGTATTTACTGTTTATTGCAGTATAGTAGAGCTATCATCAGAGCATTCCAGCTGACATTTTCTGTAACTACAAATGCCCAAATCTACTACAGTTGACATCAGAGCAGAACTGCAGCAGTGGGAATTTATATAGCCTGCAGTGCATATTTGAGTTTTATAAGCTCTAATTTTTTGTTTACCAGTCTGTCTGTCCTTCCTAGGCTAAGTACAGTCATAGAAGGCTGTACTTTGCCCTGTGAGAGCAGTGGGACTAGCAAACAGCTGGCCTGAGCTTATACAAACTCTAACATGCACTGCAGGCTATTGAATCACCACTGCTGTAGCCCTGCTCTGATGTCAGCTACAGGGGATTCTGAAATTTCTTATTACAACAGATGTCAGCTAGGATGTCAACAAAATCACACTGATACCATCTACTGTTCTGCAGTAAACAATAAGTAAAATCAAGATCTGGCAAGAGCCGATAGGGCTGAAGCTGAGGAATTTGGGGTAAAAATATTGTACGTTTTTTTAAAAATATTTTTACACCAGATTTTCAACATAACCTTGTTATTACCCTGCCTCATGAAGACGGATGGAGAAAATGTTTAACTCTTGGCTGAAAGGTGATTTTGGGCAGGGACCGCAAAATCAACTTTCAGGATGCTAAAACACATTTTGGGCAGGAGTTGAAAAATGACAGATGTCACATTCATAAGGTGCTGTAAAGAAATGGCTACTCTATGTTAAAAATTTTGGGTAAAAATATTAAATATTACCAAATGTATGAGCCTGCGTTTGCAAAATTCAATGTAGGCTCATAACGTCGTTGTGTTTTAATATTTTTACACCAAATTTCCAACATAGCCTTATTATGACCCCACCTCATGAACAAGGGCAGAGAAAATTTTCAACTCCTGCCCAACAGGTGATTTTGCGCAGGAACCGTGAAATCACCTTTCGGGATGAAAAAAACATTTTGGCCATGATTTGAAAAATGACAGCTACCATATTCATGATTTGCTGGAAAGAGATGGCTATGTTGTAATTTGGGGTAAAAATATTGAAAATTACCAAAGTTACGAGGGTGTGCTTGCAAAATTCAAAGTAGGTTTAAAACTTTTTTGCTTTTTAATATTTTTACACTACATTTTCAACATAGCCTTTTTATGACCCCACTTTATGAACAAGGGCAGAGGAAATTGTTAACTCCTGCCTGAAAGTTGATTTCACCCAGGGACCATGAAATCACCTTTTGGGATGTAAAAAAAAACATTTTGGCCTAAATTTGAAACATGACAGCCGTAACATTCATGAGGTGTTGCAAAGATATGGCTATGTTGTAAATTTGGGGTAAAAGTATTGACAGTTACCAAAGTTACAAGCCTGCATTTGCAAAATTCAGTGTAGGCTCATAACTTTATTGTTTTGTAATATTTTTACACCAAATTTTCAACATATCCTTCTTATGACACCATTTCATGAACAAGGGAAGAGAAAATTGTTAACTCCTGACTGAAAGGTGATTTCACGCAGGGACTGTGAAATCACCTTTTGGAATGAAAAGAACATTGTGGCCAGGATTTGAAAAATGACAGGTGTCACATTCATGAGATGCTATAAAGATATGGCTATGTTGTAAATTTGGGGTAAAAATATTGTCAGTTACCAAAGTTATGAGGCTGCTTTCGCAAAATTCAATGTAGGCTCATAACTTTGTTGTTTTTTAATATTTTTACACCAAATTTTGAACATAGCATTCTTATGACCCCACCTCATGAACAGGGGCAGAGAAAATTTTCGACTCCTGTGCAAAAGGTGATTTTGTGCAGAGGCCATGAAATCACCTTTTGGGACAGATTTGCTTAATGATAGTGACATTGTTCATGAGGTGGGGTCCCAAAGAAGGCAAGTTGAAAATGTGGGCCACAAATATACAAAAATGTCCAGGTCATGCCTCTAAGTTCAAAACTCCATTGAAATACATTTAACGGCATACCTGTTTCTTCAGTTTGTGGTCCAAATTTGAAGAGTGAAGATGTGTCTGTGGTCCAGAGAGGATTACGGCGTTGCACCCCCAATGGGTAAGTAAGGGTTCGGGGTGGGGTGGGGTGGTGGGTGCTGATAGGGAGGGTCAGGTGGGGGGTCTCAAACAGTGCAAAAACATCGATGGGCAGTGTTCTTGTTACAGGGTAAAAAAAAAAGGATGACTTTTTTTTTTATATATTAACCCAGGATAGCCCAGCTGAAGTACACCATCTCATTTTTAGTAGGGTCCTGTTTCTATGGATTTCTACATCTGTACAAAGAGGTTAAGTGGCTTGCTTATGGTCACACACAGTGAGCGAGTGTTTGGCTTTAGTGGGGGTTGAACCTACGCTATCCCAATTTAAAGGCCGGAGCTCTAACCACTAAACCACACTGTCTATTTGGCAGTTGTGGCTTACCCTTGTATAACAAATCATGTTAGTTAAAGCATGACATACTGTTTCATAGGTGTTAAGATATTCAGAACTTTGAATGCCCTTTGTGAAACCATGCCTTCTGCCTCCGACTTTGACTTTTTGGCTTTAATGCAGATAATTAGCAACAAGTGACTGAGTAACGAAAATTGAATGAAGAATGTGAACCGAATAATAAGTGATGAAAGTTTATACAGCTGTAATTGACTTTCAGGTTTCCCATGAAAATGTAAAGGGCTGCAGGCAACCTTCGGGGTAAAACAAACCTGTCAGCTGTATTCAAGGGAGACTTTAACATCAAAGATGTGGAGGCCAACCCCTCTTTAAATAATTAATACTGATCATGGTTCATTACCTGATTCAATCACTTGACAAACTAGAAATGAAGGATATCGTAGTTTTTATTTGGGATCGAAGGATGCCAGAAATTGACACAATTAGCAGTGTCACCCATCAGTCAATCTAAACTGTAAAGTAATCTGGTTGATTCACCCAGCCCTGCCGTTTAGACGCATATCACGTGTAAGGAGAGGGGGGAGTTATGTGTGGACTACAAAGGTAGCACATTACATCTGATCTGAAGTACACTCATGGTCCTTCCAGACACCAGCATGCACCATGCATGGGCACTGGGGACTTTGTTCTGTACAAACTCGACAGTGAATGGGGGTGAGTGGAGAGATCACTGACTTTGGAGGCTGGAATTTTCCAAAAAAGAAGTTAAGAAGTGATGAATAGAATGTCAAGGGTATCCTGAGACCTGAGAACCAATTGTCAAGTGGCGGCGCTATTGATTTAATTAGATAATAATATTATAATCAGATTACAATGCATCCCAACACCATCCTTTTTTTTTAATTACTGTATTTTTACCACCTGGAGCCCTGGCAGGTGGCTATAGTTCTCCTGAAGGAGGGACTCTCTCTCCGGTACTGCTGCTTCTGCTCCTGCTGCTCCCTGGAAATTGCCCCATGGCAGGGCTAGAGAGGAGGTTGCTGTCCTCCCCCTGGAGACCCAGTCCAGAAGCCGGAGACAGTCCTCAGGATGCGGCAGACCATCCTGGAGCCTGTCAGGCTCTTTTTCTGATATTTCTCCCATCCCCACTCCCTAACCAATATAAGGATGTTGGTACATGTCTCCTGACCCATACTGCCCTCTAGCCACCACCAGAGGGCAGTCAATGAGCAGGACGACAAGTCTCCCTCCCCATGAGAAAGGACAGCAGTCCTCTGGATGCTCTATCCTCACTTCCCCTGCCAACCCCTGGCAGCCCAGGCTAATTTCTGAACCCATGTCGTTGGCGTGGCGTGAGGTGTAGCAACCAGTGCCTCAACCTCCAGTGCCACCAGGCCGACCTTCCCAACACCATTCTAATGTGATTACAGTCACTCTAAATCCATAGATGCATCCCTTCAGAATCTTCTAACAAACTCCTGAATCAGCATTTTTGAACCCCCAACTGAACAGAGACTCTTAAACTTAGCAGATTTATATAACATACTTGTCAGACCATATACTATTATAGTATATCCTGTTAAAATGCACTCATGGGAACACCAAGTGACATTCAGAGACTTAATGAAATGGAATGTTCCCTTGCATTTGCTTTCCTCGGGGTTGGGGTCCAGGCTGGGGCTGCGATCTCCGGAACCTTTGTTAACTGAAGAAGGCTCCTGCTGGACTTCTTCAACAGCTCATGCACGGCAGTGGAAGGGTGGGTCTGTGATGGGGCGCTAGGGGACTAGGCACCCCCAGTGTCACTATTATGTTTCTGGGGGTGCTAAGAGGGAGGGTCAGGTGGGAGGTTATGTATTTGAGCAGTCACGGACCACAGAAAGTATTGAGGAAAATAAAAAATAGTGCGAGCATGGAGTGTTGCATTCGGAGTCGACTTTTTTTGTCACGCCAAAGTATTGTTCATTCACAAGAAATGTGGGAGTCCTTTCATAGCAAGAGATCATAGATACATAGATACATAGACAGTGTCGTCAGATAAGGGCCTATGGCCCACCCAGTCTGCTCATTTGAGCTTGTAATTTCAGTTTATGTGTTCCTAGAAGTCTGTTGCCCCTTACCCCTGACCTCCAGAATTCCTTTATGTCTATCCCATGCATTCTTAAATCCCATGATTGTTTCAGCCCCCACCACTTCCTCTGGTAGGGTGTTCCACTTATCCACCACCCATTCTGTGAAGAAATTCTTCCTCACGTTTCCTCTGAATCGTCCTCCCTCCAACTTCATCCCATGCCCTCTAGTCCTGGAACATCTTTTTCACTTAAAATAGTGTATTCCTGCACCCTGTTCCTCCCTGTAAGATACTTGTATGTCTCTATCTTATCCCTCTCTCCTCCTCTCCTCCAGGAGTACATGTTCAGTTCCTTCAACCTGTCCTCTAGGACTTGTGATGCAATCCATGTACCATCTTTGTTGCCTCCTCGAACCTTCTCTACCCTGTCTATGTCCTTACGTGGTAAGGTCTCCAGAACTGTACACTGTACTCCAGGTAGGGCCTCACTAGTGTCTTGTATAGTGGAATTATGACTTCCTTTTCCTGCTGGTGATGCCCCTGCCTATGCATCTCAGCATCCTATTTGCTTTACCTGCTGCCTTGTCACACTGTTTCCCTACCTTGAGGTCATCAGAGATGATAACCCCAAGATCCTTTCCTGCTTTGTGCATGCTATATCCTCACCCCAACTGATATATTGTGCCAGGGTTTTTGTACCCCATATGCATTATCTTGCACTTCTTTGCATTAAATTTCAACTGCCAAACCCCTGACCATTCTTCAAGTTTCTGCAGGTCCCTTCTCATTCTGTCTACACCCTCTGGTGTGTCTACTCTGTTACAGAGCTTTGTGTCATCAGCGAACAGTGAAATTCTGCCTTCTAGGTCCTGCACAATGTCACTGATAAAGACGTTGAATAGGACTGGTCCCAACACTGATCCCTGTGGTACCCCACTGGTCACTCTTCCCTCTGTGGAATGACAGCCATTTACCACCACCCTCTGTGTCCTGCCGCCCAGCCAGTTACCTACCCACCACACTACTGTCCTGCCCACACCCATATTCCCCAGTCTGTGTAATAGTCTTCTGTGTGGCACAGTGTCAAAGGCCTTGCTGAAGTCCAGATAGGCCATGTCCACTGCCTTCCCCTGATCCACCTCCCTAGTCACCCAGTCAAAAAATTTAACCAGGTTGGTCTGACATGACCTCCCCCTGGTGAAACCATGCTGCCTTGGGTCCTGTAGTCCATTGACAACCAGATGTTCCACCAATCTCTCCTTCAGTAGTGCTTCCATGATCTTCCCCACTACTGAGGTGAGGCTGACTGGTCTGTAGTTCCCCACTTCCTCTTTGTTCCCACTTTTATATAAGGGGACTACATCTGCTGTCCTCCAGTCTTTGGGTACCTCCCCTGTTTCCAGTGATCAGCTAAACAGAATAGCCAGAGGTTCAGCCATCACCTCTCTTAGTTCTTTAAGGACCCTGGGGTGCACCCTATCTGACCCCATTGCTTTATCAACTCTTATTACTTCCAGTTCCTTCAGGACCCTTTCTCGTGTAAAGGGACTTGTGTCTATTTCTGTACCATTCTCACCCCTTGTACTCCCTTCAGACCCATTACCCTCCTCTTCCTCAGTAAAGACTGAGCAGAAATACCTGTTCAATCTGTCAGCTTTACTGTTGTCATCCTCCACGCGCCCCCATCCTCCCCTTCAGTCTCACTATCCCTCCCTTTGCCTTTCTTTTTTCACTTACATACCTGTAAAAGGTTTTGTCCTCTCTACCCACTGATTTTGCAATGTGTTCTTCTGTCTGAGCTTTGGCTTCCCTTACTGACCTCCCTGCCTCCCTTTGCTTCTCCTGGTACTTCTCCCTATCCCCTTCTGCCTGTGTCTTTTTGTATTGCCTGAATGCAATCTTTTTGGCTTTCACTTTCTTTGCTACCTCTTTGGAAAACCATAATAGTCTCCTCTTCCTTTTCCTCTTGCTAACCTGCTTAATGCATAATTCTGTTGCTCTTGTGATCCCCATTTTAAATACTGCCCACTGTTCCTCAACCCCTGATTCCTGCCCCATTCCCCTTAATACCTCTTTCAAGTATCTCTCCATTTTCCCAAAGTCTGCCCCTAAAATCCAGGATATGTGTTTTTGAGTGGTTTGGTTCTGCTCTTTCTGTGATTTCAAACCACAATGACTGGTGGTCACTGTTCCCCAGGTGCTCCCCCACTGTTACCCCCATCACACTGTCCCTGTTTGTGAGCACAAGGTCCAGTATTGCCTTCTGCTGAGTTGGTTCCATGACCAGTTGCTTGAGGAAGGCACCCTGAAGGGAGTCCAGGATAAATCTGCTCCTAGTTGATGCTGCTGCTGGGATGCTCCAGTCCACATCTAGAATATTGAAGTCTCCAACCAGTACTACCTCACCCTTGTCTGCCATCCTTTGGATGGCTAGCATCAGCTCCCTATCCATTTCTTCCTCCTGGGCTGGTGGTCTATAGACCACACCTGTGCGGATGGCTGGCCCCATTTTTCTTTCCAGCTTAACCCACAGTATCTCTCCCCAATTTTGTTCCTCCTGGATCTCTGTGGCCCTTATGTCATTTTTCACATACAGTGCCACTCCTCCTCCCTTCCTACCTGCCCTGTCTCTTCTGAATATGTTGTAGCCAGGTATGGCCATCTCCCAATCGTGGTTATCATTACACCAGGTTTCAGTGATGGCCACAATGTCCAGGTCTGACTGCACCATGACAGCCTCCATATCTTCCATCTTGTTGCTAAGGCTCCTGGCATTGGCACACATGACTTTCCATGATTTGACCTCCCTAGACTCTTTTGCTGTTCTACTCCAGCCCCTTCCTTGGTTGTCCTTTATCCCTGGTTCTCCTTGCTGTCTGCCCTTCTGCTGAATTTTGCCCCTTTTCTGTCTATCCACCTCTTGGGTGCTAATCTCCATCTTTTGCACACTGCTTTGTAGAGATAGCCACTCCTCCAGTTCACTGGTTCCACTGCTAGCTGTGGGGGGTGAGCAAGTAGGTACCCTCCTTGCTGGCCTGCCACCCCCCTTTGCTAGTTTAAATGCTTGTCAATGTAGCATTTAAACTTATCATTGAGTGCTTGGATTCCACTCCAGGATGGATGCAGGCCATCAGGCTTGAACAAACCTCCATCCCTCCAGGTGGGTCCCCAGTCACCAATGAATCCAAACCCTTTCTCACAGCACCAGTTCTTCAACCATGAGTTAAAGTTTCTGGTGCATGCACCCCTATGCTCTCCCTTGTTTCTCTCAGGTAGTACTTCTGAGAAAGTGACAGAAGTAGCTACTTGCTTGAGACCCCTCCCTAATTTCCTAAACTCTTCCTGAACTTCCTTTGGCTCCCCATTTGCCAGGTCATTAGTACCTAGGTGGGTAATGACATCCAGTTCACCCTCCTGTCTTGCCTTCCCAGTGATCCCCAGGATCTTCCTTCCATCCCTCCATGCTGTGGCACCTGGTAGGCACCTCACCTCCCTGTCCTCCCCCTCCTGTGTTCCTAGCTGGATCCCTCTTATGATGTAGTCCCCCACCAGGATTCACTTCCTCCTCCTCTGGGGTTCACTGCGCTGTCCGCTGAGGTCACCTCCTTGGCTAACCTCCACATCCTTTCCTTCCACTTCTCTGGGTACCTCGATTTGGTTGTCCCCATTTGCCAGTGTGGCATATGAGTTCTTGAGTGGAATAGGATCTGGATGTGCTTCTGCCTGACTGCTCTAACCCTCCCTGAGCCCACTGTCATCCAAGTGCTCCTCGTTCTCGGCATCCTTTGAGGCAGTTGCATTGGACTGGGTGGTCTCTGGATAGGGGTGATGGTACTCCTGACCCAGTTTACTTCCCTCTGAGTCTGGCTACCTTATCCCGCGGTCAGAGATGCATGCAGATGGGGCAGCACCTCAGTGTCCAGAAGGTCTGCCTGAATATGGCTGCCCACAGCCACTGCATTGCACCACTCCCCACATTATACTACAATTATACTGCTATTCCACTACTTGTCTGCTACTGAAGCTCTCCTAGTTCCTTTTTATTAATTTACTGTCCTAAAATCCTGCCACTGATCCTCAGATACTTTTCTTTTAAAAAAGAAAATAAACCAATAAATAAATAAATGAGTCAAAACACTTGTGCTGAGGTGGGCTTCTTCCCCTTATGTCCCTCCTACCCACACCCTTACTATCCCCTGTGTTTAGCTCCTGTCAATCAGATTTAACAGGGCATATAATTAAGAGTTGGGGAAGGGGAGGGGGGTGAAAATTTGAAGCAATTAAAGACAGCAAAGAAATACACCACCACTACGTTTTAAATTTTCAACAGCCCAAAAACAATTCTAAGTAAAGACAACAAAGAAAGTACAGTGCCACTAAAAGCCCACAATCTTAGTTTAAAAGAAAAATAGCAATTACCAGTTACTGTAAAGCGCTGAATTGAATATGTTTCCTTCCCCTTCTGGCTTCTTCTGAGAAGATAAAACTCACTTGCTACCTCAACTCTGACTAAGCCCCACCTCCAGTTATTACGTAGCTGAGGTCAGAGGCCAGACAATTAACACCCCTCACCCAAAATTCAGGGCAAATCAGACAAGCCAAGACTAAATTTACAGCAATTAAGGACAGCAAAGAAATATACCACCACTACATTTTAAATTTTCAACAGCCCAAAAACAATTCTAAGTAAAGACAACAAAGAAAGTACAGTGTCACTAAAAGCCCACAATCTTAGTTTAAAAGAAAAATAGCAATTACCAGTTACTGTAAAGCACTGAATTGAATATGTTTCCTTCCCCTTCTGACTTCTTCTGAGCTGCAGGACTCTTGCCACTGCAGCTCTAAAAAGGGTTTTGCACACAAAGTGCAAATTGGGACAAATCCCGCACTTGGGTCTGTGGTTCTTAGTGCTGACGTTTTACCTACTCCTATAAACAAATCGGAATTTTGCCTTCATTTAAAGTAATTGACGTTCTTCTGTCTCTTAGTGGTCACTGTGGCAACCCTATGTGTCTGGTGTCATTTCATTTAATTCTCTCACCCTCCCCCCCCACCACACTAAAAGAGCTCACAGCTATTTAAGGGGGTCACATAGGCTGGTGACCACTGGGGGTTCCCCATTTCCCTGTAGGAGAGTCCTAGCTTGTCTGATCTTACAGCTGGAAGGACAGAAGCCCAGGGTGATCAAGTGGCTTGTCCATGGTTTCACAGTGGGCAGTGGGCTGTTGGCTCTTATAAGGTTCTGCAGAATTCCCCTACCTCTAGATCACACAACCTACTAGACTTGAAAAAAGGGAACATTCAACATGTCTCTGAGTCTTGCTTTCAAAGCAAAATTCATCATAGAAAAATGACCAGTTTAGAATAATCCACAGAGCAAAGGGAAGAGCTCTTAGGCTACTGGTCTGGAAAGAATATTTCTCTGCTGGTAGGACAGACAGCGTCAGTATAAATCTTAGTTTGTGCAAAGCATTGTGTTAAGATCCACTTTGCAAGCATCATTCTAATCTCTTTAACAAATCAGTGTGTAGATGTGTAGCACTGATTTCTATGTGAACTGAAATGTGTGTAGTAAGGCAGGGTATCTAAGAAGTGACAAATGAACACCCATCTAGTTGGACAGATAATTGATGATTGTCATTTGAGGCATCCATGATCCAAGACACTTTTATTATAGAAAACAAGTCCATTTCTCCCAGCCTTGTCAGACAGATAGACATTAGAATCTGGGTGCATCAGAACTGATCCTTCAGGTGTCCTGAATCTGACCAGCACTGCCACTGGGACAACTGAGGCATTTTCCTTAGTATGTGGTATATCTGCCAATCAGGTGCCAGATCCAAGCCGCTAGAGCTGTCAGCAGATAAACCATTAACCCATGGGAGGCTCTAGACCTAGAGAGTTGTGATGGGGAGCTTATCCCTTAAAACAATGTCACTATTGGGCCAAAACAATGCCATAATTTAATAAAAAGTCGAATTTAAAGGGACTGCAGCCCCCATGCCACTGTTATATTGAGCAATGTTGAAAACATAAAATATTGCAGAAGCCAATATGCAGGGCTTCACTATATCAGAAAAGTGCAGCTGACCAATTATGAAGAGTGGGAAAAAGTAGCGGATTCTGCCTCCCTGGAAATTTTGCAGATTTTGGTGCTTTCTGTGGAATTCCACACATGTGGAACCCACAGAATTCTGTCATTTTTTCCATATAAACATTAACTAAATAAATCAATAAAAAACATAAAATAAAATACATTCCACCATTCACATTGCTATCACTGCTATATGCCAGAAAAAAAATCAAAGAAATGAAATCTGCAGTTTACATTAACTTTAGCAAGCATCCTACACTTCACACTGATTAGAATTTAAAAGGAGACTGTCAGTCTTTTTGCATCATATTATTTCTAGTTGAAAACCCACTTTTGATGATTGCATACCTTCTCTAAAATTTGTGGATGTTGCTGGTTTTATTTGCTTCCCCTCTTAGTAGAACTGAAAAGCATGCTAATGGTGTAATTATACCTAGTCGTATTTTGTTTTATATTCTTGATCTACTCTTGTTGCATGCTTCCTGCTCATTAGGAACACCCCAGACAGTGAAGCCACTCATGATGTAATAGTCCCCTCTCCTCCTATTGCATCATGACTGCTAGACTGTGTTGAAGGTGTTCTGAAGTCCAACAAAGATGCAGTGGCAGGTGATTAAGGACTGTAAAAAGACATTGTTTTGTGTGGTAACACCAGTATGGTGGGAAGTCTGTTTTTGTTATACTTTTGAAAAGAACACAGGAATCAGAATCAAACTACCAGCTACAGCACATCAGCAAATTTTATAGAATGTGAGAAATCATAAAATGTGTTTTTTAAATAAGGGACAATGTGAGGCCTAAGGAGAGTTGACAACTTGCAATGTATTTTTGTGTGTTGTTTCGTTTTTTATTTTATTGTCTTCTATGCCTCTATAAAATATTTCAGCTGAAGTGGGAGGTCTGGTGGAAATTGAAAATTACATTCTTCTGTGCTCCAAGTTGCAGGAAACTCAGCTGTGAATGACTTTTTGTATAAAAAGGCTTTTGTACTCACAGTACAAACAAGTGGGTAATGGGTAGCAAAAATCTTGGTCTAAAGGCTTTTGTTTTGGGATGACAGTGTCCCTTTCATAAAAAAAACATGTTTTGAATGTTAACAGTGGCCAGTGTAAGGGCAGACATGTCCAGCTGGACAGATGATGATGATAACAAAAGGACCAAGCTCTAAATAATAAATCCAGTTTGCTAGCCTGGGGAAAAAGGTGGTCCCCAGAGATCAAAAGCAGAAACAGGGTGTGATGTCAGAGAAGCTGGTCCAGTGAGGTGGGTATAGTGGGCTGGCCAGCAGAAGGTATTTCTGTTGTCTGCTTACAATGAGAATTCAGTTATATCTGGGATTTTGAACTTGTAACATAATGTGTTCGAGTCTGCCATAGGCAGATAGTAGTACCTAGAAAATATATGAAGCAGCCTTTGACCTTAGCACATGATATTCCCTTTTCTGGACACTTAGGAGTCAACTGTACAAAAAGGCAGCTGACTAACAATTTTTACTGGCCCATTATCTTTAAGAACATGGCAAACTACTGCTGGATTTGTCTGCAGTGCCAAAGAGTGAGAAGGGTTGGGGACAAGGCTCAGACTACTTTTATTTCATGCGCATAATCGAGTCATTTTGACTGGTTGCTGTGGACCAGGGCCACTCAGCACTCCAGGTTGCATAGGCAAGAGGCACATTTTGGTGGTCATGGATTACACCATGAGGTACCTGAAGGCCATGCCCTTGTCCTTTATTGAGGCAGAAAAAGTGGCCAATGAACTGCTGGTGATATTCAACTTGATGGGTTTTCCCAGGAGATTCTGTCAGACCAGAGCATCAATTTCATGTCTGCCCTAAAGGCTAGTCTTTGGGAGAAGTGTGGGGTGCAGCAGCACAGGGTCTGTCCATACCACCCCAAGGGCATTCACTGACCAACATGAGATAGAATGGGACAGGTACTTACCCAATCTCATATTCTCATATAGGGAAGTTCCCCAAGAGTCCACAGGTTCTCGCCCTTTGAGCTTCTGTTTGGCTATAGGGTAAGTGGTCCCCTTGATTTGGTAAGGGATGAATGGGAGGGTGAGCTTGCTCCCCAAGGGGAATCTGTTGTGGAGTACATCCTGAATTTCAGGTCAGAGCTCATGGGGTTTACCCAGGAGCACTTAGCCACTGCACAACAGAGACAGAAGATGTGGTATGACCCTGGGGCTAAAGTCTGGGAGTATAAAGTCAGGCAGTTGGTGATGGTACTTATCCCTGTCCAATAGAATAAAATATAAGCAGCTTAGAGGGGTCCTTACTTGGTATTCAGGAGGTTGAATTATGTTAAATACATAGTAGAGTTACCTGACAGGAAGCAGAAGCAGTGAATCTAACATGTAAACATGATAAATCCCTACCATCACCAGGACAAGATTTTCCTGGCTATGTGCAGCTCTCCGGAGGAGGAGGAGGCAGACGCAGACACTCTTATGGATCTTCTTGGAGCAGTTGAGAGAGGATCTTCAATAGATGCTGTCTACCGTGGCACTCAGAGCAGCTGACACAGACTGAAGCTGCTGAAATGCATGGGTTGCTGCATACATCTGGGGAAATGTTCACTTGGAGAGCACCATTTGGCTATGGCGTCCCTGGCCCCACTGGTGCAACCATCCTATAGAGTGAGATATGCAACTGAAGGGGAGATCAAGTAAATACTCACTCTTAGGGTACTCCAAGAGTCCAGTAGTCCCTGGCCCTCCCCAGTGGTACTGATCCCCAAGAAGGATAGGACCACAAGGATCTGTATCAACTACCACAAGGTCAACAGCTATATGGAGTTGGACCCCTACCCCATGCTCTGGACAGATGAGGTCCTAGGGAGGTTAGTAGGAACCAAGTATCTGACCACCATAGAGCTGACGAAGGGCTTTTGGCAGGTACCCCAGAAACCTGAAACCAGAGAGAGGTCAGCCTTCATCACTCTGTTTGGCCTATTCAGGTTTTGAATAATGCCATTTGGGAGGAAAAATCCACCAGCCTCTTTTCAGTTGTTTGTGGACCCCATTCTGCCTGGAGCAGGAGACTTTGCTCTGGCATAGTGTACATAGACAACATCACCATCTACAGCCAGACATAGAAGAATTATGTCAGGCACACGACCATGGTGCTCCACCGACTTTAGGCTGCAGGGCTGATAGTCAAGATGGCGAAATGCGAAATAGGGATGTCAGAGGTGTCATACCTTGGGTACAAGGTAGGGATTGGATACATCTGGCCTGAGCCAGTAAAAATTTAGTCCATACAGGGATGAACCAAACCCACCACAAAGAGAAAAGTACAGGCCTTCCTAAGGATCACAGGATATTATCAAAAGTTTGTGCCAAACTTCAGTATCATGGTCAAACTCCTGTTTGATCTCACAGGGAAGAAAATTATAGAAAAAGGAAAGTGGATGGATCACTGTTAAACAATGTTCAGCCAAAGGAAGGAGGAACTGTATCAGACACCTATGTTCGCAAGCCTGACTATTCTCTGAAGTTCACTGTGCATGTGGATATATTTGATCGTGGGCTAGGGGCAGTTCTGAGTCAGGTCTTACACATGGGGGCAGAAAGCCTGGTCATGCACCTAAACAAGAAGCTGCTACCCAGAGAGGAGGCCTATGCCACAGTTAAGAAAGAGTGTCAGAGTATCACTTGGGCTCTGTAGAATCTGTAAACATTTGTATGGAGGGCATTCATACTGGTTACCAACCACTGCCCCCTCACATGGCTCCACAGGATCAGTGAACAAAGCCCCAGATTGTTAAGATGGAGCCTGGTGCTGCAGTATTATAACATGGACATTAGGCACTGCAGTGGGTCACAGCATGGCAGTGCATATCGTTTGTCTAGGCAATAACTAATGGCTCAGTAAAGAATAAGAGGTGCTTTAAAGAAGTAATGAATTGTTAAACCAGTGAGAAAACTGGGGGCATAGCAGTTAGGGAAAACATTATTCAGGGTTGCTAAGAATGTGTTTTTCATTTTTCCAGCGGATAGAGATCTGACAAATTTAGTATGTTGTGTGTGTGTGTGTGTGTTTGATCATCTATGCTGCTATATATAAGCTACTGTATGGTAACCCATACACAACAAAGTTGTTTTTACACTGAGTGGTTACAATGATGTCAAGGACCCTGAGAGCAAAGCTTAAGAGGTCCCTTAGACATCATGGTAACCACGAGGAGTAAGAAGAGCATTGTTGTGTATCAGGGCTACCATACACTATTCTATATAGTGTATTGTAACAAACAGTCAAAATCCCTTTTTGTTTTACCACAAGCAGTCCTTACATACCACCAACAGCAATTCACTGCCATCTACCCACCAACCAGCATATGCACACGACCAGCATATGCACCTGACGGTTCAACAGTCCACCATCCTATGATCAGTTTTGATGGGGGCTGTTGCATTGTGACATATCTAATGCAGAATGAAAAGTCATTTTGCATTAGTAGGGAAGTCACTAGTGCAGCAGAATGACTTTTTCAAGTGTATGGATGTCTATACACAAGAGCATTCCACCATACAAAATAAAATATTTCAGCTGATGTGAGGCATCTGGTGGCAACTAAAAATAACTTTCTTCTGTGGTCCAAGCTGCAGGGAACTCAGCTGTGCATGACCTTTTGTGTAAAAAGTCATTTGTACTCACAGTACAAACAAGTGGGTGTGGGTAGCAGAAGTCTTTTGATCTAAGGGCTTTTGTTTTGGAATGGCAGTCCCTGTCATAAAAAGGCATTCTTTGAATGTAACTAGTGGCTAATATAAGGACAGACTGTCCAGCTGAGCAAATGGTGATCATAAAAAAAAGGACCAAACTCTAAATAACAAATCTGTTTTGGACTAATCTGGAAAAAGGTGGTCCCTAGAGATCAAAAGCAGAGACAGTGTGTGATATCAGAGAGGCCGGTCCTGTGATGCAGGGTTAATGAGCAGGCCAGTTGAAGGTATTTCTGTTGTATGTTTACAATGAGAATTCAGTCATGTCTGGGATTTTAAACTTGTAACATCACATGTTCGAGTCTCCAGTAACTTGCCAATTCTTAGTTGAGGTAAGCTTCTTCTACTCTACCGTACTTAGCAATCTAATTAGCATTGAGTTAAGCTTTTCTATATAACCTTTATCTTTTCAAATGTGTTTAGTTTTTATTTTTGTAGAAATACTGTATTCCCCATAGTCTTTAGTGTGTATTATCCTGTAACATATGTGAATATTGTGGAGTATTAAATGTTATGCTATAGCATGTGTAAATACTGTGGTGTATTAAATGTTATTTTCATACACTTCATGTTTTCTGTGACTAAGTCATTTGAGTTATAGATAACAAGGAGAAATGTGGTAGCCATGTTAGTCCAGTCGACAATGCAGAGAGAAAAAAACAACAAATATGTTGCAGGTGATACCTTTTATTGGACTAACAAAATTATTTCTGAGACTAGCTTCCGAGAGATAATACTCTCTTCTTCAGGTCAGGTCAATGAAAATAGAGCTGGATAGCATGACACATATACAGATTGGATGTGGATTCAAGACATGGAGTATCAGTTTACACATCAAATCATTACAGTCAATTCACATTCTTAACAAACAAGCAGGAATAATCCCATTGTCAGTGGACTGTGTCTGTTAAGAAGCCCACCTTAAAAGATCAAAGGACAGTTACATTTTAGTCTGGACCATCAATTCGCATTTGTAAAAAAAAATTCAATGTGCCTATGCAACTTGGTAAAGTGTTATGCTTGTGTAACGCAGATAATCTTTGGCTGTTCACCTCTCTATCCTTGAGATATAACACTCTGTAGGGATAGAAAGGCAAGGAACCCTAGAGGAGGGTTCCACCCCTAGAGGTGCTGTGGGAATGATTCCCTTGGCTAAAGATACCTTAGGAAGGTGCCACAGGACAGAGAGACAAGCTGCTGGAAGAGGAGGGGTGTATGGAGAGGCAATGAAAAATGATCAAGGGAGAAGTGAGGAGGAGCAGCCTTTAATGACCCAAGCAGGGGTGTGGCTGGTTGCTCCACCCCATTGAACTACAGGCATAACCTTCCAATTCAATGTGCCTACACAACTTGGTAAAGTGTTATGCTTGTGTAACATAGA